>BDMV01000003.1:2299687-2845074 GCA_008326285.1 Oryza officinalis | reverse complement strand
GTGTCGATCGACATGCTCTGCTTCTGCTTCTGAGATAGCAGGTGGGTCAACTACTCAACTGGGATTGATTGCAGTAAAAAGCCGGTGTTTTTTGTGTTCTTCTTGAGGAGAGGCGGTGTGTTGGGCTAGCTAGCTAGTAAATCGCGGGGGGTTTGTGTTTGTGTTTGTGTCATTGTGGCGTGATGGCGATGTGCCTTTCCTTTCCATGATGGGGATGTCTCGTCGGCTTCCTCTCCTCCTCAAGGCTCGCGTTTTGCGGCGTGTGTATGTGGTAGTGGATTCCGCTGTGGCAGCCATGCTCCCGAAAAGATCACCTCGTGTTGCTGCTCGATTCCTTGGATTCGTATAGGATTTGGCATAAAAAGGTTTCCTCTTTCTTTTTTCCTCTCCTCTTCGTGCCCTATTAATCCCAGGTTCGTGGCTCGTGTTTCTTCGCCTCCGCGCGGCTGCGTTTCTGGGTCGTCTTCTTCGGCGGCGGATTGGTATGCGAGGGTTCTGAGGTTGGT
The DNA here is from genome assembly GCA_008326285.1 of Oryza officinalis. NCBI lineage: Eukaryota > Viridiplantae > Streptophyta > Magnoliopsida > Poales > Poaceae > Oryza > Oryza officinalis. The sequence continues at coordinate 2,844,568 of BDMV01000003.1, read as the reverse complement.
GGTGCTTGTCCGGTCATGGAGCAGAAGCCGCCGCCGCGGCGCGACGAGGAGGAGGATGGTTTGCTGGGATGCGGGATGAGCGGGACGGTGGATATCGCCGCCGGCGACCTGGATCTCATGGAGGAGTTCCTGCTGGCGACGCCGGGGCTCGATTTGTCGGAGTTCTGGCATCCCGGCGCGTCCCCCGGGGCGGCGAGCCCCTTCTCCCCGCTGTTCGACATCGGCAGCAGCGTCACCACCTTGACTCCCCCCGCGCCGGCGGCCGGCGAGGATGACAGGGACGAGGCGGAGATGCCCAGCCGTGGTGGCGGCCTCGAGGTGAGCCCCGCGCACCGCGGCTGGACGTTCCAGACGGCGCAGCAGGTGGCGGCCGTGGAGCCGACGGTGAAGGAGCGGCTGCGGCGCGCGCTGGAGCGCATCGCGTCGCAGTCGCAGGCGCAGCGTGGGGACGGGGAGCTGCTCGTCCAGGTCTGGGTGCCGACGCGGATCGGCGACCGGCAGGTGCTGACGACTTGCGGGCAGCCGTTCTGGCTGGACCGCCGGAACCAGCGCCTCGCCAGCTACCGGTCGGTGTCGATGAAGTACCAGTTCTCCGCCGACGAGAGCGCGCGCGCCGACCTGGGGCTCCCCGGCCGGGTCTTCGTCGGCCGCGTCCCGGAGTGGACGCCGGACGTCCGCTACTTCTCCACCGAGGAGTACCCGCGCGTCCAGCACGCGCACTACTTCGACATCCGCGGCAGCGTCGCGCTGCCGGTCTTCGAGCCGCGGAGCCGAGCCTGCCTTGGTGTCGTCGAGCTCGTCATGACCACGCAGAAGATCAACTACAGTGCGGAGATCGAGAACATCTGCAATGCTCTCAAGGTAGATTTGCGCAATACTGCTCCATTTGATTCTCCAAAGCCAAAAAAAATGCCCATGCTTTGCAGGCCACCATGTTACGCTCTTAACGTATTCGATGAAATGTCATTAGGAAAAGATGTGATAACTGCTGGGCACACCAATCCCCAAAGTAATCAATCTTTTCACTTATCATGCCTTGGTGTCATCCTTGTCTTAGTAAAACTACATTCGTGAAAATTTGCAGGAAGTTGATCTCAGGAGCTCTGATGTTTCAAGTGATCCTCGTTCCAAGGTGAGCTGAAAGATATTAAAGATCAGAGTGCTTTGCTGAAATGTTGTTCTCAGTAACAGATGCTGCCCGCTTGATGCCAGGTTGTTGATGCTTCTTACCGAGCAATTATACCTGAGATCATGGATGTTCTCAGAGCTGTTTGTGATACCCACAATCTGCCACTAGCCCAGACATGGATACCGTGCATCTGCCAGGCCAAGAGGGGAAGCCGCCACTCTGATGAAAGCTACAAACATTGTGTGTCCACTGTTGATGAGGCATGTTATGTCCGTGATCGTTCCGTATTAGGCTTTCACCAGGCTTGCTCCGAGCATCATCTGTTCAGAGGTGAGGGTGTTGTCGGCAGGGCATTTGGGACGAATGAGCCATGTTTCTCCCCAGACATTACCACCTACAGCAAGACCCAGTACCCTCTCTCACATCATGCCAAACTTTTCGGCTTGAGGGCAGCAGTGGCCATCCGGCTGCGAAGTGTCAAGACTGGAAGCCTGGACTTTGTCTTGGAGTTTTTCTTGCCAATGAAGTGCATAAATACTGAAGAGCAAAGGGCCATGCTCAATTCTTTATCTAATACCATACAACAAGTATGCTATGCATTAAGAGTTGTGAAGCCAAAAGAGCTGGTAAATGATGGGCCATTTGAAATTAGTCAACCAACCAGGCCAGAATTTTATGCCAAGTCTGTGCATGAAAACTTGGATGAGCTCTGTAGTGGTAGTAATGTTCCTGGAAGGACAACATCATTGGAAGCTTCTGAGGAGGTATCATCATGGATAGCGAGCTTAGTGGATGCTCAGAATAAGGGAGGAAAGGGAGAAATAGATGTTGACTTGCCATTTGGATTCAGCAAACAAGATGATGAAGGGTTTAGTGTTACAGCTGGCTGGCATACTTCTCCGGCTATCGCACCTGACGGTAGCATGTTTTCAGGGTTTAAGCGGCATGAAGATTATGATGTCAAAGAAAACACTTGTTCCAGTGATCCAAGCAATTCGAACTCGGACAAAGCAGTAGAAAAACGGCGCACTAAGATGGAGAAAACAGTTAGCCTGCAAGATCTTCGGAAACATTTTGCGGGTAGCCTGAAAGAAGCTGCAAAGAATTTAGGAGGTACTTTAATGACTCGAATGATCTCTGAAATGGCTTACTTACTTACCTTTTTTTTAAATGATCTTCTGTAGTTTTTCCTGTACATTTATCTCCTTCAAGCATGGCTCAAAAGAACTGGGATAAGTTTGCTCATAGTAATAATCTGTTTACAGTGCATGTAACCCTTTCCGGTAACTTCCAGGATAAAAAATAAATGACAGGTGTATGATCAGGCGAGAAACTTACAATGTAACTAATTGGGATAAAATTGATAATTCAATGCCTTGGTTTTTGCAATAGATCTAACTGAAAGTATATAGGAGTAATGCTTCATTCACTATTTGCATAGATATAAACTGCGATATCTATGGCTGATTATCGATCTTACGTTTCTACCATTTGTTCCAGTGTGCCCGACTACACTGAAGAGAATATGCAGGCAGCATGGAATTAATCGTTGGCCATCACGAAAGATCAAGAAAGTTGGGCACTCCCTGAAGAAATTGCAAATGGTCATTGATTCAGTACACGGTCCTGAAGGAACAGTTCAGCTCAGTTCACTCTATGAAAATTTTACCAAGACCACGTGGTCAGAAAGAGAGTTACAAGGAGATGTCGATTTTCCAGCATCTGAGCAAAACTTTCAGTTGGAACCTTCAGTTCCCGATCGGCCGTGTGAGGGCAGATTCACTTCACATACTTCTGGCTCTAATTCCCTCTCCCCATCCTGCAGCCAGAGCTCAAATTCTAGCCTTGGTTGTTCCAGTGGCCCAAAGCCTCAGCAACAGCATGGCAGTGCTCCTCAGCTTGCAGTCAAAGAGGAAATTTCTATGGATGAGAATCATTGCTCCACACTAATCAAATCTGCTAGCCATGCAGAGGCAGAGCTGCAAATGTTTGTTGAAGAAAGACCTACCATGCTATTTAGGTCTCAGAGTCAAGTACTTTTAAGTGAACACAAACCGATAGAAAACATGTCGAACGTGCAAAAGGCAAGGTCTGATTCTCTCAAAATAAAAGCCATCTATGGTGAGGAAAGATGTATATTCCGTCTTCAACCTAGTTGGGGCTTTCAAAGGCTAAAAGAAGAGATCGTAAAGCGATTCGGCATTGCTCAGGATATTCACGTGGACCTCAAGTATTTGGATGATGAATCTGAGTGGGTTCTTTTAACCTGTGATGCAGACCTGCTGGAGTGTATTGATGTATACAAGTCATCAAGTAATCAAACAGTTAGAATATTGGTTAATCCTAGCGTTCAACCGTCGCTCAATGCTTCCTTCGGTCAAACTGGTCTGTCTTGACAGTGGTATTGCAGTACTGAAAACAATCATCTCATTGCTCCTCAGTTGTAAGTCAAGATGGCATACGCAGGCTTCAGATTTGGATACTTGGGCTGAGGTGCAAACTAATGGACAGCTGTCTGTTGATGTTGCAGTTGAACCGTGCTGTGTTCTAGAATTGGAAATGAAGTAATTGATGATGTTCCCTGTCAGTGCTTGGTATTGATTTGCATGCTCAAGTTCATGCAGTGGAGTCCACGGCAATAGAAGATGGAGCTGTATTCCTTTTGTTCAGTTTCATAACCGTAGGAACTTTGTGTAGGCAGACCAAACTAGTGTACATAATTGTAGGTGAGTAGGTCAGAGGATGGAAATAATTGGAATTTGTCGAAATGAAGCTTTGGGATAGATTTAGCAGTCAGTTCAAAAGTTAGTAGCTTTTTTGGGGTTTCATCTGACTTAATAGTTCTGAAGTGTCCACTTCAAGGTTTCAGCATTTCAAAGCCTGCCTCAGGTTACCCGTTACAGCGTGTCTGTTCAGCCTTCATCGGAGCATTATTTGCAATTCTGAAATGTCTTCCCACCAGTGTAAGTATTGATGAAAATACTAGTGTATATTTTTCCTTCCTTCGTTCTATCTTACCGGCTGCATGCTAAGCTTATCTTTTCTTGCACCCACATATTGCAGAAGCGAAAGGGTTCACAAGAAAGCAGCTGCAGTGCTGGGAAGGAAACAAGATCATCTTCAAAGTCGAGATGAATTCTGTTGGTTTTAGATCAGTGTTAGCATTAATCTTAGTTATAATGTTATATGTTGGAGTAGTTTCGCTGTTGCTCGTGTAAACCTACTCTTTTGCGAGTGAAGATTTTTTTGTACAGTACAGTAGAAATGTAAGAATTGTGCTACTTTGTGACATTGGAACAGATCAGAAGCTCTCTTTTTCTCCCTTTTTATTTCACTTTTATAGTTGTTAAATATGTGTCCCAAATTCGGTATGCAAATATATTTGAATTAATCTCTTGTCACACAGGAGGAGTGACGTCTAATTGTTACTATTATTCTTATTTGTAATTAACTATTTAATAATGATTTTTATCTGTCGGCTTTCGTGGTTTTTCGTGTTTTTTCATCTATTTTCAGAACACTAATTCTGGCTTGTTATAGTTTCAGAGCTAAATCCGTTGTATGTTTATCCTCAAGTTTACACTGCATTTATCTCAGAAATCACATCCTGTATATGTGCTTCTCCTGAAAGCACAGGTCAGGGTCATCTTGTCGCTCTCCTGGACAGTGACTCGGTTCGGTTCATCACTACGGCTAATCTCGTGGATCAGAGGAGTGTAATCATTTGCAAAGTGAGATTGTTAACGATGACATGGGCCCATACAAAGCAAAAGAATCAATACAATTCAATTCAATCCATGTTACGGTGCTTGGAATAATCGCGGCTTGGAATAAGGATTACGGTGCGGCGACTGGTTCCCGGCGGCGGGCGGCGCGCGCGGCGGCAGCTTCGCCGCCGCCGGCCGCGCGGTGCCCATGGACTCGATCTCCTGGAGCGCGACGACGACGTCGTCCATGGACGGCCGGCTCTTGGGGTCGCCGCAGAGGCACTTGTCGGCGAGCTTGGCGGCCCGCACCGCTGCCTTGGGCGGGTAGTCCCCGGCGAGCCGCGGGTCCATCAGCCCTGCCAGCTTCTTGCCGCCGGCGATGTACGGCCGCGCCCACTCCACCAGATTCTGCTGGTGGCTCGGCCGGTTCAGGTCGTGAGCCCGCAGCCCCGTGAGCAGCTCAAGCAGCACTACGCCGAAGCAGTACACGTCACTCTTCACGTACAGATGGCCTGAAAAAAGTGAAACGATCGCGAGGAAGACGACGACGACGACGACGCAGCCTGCAGTTAGTCCTTGCACCGATACAACCAAAATTTCGGAGATTTTGTCTAAATTTGAATGGAATTTGCATAGTTAAGAAAAAGTTTGGTGCGTGCTTACCGGTGGCGACGTACTCCGGCGCGGCGTAACCGTACGTGCCGATGACCCGCGTCGTGACGTGCGACCTGCCGGCGATCGGTCCGTTCTTGGCGAGCCCGAAGTCCGACAGCTTCGGCGTGTAATACTGATCAAAATGCGTGTCAAATGATGGAGCCTGGAAGATGATCATGATCGATCTGCGAATTTCGCAAGATGAGTTGAGAAGAGAATTTAGTTACCACGTCGAGGAGGATGTTGGATGCCTTGAAATCCCTGTATATGATCTGCCGCTCAGACGAGTGCAGGAAGGCGAGGCCGCGAGCTGCTCCGATTGCGATCTTGAGCCGTAGGCTCCATGACAGAGGGTCAAATGCTCCTCCTGCACAAAGATCGATCAGTCTCCAGCAAATCATACATGCATGATACTATTGCCAAAATTATTTGTGTGAATTGTTGATGATATACTGTATGACTAGTCCATAGTTAAGAATTAAGATCAACCATTGCAGGGATGGACGCATTTGTCAAAGTTCAGATCAATACGATGAAGTACGGCACTGACTTTGCAGAAGTCAAGCCGGAATTTAGAAGGACAAGTTGGTCTGTTCACATTCAGACAAACATAAAGATAGTTTCAGGTACTAAATATTATTAGAAATCGTCAAATTATGTTAGGTAGGAGTGGGAAACTAAGGGCTGAAAATGAACCATTTTTGTGGAAGCAGATTCAGACATGAGATGAGAGTAGTAGTACAATGTCAGAGTTAGCTAGTTGGTCGTAGCCTTACTCCTGAAGAGATGGTTTTCCAAGCTTCCTTTCGGCATGAACTCGTACACCAGCAGCAGCTCCCTCTCCTCTTTGCAATATCCCAGCAGCTTCACAAGATTTGGATGCACCAATCTGCCCAGGAAGTTGACTTCTGACTGTACTTGCACAAAAGAAAGAGACAATTGGAAATCGCTGATGAGTTCGTGGCTAATCAGAGAACACAGACTCGAATTAACATGTGAGCAAGGAGCAGTAAGCAATGCAGCCTTCTAATCAAGCAAGCAATGCATCACATTATACCAGGTCATCAGTTGACTTGTCCATTTGTGCCGAGAAAGCAACAGGTTAAAACAAAAGCCATTCATCCTGTTAAAGATAATATTTTCTTAAGCGAAAGAAAAGATTTTTATAAAGATGCGGTCTGTAATAACGTTGAGTTAATCAGTTAATCTAGACAGAGCTAAGAACAAGACGCATTCGTGAAACTATCTCGCTAATTATGGCCAAAATGAAAAGCAAAATTAGCCAAGAAAATTAAACAGCGAGGTCAACTCAAGGAAGCGAAGCGATCGAGCAATGAGCTAGCTAGTTGCAGTGCGCTGACCTGCCATTCGTGGAGGCCCTGGACGCTCTCCGGGTTGAGCTTCTTGACGGCGACGACGACGCCGGCGGAGCTCTTGGCCGGGTTGAGCGTGCGCTCGTCGGCCCACCCCTTGTACACCGTCCCGAACCCGCCCTCGCCGAGCACCATCTCCGGCTTGAACCCCCGGGTCACCGCCCGGAGCTCCGCCAGCGTGAACACCCTCAGCCGTGGCGCGTCCAGCACCCGCCCCGTCTCCCCGCCGCCGCTCTCCGTGCTCGGCCACCGCCTGTACTCCTCCCTCCCTCCTCCTCCGCCGCCGCCGCCCGACACCGCCGCCGCCGCCGTCGTCTCGGTGGCGGCGGCGGCGTCAGGGCAGCACAAGCAATTCCCCATGTCGATCGATTGAAAATTTCGCCTCGATCGCCGGGGCGCGCGCGTGTTGTTGATTTGGATCGTGTGTGTATATAGGTAAAACGATGTGAGCTTGGCGAGCAAGGAGTAGAAGAACCACCAAAGCAACCAAACACGGAAATGTGGACGTGGACAGCGTGAGACACTGAGATGGCGCGACGGGATGAACTGGTCGTTGCGCTCGCGCGGCTCCGTGGACCCGGTGCACGAAGGCCACTAGCTCTCAGGCCCAGATCCGGGAGGTGTATAATGCATTCTGCTGGTGTGTGGACTCGGTCCACGCAGGTGCGCGTGTGTGCGTGCGTCATGTGGGCTCTCCTCGCTAGATTGCGCTGTTCACTTCGCGGAGATGGACAACTGTCACCCCTGCTACTGACAAGTGGGCTCCATAGTCCGCACGGGCCCACCCTGCAGTGGCTGAGTAGGTGGCAATTATATTTTTTCTTCACTAATCCTCTCGTATTCTGATTGGATTAACCACTAAAGTTAAACAAAACAAAGCCACAGGTTCATGCACATCGCGGCAGCTGCTTTTCCGTTTCCCGGAAGCTGCACCTGCATCGCAGTGCAGGCGCTGACGTCACCATTTCGACTATGAACACGAGAAAAAAGATTATAAATATTTGTAAATTTCTTGGCATCTCGACTGCTTCTGCTTCTGCATTGGGCCAGCTCAGCTAGGGCAGCCATTGGTTTGTCCGGATTCGAGCCTTCGAGGCCGTAATGAGTGACGACCATTTGTACCAGAAAAATATTGTGAAAAGTGAATGCCATTTCAGCAAGAAAGGGATCAGACTTTGGGTTAAGGTACAAGATGAAAGCATGCTGTCCTTTTTTTTTCTTTTGAGAGGAAATCATGGCTATCCTTGGAGGTGAAGGAAGAAAAGACACCAGATAGCTGGCATGATGTGTGCTTCCATTGCGTGACGTGGCTGCTCCGTGGACCCAATCTTCAGCTTCATCAGAGTCCACTGTTGATGAACTGGTGGCATCATCATCCAGGACCTCTTCTTCAGATCGACAGCGTCAACCTTTCTCATGGACAGCTCACAATTTTTCATCAACGAAATTCTCAGTACAGAGCTAGGAATAGGAGAGAATTTTGCAGCAGTACACTCTTAACGGAGACACTTCAGATTTGTTCCAGTTACAAGATGGCAGTAATATGCAGCAAAGGCATGAGAACTTTGTACATGATTAATAACTTGATCAAAATCCCAATTAAGTACTACATTGTTCCCATGCTTCCAGGCCGGACTGATGCATGTCTGATAGCTGCTGCTCAAGCAGAGCACAGCCGATGATGCTATGTACAGTGGCAACAGCATTAAGGAACTGAAAACAATGAAAGGCATGAAAGAACAACAGTCATCATGGTCAGCTTCAACTATCACCAGTCTCACAGCAAACTGTGTCAATCAGGTCACTAAAGACCGGTTCTTGAATCAAGAAGGCTTTGACTATATGGCATTTTGACAGTTTCAACTATCTACCCGTCTCACCAGACTGAGATCTTGCTGTTCTTTTGAGACAAGGATGTAGTCTAGGCTATGCATACTGTGCAACTCTTCTGCCGCCTCGCCTTCTAGATGGCGTGCCAGCATATTGCGGTGACCCGCACCTTGCTGGGGAACTCAGCGACACCGAGGAGCGCTCAGGGACATATGGCTGACTTGCAACATGATTCAGGCCGATTACGACATCGGAGATGATTGGGCGGACATGGGGCTGGTCTTGGAGGCACATGATGCTGATCACAACCAACTGATTTAGTGCAGATGTTGGATAGCAACCGTGCAGAGCCGGGTCAGCAAGCCTGTGGAATTTCCTCTTGTCATGCAGAAATGGTCTTGACTGCAAAATTTCAGAAAAAAAAGTGAAAGCATTAACGAGCTAAAATCTTTAAAAGAATTTAAGCTTTTTACAAGGAATATAATGCATCGCCTCATGTTCATATAAAAATATGCCATGGCAATATGGACGATTATATCAGCAGTATCAACCCAACAGGAGCCCAGAAACATCGAAATTAAGGGATTGTCAAATAATTGGACTTGCATCGACAGCAAACACCACGATATTTCATGTTCTAAATTTCTAATAATAAAACTATGACGGCAACTAGCCTATTGACCAAACTTGAGAAGCAGCAGGACAAGAGATAGAACACTGGAAGCATAAACTAGGAGAAGGTAAAGTTGCTTACCCATGTTAGTAAACTCTGCTCTGGTTTAGGCCTTGAAGCATCGTAGATCCTTCTGCCGGTGATCAGCTCCAACAGGAGAACACCAAAACTGTATATGTCAGATTTCATGGTAAGCTTACCACTCACCACATAGTCAGGGGCACAGTAGCCATAAGTGCCCATAACCCTGGTGGAGACATGAGTTCTGTCACCGACTGGTCCAACTTTTGCTAGTCCAAAATCAGAGAGCTTTGGTCTGTAGTCCTCATCCAACAGAATGTTAGCTGCTTTCATGTCACGGTAAATTATAGGCGGATCAGCCACATTGTGCAAATACGAAAGCCCTTCGGCCACTCCAACAGCTATCCTCATGCGAGTATTCCAGTCCAGTGGCTGCTTGCCAAGAGGCACATCTATTCAAAGGTGAAATTTCTATCAATTCAATGCAATGTACAAGATGAATACTGAAAAAAAATATTGTAGAGTGGATGGTTATATTTTTACTGAATATAGAACTAGCTGCTGACAAGGAATTTCAGAATGTAGCATTAAGCAGTGGCCTAAAATACATCAAGTATATCAACACAAGCAATTGATAATGCACAGCTCCAAAATTCTATCACATAATTGCATGGCAAATTCAAATTGTTTCACAGTCCCATTATGGGATGGGAATTATCAGTGATATAAGATGGAATAACACTTCATCTCAACAAATTGTATATTTACAAAAATGAGGAATCTTCAAAAAGAAGTTAAGATGATTCACATCATGTCCATTACCTAGCAGGTTAATGCTGGTATCATTCAGGAGAGCATGTGCTGGTCAGGCATGAGACAAGCCATGAAGGCCTACGAGCTTTAATAATTAGCTGTGGGGACAGTTTGGCTAGACTTAGGTATTATTTTGCTGAACAATTTTGGCATCTAGGAAAATGGTCGATCAACACAAGGTGGCTTCTCAGGTTGGAGCTTAAATAAACAAGCATCACAAAACTTTTGTGTTGACTGAATAATGGATCTGATTTATTTTCTTTAGTTTTACACACTTTCAGAAAATGGATGGTTTGCACAAATCTAAATTGCAAATACATTAAAACTTTTGAACTTTGCAATAACCTAGTTCTCATTTAATAGACAATAAATACATCCCAGTCGTTGGGAATAACTGGCCTACAACCCTAGTTGATAATCCACAGCAAGATAACTAGTTTCCCTGTCATTTTACCAGCAATAAAAGTTCCTCATTCATTGTTTTGAAAGCTTCAAAAACATATTCGGTCTTTATGTGAACAGGACAAGAAAGATGGCAAAGGCAAAGACAGAGGGCTAGAAATTTTACTAGGAAGTAAGTTTAGAATGGCCGCGACATATTTATTGAATAGCTCCTTTATTGTTATTTATTCTAATCTTTCACATCTTTAAATGCAGAATCTCAATTGTAACACAGATAACTGAGTTGCTCAGTTGAAGTTTATATCTCTGTTTTTATAAGTGCATTGATAATCTCAGCTTTATCATCATTGTCATCTACTCCTATTTCACAGCGAAAGGTTTCAGCACACGTAAAAGATTGGTTTGGTTTTTTTTTTCAGTGCAGCTTTGTAGCAATAATAGAACATAACTATGTACACCAATAACCTCTTATATTAACAATGAAATAATAACAACAAGCTTAACGCACCAATAATGAAATAATAACAAGCTAATACTACAACGTAACACTAAAAAACAAAGTCAATGCTACAAGATGATTGATTAGTAGTTAGTACTACCATATGAGGATCTATTATGATCCCGTCATGGATATTGATTCCTTTCATTGTGCAGTCCTAAAATGTTTCCTTGCATTGTGGAACAGATATACATTTTGAATGACGATATTGATGGCTGCTTAGTTAATAAGAATGACAATATTGATAAGTGAGTCAAAACTCAGTGCAGTATGGGAGCTGCAGCGAAAGCATTTACAAACACAGCAGCAAAGCTAAAGAAACATGTCAGGAAAGTTTTTCATGAGCTGAAGGAAAAAACACCTAATTATTCAACCAGGAAAAGGAGAAGATATCAGCAATTTGCTTGTTCAGGGTTTCTCTCTCCTTTCATCTTATTTCATATTGAGCTAAACAAATGTTCCATGCCATTTCTTCGTTTATCTTTTCCTCATAAACGCACCATTGGTACTTAACAAAAAAAATAGCAAGGAAAGATATCAGGATATTGCTTTCCGGCTAAGATTTTGAGAAAGCATATCACTGGAGTGGAGCGAAGGAGAGCTAGTCGATTAGAACTGTAAACCGCTGCAGTAGATTGCTATCACAAGCAGAGAACTACAGTTAGTACAAAAAATGAGGCATTTTAACACTGGCGCATATTCTGCCAAAAAGATAAGCAAAGACATTTCAACAGTAACGGGGTAATCTGCCAAGAGCAGACAAATTCCTCGTCAACACACCAAATCCCAACATGAACTAGGCGCTATCTATCAGGCTATCATGCGCAGCAAGTTTGAGGAGAACGTACCGAAGAGATGGCTCTCCAAGCTGCCGAATGGCATGTACTCGTACACCAGAAGCCTCTCGTCACCCTGCGCGCAGAAGCCGACCAAACTGACGAGATGCGGATGGTTGAGCACAGTCAGCATCAGCACCTCCACCAAGAACTCGTTCCTCCCCTGCACGCCGTCCCGTGTGAGCTGCTTCACTGCCACCATCTACACATCACAGACGAAGAACATAAATAACATGTAAAAAACAAATCTTGCAGCCCAAAAGATCTCAAGTACAGTAGAATATAGGAGAGTCGGTGAACTCACCTGTCCATTGATCTTGCCTTTGTACACCTTCCCGAAGCCGCCCTCTCCGATGAAATTCGCCTCGTTGAAGTAGCCTGTCGCCACGGACAGATCCTTGAAGGTGAAGCTGTGCGCGTAGCCGTTCCCCCCATCCGTCGCCAAAGGCGCGACCTTTCTCCTCGCATCGGCGCCTGCAACGATAAACAGTCACAATCCGAGCAAAAAAAAAAAGGAAGCAATTGAAACACAGCACACACGGAGGAGAAAGAAAGAAAAAACAAATCAAGAACCTGATGATTCGTCAGAAGAGTGGTAATTGGGCTTGGATGGCTTGAGGTCGTCGTCCACCTCCGGCGAGAAGCACCCAAAGCAACCCATCTCAACGGTGAAGAACTCTTATCATAACACACAACCACAAGAAGAAAAGCCAAGAGAAGGGGCAACCAACAGCGAGCGAGAGGAGAGAAGAACTAGTCCTCCTATCCAAGAAGCGGCTATTATTAATGCACGAGCAAACCGGGCATGGAACGGCCACCCTGGGTCCCCAAGAGAAACTCCAAATCAGGAGCCGGATTGATCACCAACCGGCGAGGAGGAAGAGGGATTGCGGGGTTAGGAGGCAACAGCCCGAGGGATTTGGCGAAACGGGGCAAGGAATTATAGCAACGGGGGCGTCGTCATGGCCCCTTTGGTCCCCATGCCGAATCGCAACCCCAGCGGCAGCAAAGGAGCAATCTTGGAAGGCATTAACCCCCCAATCAATTACTACCCATTTATCCTGCCAAATTTTCCTGGAGATTTCCTCTCATCGGCAGGGGGAATCGAGAGGGAAAGCGCCCGGCTGCCGGCTTTGGAAGCCGGCCATCAGTCTCGCGGCTCGTCTCCTAGTTGAGTTCTAAGATTTTGTCTAGAAAGGTGGATTTCTTTGGCTGCTGCTTTGGCTTTTCCCGCGAGCTTGGGGAGGGAGTGTGCATTGACAGTGTGAGGGTTCTTGGCTCTGCTGATGTAGTGTGTGATGAGTTGTGTAAAAATCGTTGCTTTCCTCGCCAGCGTGATCTCCACCGCGGCATCGCCGGTGTACAAGATATTTGTCACTCTCACTCCTCCCTGTGGAGTGTGGCCAGCCAGGTCAGTGCAGCAGAGTGGCACGTGGGCCCCACACACGACCTTGCGGATCCCATGTGTCACTGTCACATAGCTTTTGCATTTTTATTTTTCTCAATTACTTTATCCATAAAAAAATCATATTTAAATATAAATCTGGACAAACACTTATTCATATTTATAACCAGGATTTAATTCTTTTTATGGAAGGTGTACACCACACCACGGCAAATACGCTCCTAAGCACCTGATACATGTTTAAATGTCTTGCTATGTTTTTATTGATAGCACATATACGCGCGTATAATATTCATTGACGTTAAAATCTAAATCATGTTGTATAGAGTCATACGGACACGACATTACCCCCCACAATGATTTCATCTTAGTTTTACACGAAGAAATGGTCATTAGATTTTATCCTAGGAGACCAGGGACCTGAACCCATGTGAGTAAGCGAGAAGGTTGAACAGCTTCACGGCGACCAGGCCATTGATCCCAGCAACACAATCTGTACCAAGGGGTTTATTAGCGAGTCATACATATAGTACAACCACCAGGATTGAATTCCATTCAGGCAGGAGACAAGGGCGTTCAAGTAGCATGTACTACTACGTCGCTGCACTATCGTTTCACAGTGCAAATTGTGCAATGCGAACAGTGGAGATCGTAAATAAAATACAGTCATCCTAGCTGCTGCTTCTCTCTGAATGAAGCATCAATGAACACCAGGGCTGCTCTCGATTCTGGCAGGCCAAGTTATGCTGAATCTTAAATGCATTTGCATTGGTTAGCTGAGAACTTGCCCTACTCAGCTCATATCCCTTCTCCAAATGCGTCGGTGTGGAGGTAAAAATGTGGTATGAAGTGCAGGGCTTCAGATGTGGGAACAGTGCTTGGTTAGCATGTCAGTAATCATGGAAGATGCTGGTGCATGCATGTGTGTGCGCCTGGGCTTCAGAAATACTATGAAACAACGTGCTTGTGTTTTTCTATACATCAGCTTGAGCCTTGAGGGAAGATAATGCAACTGATGGATCCGTGGCAATAATCTATCCAATAATCTATATTAAACGGGCATGTGATTTCTGAACTGGGGGTGGTGATCACAAATACTTTCTTTGTTTTAAAATATAAAAAAAATTAGATGAATATGACATATTCTATTATTATAAATCTGAACAGAAGAGATATCACATACATCCAAAATTTTTTATATTTGAAACGAAGAGAGTACAAGGGAGTATGGAACTAAAATGGTGTTGATAAAACCTGCTTGATTCTTGGTATTATCCCCTCTTTTGTGGCTTGTGCGATGCAATATGGCATATTATAATAAACAGCATGAACTTTTGCATTGTTGGATACTTCAATATAGTAGTACTGCACTACTGTGCAGGGTTGATGCATATATACAGCTGCATAGTAAATTGTGAAGCTGTTATGTCCTCTCCAAGAGAGACAAATGCATCTTCCAAACAGAACAAACTTCCTGGTTATGTATGTATGCAACAAAAGCTGAACACAACTTCTATGCATAGTCAAGACAAGAGCATCTAGATATACAATTAAGGCAAATTTTGCTACAGGACATCATAATTTCACGGTTTTAACTGTAGGCCATCGCACGAAATGATTTTTTTAAAAAAATACTCTTAAAAGTTGGATATTTGTTGGTGGACACCGCACCCATTAAAATAATAATATTCGATTGAAGAGAAGAGAGAAATCACGTGAAATGTCAGAAATACCCTTGGACCCACATGTCAGCTCTCCCATCTCTCTTCTCTCTTTATCCCCTCCTTCCACACTGCTTGGTCGGTGCCGCATTGCATCGTCACCGCGAGCCATGGCCGGCGCCGTTGCCGCCGTCGCCGCCGCGTGGGAGCGTGCCATCACGAAGGCTGTCAAGAACACCTCCTTCTTTGTCCCCAAGACCATAACCTTCGACGGCGCCATCAAGTCCACCACTTCTCGCCTCTCCTCGCCGTCGCTCCTCGGCCGCTACCCGTCCCTCGAGGAGCTCTCCGCCGTGGGGGCACGCCTCTCCTCGCTTGCGGATCTCCCGCGCCTCTCGGCGCTCCGCCACCTCTCCCTTCACGACAACCATCTATCGGGGCCCGCCTCCCTCGCCGTCGTCACCGAGTCCTGCGGCGCCACGCTTCGCCACCTTGACCTTGGGAGCACTCCCATGCGGCGTCGTTCTCTCCGACAGAGGCCACAGTAGCGGTAGCAATTCTTGCCATGGCTCACGGGGACGATGCGATGTGACGCTGACCAAGCAGTGTGAAAGGAGGGGATAGAGAGAGAAGAGAGATGGGAGAGCTGATATGTGGGTTCAGGGGTATTTCTGATATTTTACGTGATTTATCTCTCCTATTGAACCAGAAATTATTATTTTAATGGGTGTGGTGTCCACCAGCAAATATTCAACTTTTAATAGTGTCTTCCTCCAAAAGTCATTTCATGCGGTGTCCTATATCTAAAACCGTGAAGTCATGATGTCCTGTAACAAAATTTATCTACAATTAAATACTAAAAAAATAGTTTTTTTCTTTTAAAAAAACGACAAGAGGCCATATCTAAACTTTTCAATTTTGACAGTGGGTAAAGAATCTGTCGGTGACATCTTGTTCTATCCTCTTGTTCAAGTTCCATATCAGCCATTGCCTTAAGGTCAAATGTGGCCTGCCAAGCTGGACCATGTCAGGGAGAAGTGTTCCCTGAAATGCTTTCCTAAGCTATTTTCAGTGAAGCTCTTGATGGATGCAAAACAAAATTGCTACCAAACTCTGTTGAAGGTACAATCATATTTGCTTGGGGTCCACAGCCCGCATACATGGGACTTGGTACGTGGCATTAATTAACTAGTAATGCTCTGATCTAAATCGAACAAGTACCACAAAGAAATCATATGGAGCAGATCTGATTTTTCCTCAATATTAAAAATATCTGAAAACAATTATTGGCATATAATAGAGACTATAATACAATATCTGCCTGAAAAATATGGAGGTGAGACATCAGACATGTCCCCTACACAGCTACCAGAGACTATTGTGTGGAGTGGAGCATGTTTCAGAATTCAGAAACCTCTTCTTTTCTTCAGAGAAAATTAGTACAGGAGGTTTCAGGCTTAAAAAAATTCAGAAGGTTTCAGGTTTTCAGCCATGAATTGCATTTGATGCAGGAGAGGGTCACATGTGAATGTGATCTCACATGTAAAAATGTATCAAAGGACCAACTCTAATTACTCTTGGTCTGAACTAGCTAACTGCAGATGAGGAGTACTGCAAATTAAAGCTGAGCCCTTGAATTACCTGTGTCTCCGATAAACTAATTAAGAGTTAATCTGACAGTAATTAACAAGTCAGTGTGGTCACCTATGATCTCTAGATGGATATATGTATACCAGGACATATAATCATGTATGGAACTGCAACATGGACTCATCATTTGGGTCGTAGAGAGCAAGGAGTAGGGTATCATCATCGCCATCGAGCAAGTCCAAACTTTTGCAGACGAAACAGGAATCGGAATGGATTGCAGCTGCGTCATGCATGCATTGGCCCGGGCATGCAGCTTGACATGATGAACGGTGCATGCCTGCGACCTCAGGGAAAGTTGCCAACTTTGTAACAGTGCAAACGATGTCCAATAATGGCCCTAACCTAATGTAATTTTGGTTTTGTCATGGTCCTAGCGAAGGTACTCTACCGGAAAGACTTATCCCGGCAAGGATTTGCAACACCGATCGAAAACAGCGAAAAACGGGGATCATTTTATGAAAAATGAGCAGAGTTGGTTTTCTTATGAAGTTGATCAGAAGTTATCTATTTTTATGGATTTTTGCTTGGTTTTCAGCAAACTGAAACCTTATGTAATCGGTTCTAATGATGTGATAAGATGAGATGAAATGTACTCTCTCCATTAAAAAAATTCTGAGAATAAAATACTTGTCTAAATTCGTTTAAAGTTGATTTGTTTGAAACGTAGGAGTAGGATGTATGTGCGAACTTGTGCTGTTCAGTAGTCCAAATACGTACACAGGGTGCATGAAAGCCCTGGCCCGGCTGGCCTGAATTATGAAACCGGAAATATGCATGCTCCAACAGTCAGGAACGGGGCAGACAAACTGCAGTATTATTACCTGTTAAATTGGACCATGAACTTCTCAACATGTTCATGAACTCATCAAGGGCCCATTTAGCCATTTTGGCTGTACGATTCATCTCTTTGATGATCTTCTCTGCGAGGAGGTACGGTCACACATGTCGTGGTCGTGGTTGTTCAATGTTGAGGGTGGATGGACAAATCAAGGGGAGTTCATGCACAAATGGTGGTTAAAATGGAGAAACTGTTTTGATCGTTCCAGACAATGACAGTTTCAGTGCACATATATTGGCTGAGAAAAAGACGAGTTCATGGCTAATCAGATAACAGAGACTCGAATTAACATGGGCAAAGAGAATTAAGCAATGCAGCCTTCCAATTAATCAAGCAAGCAATGCATCACACTATACCAGGTCATCAATTGACTTGTCTATTTGTGCCGAGATAGCAACGGGTTACAACATATATTTGGCTTTCCCATGACCGGCGCTGAAAGGCTAATTAAGCTATGGCGCTAGTAGCTCGTCATCGTGTAACACGCAGAAATGGCTGAATAGAATACAGACAATAATGCAGAACAGCGCTACACACTGCTCGTGATTACTGATTAGTACTCCTATTATCATTAGCACCAGGTGACGCAGATCTAGCTAGCTAGTAGAGCTGGAGTGCTGTTCTGCAGGAGCAGTCGTCAATAAAGAGATTGATTGATCAGTCAGTTAATTAGTCAATCATTGGCATCAAGTGCCTGGTTAGTTGGTGTCTAATACTCCTACCAGTATTGTCACAACTGAACTGTAGTTAGCCAAAGGGATGGAGTCACCAATAAATTCTTAACATTATTTTGTAAGTGTGACAAGTAGTAGTTGATTACTTGATTGTACTCTATTCTTTTTTTTTCAAAAAATTTATAAATTTTATTTCCATATCCACCTGTAGATATAGAGATCGGATTTTTATTCATTATTAAAAAAAAGTACATCGTTTATACTTTATAGTGCGATTAGTTGCACTGAAACTATCATTCAAAGCACAAGCATAACATGAATTACTGGGATAAGACAGATGCGAGATCATAATGTGGAGAACTCATACGATGAACTCTCGCATCCTTTGCAGAATTGTGGACCAAATGGCTAATGAAATGTGGATTAAAACTTGACAGGTTAGGCATAATTAGCTATTGGCAAGTGGATGTGAACGGATTGTAGCTGAGTCTCCAAGCATGTGAAGTCGCATGCCTCGCCTCACATGCGCGCACGCTCGATGAATTCACGGCGAAATTATAGCGTTTGCAATGGCCACTTGCAGTTGCGTCAAGTCGTAAGGTGGCATTAGTATTTCGTGTTGCTGCTGTTGTACTAGGTTCCTAGGACGCCTGATCATAAGCAGATAAGCTGTGTCTTAACATAAACAGTACGTATAGATATGCTTCCATTCCTTGCAAACCACTCCAGTCCGCTGACGATTCGGCATGATCAGTCTATCAGAGTTTTTTGCGTAGATCACAAGCCAATCGATCTTTTCGTCCCAATCAATCCCTACTGGATAGCAATCAAGCAGATGAATGATAGACAAAAATTGCTAGATTGATTCCAACAAAATTAAGATGTCGAGTGCGAAAACACTATCAGTGTGCGTGAAACATGATCGTGGATGCATGATTTTACCACCGATCCAATTCATGTTACACACATCCACAATTAAACCATCCGTAAATATTATTTAGATATGTAGTGTTTAATTGGATTTCTGGAATTATTATTTTTACCTCAATCTTTCGAGCACATATTAAATGAGGTGCATGTACTTGCGGATATGTGCATGTATGTCTTCTCAATGATAAGAAAAAAGAAATTTCTTGCATATTGAAGGACAAAGGACAATAGTCAAGTTAGCGGGTTTACATAAGGATGAGACTCCGTTGACGTACCGTTCCAGACGTGGGTGGTTAACATATAGGCGCGCTTATTAGAGAACCCATATATCAATGACCCTGTGTTAGAGGTCAGAACGTCAAAGGAACGGGTTCCGTTTATATAGACACTGTACTTTTGTTTGCAACTGAATTATATACACTTGGCATGGAAACAGCAGCAAGCTTAGCTGCATTTTTTGCTGGGGAGAAAGTGGAGGTGGAACAGTAGGCAGTGGACGACACTGGTACCGGAGGACAGTACGGGCCGGAACAGTTTCACTGTGAGGAAGTAATGGAATGGCCGGGGGCAAACGGATCTCGATGCTCACAATCAATGGGCCAGCGGCGCCAAGCATGATGATGATGATGATGATGATGATGATATGCGACGCCATTGCCATTGCCATTGCCATCCATGGCGCGCAACCTCACGGGCTCCTCCTCCTCTTGGCTGGCTCTTGCCGTTTTCACGTGTTGATACGGCCTCTGCGTTGCTGTAGTAGTAAATCTAGGCGATTTGAGTGCAGCAGCATCGGTACGACTCGATCGTCTTCGTCATCTGTGATCTGGACGGATGCAAATATATCAGATTTCAGAGCGGGAGATCATGGAGGCCACCTTGCAAAGAATAATGCAATGTCCATGCAGATCCACAGGGCAATGGCACACGGTCCAGTTTTTTCACCTTCCAACTGGACTGATCGTGCTGTGTGCGTGATTGAAACTGAGAGTAATCATTGCCTTAGCGCTGTGAAAACCAAGGACAGCAGAACGATGTCCAGGGTGAACCCTGATAGTACGACGGTTTTCAACAAGGGAACGTATCAAAAAAACCATCTGCCAAATTTACTGTTTCAAATTTTAACTCTCAAAAACCACTCGAAATTTCACTCGGAATCTGCTTTCGTCACACATCAAAACCTCAAAACTTTACGGTTTTCGTCAAAAGCTTGAACCCTGATACTGGCACTATGGGAAGTATCAAATATCAACAGCATATGTATCCGGGTATCCCAGATTCCAGGGCAAGAAGTACAGTTAAGAGCAACATCAACAAATGTTAAACACTACATAATCATGTCAGTGAAAATGCCAGCACAGAATCATGTCAGGGGCTCAGAGCAAGATTTTGGTGACTCAGGCTACTTACTACTCACCTCAACTGGGGTGGAGTCGCAGCAGTCGTCCATCCGCCAGTCTCATACAACCTGGAACCGGATCAATCCTCGCAGGAAAAAGACACACCTATTCACTTGCCTCCCACCCTGCTTGTATACCTCCACTAGTATAATGTTACACATTGGATGCCAGATGCTGCCCATCCGAAACATTATCATCGGAAATAAGATTAGAATCTATACAGACTACCTACCCTTTTACAACAAATTTGCTGGGAGTCAAACGATTCATCGGCTCTAGTTACTCCTTCCCATGACCTCGCCTCGCAATGAATTATTCTTCGACGAGAAATCCATTGTTATTCTCCTGAGCACCACTCAGTGTGCTGCTACAATATACATCAGCATAGCAGAAGCGGAGAATAAGGACTCGAGAAGCTGGGATTCTGAATCAAGGACGGCGCTAAGCTGAACTATGTCAATGGCTACTTGTCTTCAGAGCTGCAATGCCAAGTCCGGGTGCTTTTTTGGATTTGCTAACTTTCCGCTTGGCATGGAACCTGATGGCTGAACACCAGCACTTAAATTTGGAGCAGAACTTGTCATGGTTTGTGATAATGCAGCTTCTGAATCATGACCTGCATCTGGTGATGGATTAGTGGCTACCTTTCCAACATCCCCATTTTGTGGTGCTTTAATGCTATTAGCCACCAGTGGGTGCCCATGGATAAAGCCATTTGTTCTGCCATTGACTCCGGAAAACATCCCAAGAACTTGAGCATGTGTCAACTGCATCGGTCCCAAGAACCCTTGCCCTGCGTATTGACTAATTGTGTTTGGCACGGCAGTAAAGCCATTCATATTTGAGTGGATCTCTCGACTATGACTGTGCTGCTGCAAGGGAGGTGTCTGTCCAGTACTACCCACGCCATCACATGACACATTAGCCCCATTTTCACACTTGGTAGCTAGCTTGGTGGCAGATACAGAGCTTGTGTTAACGCATGCAGATGTAGAAGCCACTGGCTCGGTTCTAGCTAGATGGTCTTCACCAGAATCCTCGTTCAAAGTCAGTCCAGACTTCTGATTGGATTCATCATTCTTGGATATTACGTTGCTACCTGGAACACCAGTAGACTGGATAGATGGATCAGAGAGTATGGGAACTCGAGGCCACTGAGAGTTCTCAGGTGGCTCACCATCCACAACCCATCCTGGGCCAAAATTTGTTCCAGAAGGCAGTAGCCGTCTGATTCTCTTTGCTGCTATATCCCAGCCCATGGGACCAAATTTTGCAGCAAACCGCGCCAAGCTCCTAGCATATGCATGTTGCTGTTGAAGTCCCACCTGCTTCCATAATTAAAAGAACTCAGCACTGAGATAGCAATGCACCAAGTAGTAGTTGCAAACGTTCAGTAGGTAAGTTGGCAAGGTTTATAAATCTTTTAATTCATAAATTATTCAGGACAATTTTCTGAACGTGCTTACCGGCACAAGTACTTTCCTCTCACCATCAAGGGCAGAAAACAGAGGACTACTATGGAAGTATTGCTGATCGTATATACTACGACGCTCATCATCTGAAATAGTCAGAGTGGTCTTCTTTCCGTACTTTGAAGGCCCTGAAAGATACCACGATATCAAGCCATGCTCATGCTGCATAAGTACAGTACTGTAGAGATACAAACAATTAGCAGTAAAAACAAACCTGAATAATCACCAAATCTATCTGTTCTTTTACCAGCAAAAGAACCAGGTGTATTATGTTGAAGAAAGAGTGAGTCTCTTGTTGTGATATTTGCATTTCGAGTTCTGTCCCCAGTCAACCTTTTTCTAATTGTTTCAGCATGGTCTGCAGATTTTGTTTTTGCATTGGATAAATCTGGTGAAACATCATTTTCAGTCTTCTCAATTTTCTTTGCATATTTTGGTGGTCTGCCTCTTCTGGGTACAGTCTTGGGTTGTTGTTCTTCTTCAGGCTCACTAGCTTGCCTCAGGTTCTCAAAATCCTTTTTGGCCAGAGCTTCAATAGATCGTGCCTAAGTAGATAAATGAACATCTCAGGACATTGGAAGCCAAAAAGACCACAAAGACAGGCTAACTTGCAAAACAAAATAGTCTTAAGACAAAAAATAACAGAAAGGATCACGTCAATGGATTTCAACAGTTTCCAGATAAGAGAAGGAATTTATCCTACATACAATGCCTTGTATTTATGCAAGTGTATCGATTTCTTTTGCGCTGCAGTATAATTCCAGCTGGGGAAACATACTGTGGAAGATAGCAACCTTGTCTTGGCTTTGTAGAAATTCTCAGTATAACACAAATCAGATGGACTTTCAATGTTCCAAGAAAAAAAGAGTGTCAAAATAAAAATACCAAAGGAAGTTGATTAAAAAAATCTTGTGTTGCCCTTAGTGTAACAATGATATTCATACGTCATAACGACACCAACCACAAAAACACAATAGGAACAAAAAGAAGAATGTGCGATTTGTGTAACAGGTGCACAAATTTATAGAAGTCTCACGAAAAGAAACTGCACCAAGCACAAGAAATTTGCAAGGGTTATGAATAACCTACATAAACCAAGCATTGAATGCGTGCAAACAGTATGGCAGTATATCTACCAAAATGGATCACATAGTCCTATTGCAAAAGGCACATGCATTAGTAAAACAGATACCTGCCGATAGTAGACTGTGTCGTCTGAATTGTAGGACATGGCATTTGATGTAAGTAGAAACACATCATTCTGCACAATCATAAAAAAAAAACATAAGATATTAAGAGAAGGTTCATACTAGTAAAGCAAAAAACATGAGATTTTAAGCGAAGATCCACACTACTTAAGCAAAGTGTTGCTCTTACTCCATTATGATTTGCTTCATGATTTACTAATTTTAGAAGAAAAAAAAATCCATACAGCAAACATATGCAGGACAAGTGGAAAAC
Organism: Oryza officinalis; assembly: GCA_008326285.1. Classification (NCBI taxonomy): domain Eukaryota; kingdom Viridiplantae; phylum Streptophyta; class Magnoliopsida; order Poales; family Poaceae; genus Oryza; species Oryza officinalis. Next base: position 2,821,140 of record BDMV01000003.1, on the reverse strand, counting down.
TCTCAACAATGTTGCTGTGTAAAGCTACACAGCAATTTTTCAAAACTCAATACATGGTACAAAATGGAAGAACAAAATATCCCACCGTTTTTCATATCCACAATGACGGATCAACAAGTTGGCATTAGCGGCACATTATGGACCTTTGATAGAACTCAGTGGTATAAACACAGATAAACCCCAAAAACAATATAATAAAGCAACCTTATGTGTATTACATTTTGCACGGTAGGATAGCATATCGCTAAAAGGCTTTTAATGGCCTGAAATGACAAACCCTCTCCTCCAAAACGCTTATCAAGAGAAAAGTGCAGATCTTTTAAGAGAAAAATAGGGCTGAAAACAAAGTAGAGACATTACAAAGAAAATATAATAGTGGCTGGAGAACATTTGTGCCAGAATAGAAAACATGAAGGCTATTTGAAGTTCACTTCACATGAAGATCCGTTACTAGAAAGAAACAAATCTACAAACATACCCAGATTATTTGACTTGATGCAGAACTTGGAAATTGGACTCAAACACCATACGGTGCAACCCTAACAACAAACAGACTTGAATCTCACTTCTGAAGGGATAAATAGAGTTACAATCTATCCAAGAAGTACAGTGTCAACATGGACTATGGTTTACCAGTGTTTTGAGATATTGATTTTTTAGTTTAAGCAGCCAGTTTGAGTAGACAGAACCATCAAATTTGGGATTGCTCTTAGCAACCATCTGGACATATTTGCACAAAGTGAAAGTTTTGCTCTCTAGCGATTTAGCCTGAGTTAGCACACAAATGAACCCTGTGCTAGCCTGCCGAGAAGAATGCAAAGCTTCCACCACTAAGTTGGGCAAATCAACAGGGAAAGACTATAAATAGTGAACATAAAGTAACTGGTAGTTATTGAATGGATACAACTTTGGAGCTAAAATAGGAGGAATCATTATGAAGTTCACTGGGCTTTCTCTTAGCTACAGTCCACGATGAAGTAGCTAAAATAGGAGGAATCATTAAAAAGTAGCACATGCGACCTCTACATGCCAATCCAGAGAGCACTTTCCATTAATGAAGGCATTAACTCATATAAAACGAACCATAATTTAACCCTGTGTAAGAACAAGGATATACCAATGTACTTTCTCAAATCAGGAATTCCTTGACATTGTTACCAAAATGCAGAAAACACTTCAGTGGCTTCATAAACAATACCAACAACCAGTATCAACAAATTCATTGAAAGTGCATTATGAAGATAAACTAGTTTGACTTAAAACTGCATAAACACTTGTATAATAGTACAAACAAAAGAGAGAAAATACATGTGAAACTAGACACGAGGCCTTGGATTTTACAGGAAAATAACAGAACTAGCCATAGCAGATATAAAGCAATAGGAAAAACAGGAAGTACAGAACAGTAAGCAAACATCTGTAGTGTCAGTGAATGAAAAGCCAATAAAACAGACAACACGCAAGGAGACAGCAACTCAAACTACAGGCATCATACCTCAAACTGCTCTAGGGTGGTATACAAGTCATTCAACAGCTTCTCGCGGATCGTCGAGAAGTCCATAGGATGCTCGATAATCTCATGGTAATCTGGAAGCTGCATGCAAGCACGCACAACAGACACACAAACACAAAACAGTTGTCAGCATCATCACTCCAAACTTCAGAACACAATTACACAGCAGACCAAGAACTGAATTGCTCACCTCCTCATGGTCGACGGGCTCCGAGAAAACTCCATAGGTGTCCTTCCTGGGAGCAGTACAAAGAAGAGAGATGCACATACATAGCTGAAGCAATCAGAGGCAAGCTCTTATTGGGGGGAGAAGAGAACTACATCAGGATGGGGCCGGGCCACTCACTTCTGGAGCCTGTCGAGGATGAAGAGAAGCAACTTTTTGTCCGGGAGGGGAGTCCCCGTAGTGGGCCCGCCATCCGACGCAGCGTCCCCTGCTCCCACAAGCGCAAGGAGGCGTTAACCCGAGAAAATTTCAAATTCTTTAACCACTTAAACACTAATGCTTGGCTTCCCTCCAAGCCTCACCTGTCCCGGTCGCTTTCGCCGCGACCTTCTTCTTCTCCACCTCCTCCTTCACCACCACGGCGGCCGCGGGCGCCTCATCATCCTGCAGCAGCAGCATCGAACAGCACCCGTCAGGGAGTCGAATTCGCCATGGAAACGGAGGTTGTGGCTCAAAAACGTCAGCCTTTTGCGACTGCCAGTGCGAATTGCTGCAAAACTCCTGACTTGGCACACAAAAAACGAAGACTTTTCGCGCTTTTTCCACCCCGGACAGCGCTTGCAACACAATAATCCGGGAGAAAAAAAGGTCAAATCCGTCAAAACTTGTCAGATCCGCGTACTGTTCCCTTCGATGGAAAGGATTAAAGCGCTGACAGGGTCAAGATCCCTAGACCCAAACTCCATAGGAAAACCAAATAAAAATCCAAACCCGCCCAAAAAAAGCAACGCTCTCCAAGAAGCTAAAAATCCCCAAGTGCCACTCCCACAGTCGCACTTGATCTCCCCTCCCGCCAGATTCCCCACCACGAGAGCGAGCCGTACCACGAAACCACCCCCGAAAAAAAATTCCAAAATCGCAGATCCAACCACTACGGCAACCGCATCGCCGCGTGTCCCACGGCAAAAAAAAAACCCCTCGGGGAGGCCCCCAAAAACCTCGGGCAAATTTCGAAAAATTGGCGCGACAGGTGAGGGGGCGCCGACCTCGCCGCCGCCGGAGAGGACGCTCTTGAGCCGCTTCTGCCGTCGGCGCCCCCCGCTCCCGACCCCGTCGTCGTCCTCGTCGGACGGATTGGTGTCCCGCCGTGCGGGGGACGGGGCGGGGCTAGGGTTTTGGGCCTGCAGGCGGAGGCTGCGTCGCTGGAGGTCGAGGAGGGACGGCCGCCCCTTCTTCTTCCCCTTCCTTCTCGCTGGGGTTTCGGCTGGGGGCGGCGGCGGAGGAGGCGCGGCCGCTGCCTTGCGGGTCTTCGCCATCGGAGCCCCGCGCCCGCGGCGGCGGCGGCGGCGGAAGGGAGGAGGAGGTGGTGGGGGTGGCCTTGGCTGGGAACGGGTCGGGGTGCGTGTGGCTTTGCGTGCGTTGGTATTTTTCCCTTGGGGCCTTTCGGTTGCGGCGGGGGCNCGGGGTCGTCCGGCTCGGGCGGGATCACCTACCCAATGACATGTGGGGCAGGGGATACGTGGGGCCCACATGGAGGCAGGTTAGGCTCGAGCGATCCGTGTAGCCGGTTTCGGATCGGCCGGCCTCGGGGCGCGTTTGGTGGGCGTGGGACCGGTCCACCGCGTGTCGTGGGCGAAGCTGATTGGTGGGTGCTCCAGGGGTTGTGTACGTACTTGTTTTCTGCTACCGCTAATATAATCGGAAATTTGGAACAGAAGGTCTTGGGTCCACATGTCAGTGGAACAAAAGAAAAATGACATTTACAACTGTTATATTGCCCGCAATTTTTGTTACATTTTCCCGTCTGGTGTTTTAGGCAGACCGTTTCTTTCTCTTTTCTTTTCGTTAGGTAGGCAGACCGTTTTAAGAATGCTTAATCGGACAAAATGAGTGTAAGAAATCAGATCTTCGAGCACGAAATGTTGAGACAAAATGCTATTACTGCATGTCTAAATACATGTCTACATGTGCGTGTTCTGTTGTGCTCTCTGAAAAAAGATCACCGTTGTTAAATGGAGAAAATACTAGCAGTAATGTACTATGGCCCCCAGGACCCTGCAATATACGGAAAAATATTAATGCTATACATATACTTCTACGGAGTATGTGTGTTCAGCATGTTGTATCAAGGTAAATGACATTCAAAACTGAGATATGTAGATCAATAATGCATGACAATAGAAATGGATGATGCTAAAATTCGCCATACCAATCACAGACGCACACAAAGTTCGCTAAACTAGAATATCTGCTACTCCCTCCGTTTCTTATTATATTTTGCTTTGACTTTTTTTAGTCAATTTTTTTTAGGTTCGATCAAATTTATAGAAAAATCTAGTAATATTTATAATATCAAATTAGTTTCATTAAATTTAATATTAAATATATTTTGATAATATGTTTGTTTTATATTAAAAATATTACTATATTTTTCTATAAATTTAGTCAAACTTAAAATAATTTGATTAGAAAAAAAATCAAAATGACTTATAATATGAAACAGAGGGAGTGTAAGACACGTGACCCGAACAATGAAAATTATGCACGTTTGTTTGTGTCGACAGGTTGTATCCGTAGATCGTATTCTGAGGGTAGGGTATTGAGGTACGTTGGAACAATAATCTACATGAAACGATATCAAGCACGCAAAAGGCAAGGATTATATTGGTTCAGGTCCCTCGTAAGGTAATAGCCCTACTATAGTTTATATGGGATTTCGACGAGAATCATAGAGATTACAATAGAGAATAACAGAAAATACCGGGTATCGACAAGATCACTATCGAGAATGACTCGACAAGATCTAACCAACAAGTTGTCTTCAAAATCCTTCGGATTGCTTTTGTTGTGGTGGTGGCTTGCACTATGATTCGATGATCTCGTATCCCTTGGGGGGTCTTGTATTTATATCGTAGACTGCCTTGGCCTCTAAGTAGAACTCAAAAAGTATTTTTGACCTACAAGATCACAGAGATTGTATCTTCTCCAAATAGGACTCTAACAACTTCTATTCGGGATACAATTTCCCTGTTTATTAGCCGAATTATAAAATATTAAGGTAACCTTCCCGTATACCAAGGGTATGCCATATCCATATACTTCATAACCCTAATGATAGGAGGTATGTCTTATCCGTAACCCTCACAGTAGCCCTTGACTTCAAATCAAATGAACTCATAGTGTTCTCGAGTCGAAGTTCTTGAATAAATGATATCGTGCCTACCTAACCGCTCTCGAGTCATTAAGAAGGTATGAAGCATTCAACAACACCATCAAAAAAACAACGGTTTACCATGAATTTGAATTGAAGTCTAAAAAAACTAGCATAAACAAACCGAGAAAATCATGGCGACAATTTCTCTTTCTTTCTCAAAATACGAAACGCCGGAGGTGACCTATAAATTCCAATTCTGAGATTCATTTTGGCTCCTTTCACAAGTGACTTTTACATCTTCTGTACTCCCCAACCTTTGCAACTTGCGCCAACCAAAAACACAAACTTTGCTCTTCACCTTCAACATCAAGCCAATCCAATGTATCTGGGAAAATCCAGTGTTAGCACGGAGGATCTGAAGGCGCTAAAAATTGAAGGATCCCTCCCAGGGAAAAGACCCTGGAACGATCGGAAGGAGGTATAACCCCTAACCCCGCATTAGGACAGATGGTCGTTGCAGCTTCCGCCTTCAACTACCCTTCCTCTCGAGGATCGTGGAGGTCAAAATGATTTTACCTACACATCGAGGACTGCCCCGCTAGCCTTGTTGTCCCAAATAAGAAGCCTGAGCACTCTCCTTTGTGGACATCCAAACCTTCCCTAACCCCTTTCTCTTAAGAGCTTCGTAGACTAGTTCCGCGAGCTCCGAGAATAAGGGTTGTCGGGGTACGAAGTCGCTGAGGACTTTATACATCGTCGAATTTAGCCCCTTCAAGCTCGCGCTCACCCCACGTACAAGTACACGATGGCACAAGATGAAACACGGATTTCAGTTCGGGTTATACGATCTCATAACCCTCTTGACCTTAACCCGAGCACGACCAGTCCATTCATATTAATATTGATGTCTTGTTTGCATAACTCGATGATAGAGCTGTGACCACCCGAGTAGGTCATATGGTGATCGACACTCCACCAGATCCGGACAACCTCCTCACCCCGCTGTGTGACCTCCCATCCTCGTACAAGGACGCCGTCATCAACGTAAGTGATCTCGGCTACTATCCTTCCTCCGACTATTTTTATCCAAAAGAGTAGTAATCTAAATCTTGTAGGTCATGCCTTTGACGGTTGTCATCAGCCCACTTGTCGACCACCAGATCGCGACTTCTCTGAAGGAGAAAGCGACCTCGGAGCAAGCTACGGTCGAGAACACCCCAAGTGGCAGTGGAAAAAAAACCCTCCAAAAAGAGGTAGACGGCATTAACGAAGTCGTCCGGAACAAGAATGCTTGTGCAGACCAGCGGTTCTGAGGTTAGCTACACTCCCTGTGGTCCATAAACCAACCTGAGGAGCTTTCTTGGCCTTGACTTACACGTCTTGCAGACCACTTCTGGCACGAAGTCCTCTTCTCAGGGAAAGAGGGCACTCCTGAAGTGGTTTAAGCCCAAGTAAGTAACCGTCTTCCTCGATTTCGTATTCATTGTTCTCGTAGTATCTTCTATAACGCGTGCTTCCTTTTGATGTAGCCCTTCTCTTGCGACCTCGGCTCAAAGCACTGATGGTGAGGATATGAGCTTTACACCTCTCGCCATCGTCGTTGCGACGCTAGCGCCACCTCTCCCTTCACCAAATGCCTTACCTGTCGTTGTGTCACTTTCGACAATCGACAGGCTGGTGGAAGCCAACCGCCTGTTGCAATCCAGCACACGCGACGTCCTTGCCAAGGTTGAGCAGCTCAGGAAAGCAGCCTCAACCTCGGACGACCGAGTCGCGGAACTGGAAGCTCGACTGGCAGAAGTGTAGAAGGACCGAGAGGCAACGGCAAGGCTGGGAGAAGAGGATGGAGGAGACCTAGGTGTCAACAGCAAAATTTGACAAGATACTCAGAGTCGAAGAACAAACCAAGGCGGATTTGGTGGGAGAGGGAGTAATTTCCATATTTGGTTGCGCATCGGCTGAAGGCTGTATCGGCCGAAACAGAGTCGGACTCGGCCAGTCGATACAAGCAGGACAGCCGATACAGTTGTATTCGGATTCAAGTCAGGCCCAGATTGGGGTCGCAAGTTATTGCCATATAAGGATGAAGTCTATTATAGGCATGTCTCCTTGGCGATGCGTTTCGAGGATTACGACCCGGATCTCGGCTGGGGTGTGGACTGAGAGCGTCCTCAGCAGCGTCGTTCTCCGGTGCTCTATCTCCACCATGTGGACGGGGATCTTGAGAAAGACCTTCGGGGTTTGATCCGGCCGCTGCCAAGAAGGCAGAGTTGAGGTTGGCTATCATTGACTGTACCCGTTTAACCCAGTCATCTGCTTCCGGGAATGTTACTGGATCTAATGGAGTTTGCTTCAGTAACAAGTTGACCACGGTGAAGTGTTTGGCAGGAGTTCGAACCAGCTTGACGGGTTGACGGGACGCAACAGGAGCAGACGGTTCTTCTCCCGAACGAACTTCACCCTCTGCACGTACGTCCTCGATGACCCCTTCGATCATGTTCACTTCACGCAGGGAGTTAGATCCTCAAGATTCCAAGCTGTGAAGAACGGAGGGTTCGCAAGGATCGATGTCGATGAATCCGACTAGACAATATGGGGTTTCCATCTTGCTATCGTCCACCGATGCATCTTGAGGTTGATCTTGGTGTTGGTGGATAAGACAGCAGGGAACACAGACCATAAATCCAGTGATCTTCAAGAAAATATTGCAATTGGTACGAAGATGTGTGCTGGATATCTCGATCAAGCATCGAGTTCAACCTTCACTTGAAGTATTACGCGATATTCGACCAGAGAATGTTGAGACGTCTTGTGGATCGAACATCAAGTATCGTGGTTTGGAGGGGACTTCCTTGTCAGCACTTGGCCCCCAACAGGTGTCTGGGGCTTGGCCGCTTTAGGAATTCTTCGGAAAGCGGAAGTCATTGACTTTCTCTTTTCTGACTGAACAGGTGGCTGACGAAGGGTTGTTTTTGGTCGTCCTCGCGGTTCCGCTCTCGATCCTGACTTGTATCGGGGAAGGCGAGATTGGAGTCGCGGCGAAGACGGGAAAGACGATGGATCTAACTTGATTCCAAACGAACGTCGGTTGGGTAGGATCTCCCAGGCCAGGACAAATGCAGACATTGTTGTTGGAAGGCCTTGAGCTTGAAGCCATCTCAACGAAACCTTGAGCACCAAAGCCCCCTACCTGGCATGCCACTGTCGACGGGTTGTATTTGTAGATCATATTATGAGGGTATTGGGGTACGTTGGAACAAGGATCTACATGAAACGACATCAACCACACAAAAGATAAGGATTATACTGGTTCAGACCCCTCGTAAGGTAATAGCCCTACTCCAGTTTATATGAGATTACAACGAGAACCATAGATATTACAATAGAGAACAACAAAAGGTATCAGGTACCGACAAGATTCCTATCGAGAACGACTCGACGAGATCTAACCGGCGAGATGTCTTCAAGGTCCTCCGGATTGCTGCTGCTATGGTGGTGGTTTGCATTATGATTCGATGATCCCGTACCCCTGGGGGGCTGTCACGCCCGGAAATTCACTACCAGAATTTCCGAAACTGAATGTGCATTAAAATCCTTGTCCAGGACCAGCCAGGGTACACATACGACAAAGTTGACATACAGTTCCACGTCTTACAAACAGAGTAAATACCTTACAAAAATACAGCGGAAAGACTAGAACAAACTAAGCTAAGAGCAGAACTCTTGAAGCGGGCTGGCACCATTCCACAAGCATCCTCGACGGTGGACGAAGCCTACTCCTCTGAGAAGCCTCCATCGGACGCATAATCCTCTTCTGGTGTGGGGAAAAATTAAGCAAGGCTGAGTACTACCCACTGTACTCAACAAGTCATACCGAAAAAGGGAGATATGATGCAAGGTATTCCAAAGGAAGGTAGGGGTTTATTTGCATAAAGTAAGCATTTAAAAACAACAGTTGAAAGCAGTAGTAAAACGTTGAATTGATTGAACAATATTAAACCATCACTGTCCAACGCTACACCACGTTGCGACAGGCCCAAACCATCCACCTGAACTAAACCAGTTCCAGTAAATCCAATTATTAAGAAAGTGGGACTAATCACGATGAATCTGGTTGATCGCCCATAACCGCGGGCACGACTATTCGAATAGTTTTACTCTGATCAGAGGTGTACAGCTGTACCCACAAGACACAGTCCCACAACACGTTACCGTGCGCCGACATACCACCACGGTACACCAGAAAAGGAGCTATGACAGGACCCTTCGCACAACCCTTCCTAACCAAGCGCGCTACACCTCAGGTTTCACCCTCACCTTTACACCAAGGTAGATAGCCCCCTCTCGTGCCTAGGTGAATCCGGCAGCCAATCAACGGGTACACCCCCGCCGACCCAACTCCATCACGCCCACCCTCGCCTGGGTACATCGGCTAGGAAAAAGCTATACTACAAATCCAGCCATTATCCACGCTGGCTTGTGGAAAGTACGATAATTCTTCCAGGGTTTCTCGCGAACCGGTCCTTAATTGTCATGAGCACAACCATCAAAACCATGTGCTCACAACCCACCATTAGCATATTTTAATTAAATATTATTACCATGGTGGCTCCTAAACCAAAGTGTCACCATAGGGACTGTCACGCCCGAAAATTTTCCCAAATTTCCAGACCATTTTGTGTATTAAGTCTCTGTCCAGGCATCAACCAGGGTACACAAAACGACAAATCAATAAACAGACCTAAACGTAAATAAGCGATAAATACTTACAACAGAGGCACTTAGTCCTCACACCGAAAAGAAAACAGCAGCGGAAAAAGGCGATCCTAGCGGGGCTTCAGCTCCACTCCACAGGCAAACTCAACTGGGGTCTGAGCCTTGGTCCTCTAACTTCATCTTCAACTCAGAAGTACAAGACTTCTGAAACGGGGGAAAAATAGCAAGATTGAGTACAACCACCGTACTCAACAAGCCACACCAATGATGCATACGTGCAAAGGGGAGACAGAGAGAGGCTTGTGGCTATTTGCAGAAAAGCGGTTGAAACCTTTATACTTTAAAACAGTAAAACAGTTGTTTAATTAAGGCAATATTAGTTCTCCACTGAACAACGCTACCCCACGTTGAACAGGCCCAACCAATCCACCTGAACTACACCAGTTCATTAAGACAAATTATTAAGGGTGAGACTAATCATGGTGAATCTGGTCAATCGCCCATAACCGCGGGCACGGCTATTCGAATAGTTTTACTCTGATCAGAGGTGCGCAACTGTACCCACAAGACACGATCCACCATATGTCACCGTGCCATGCCTGACACGTTACCATGCGAGTGATCATGACAAGATCCTTCACATAACCCTCCCTAACCAATCGTTCCCACCACGGGTTTCGCCCCCACCTTTAAGTCCAAGGTAGGCAGCCCCCCTCGTGCCACGGTGAATCCGGCAGCCGATCAACGGGTAAGTCCCCCGCCGACCCAACTCCATCACGCCTACCCTAGTCTGGTACGTCAGCTAGAGACGGGTTATGCTACAGATCCAGCAGTTGCCCATTCTTGCTTGTGGTAAGCACTGTAAGTCTTCCAGGGTTTCCCATGAACCGGTCCTTAATTGCCATGGCGCGACAAGCAAAACCATGCACCCACAGCCCGCCATTAAGTCATATTTTAGTTAGATAATTACGACCAATAAAACATGGTCAGATGTTTCGAGCTCACAGCTCAGCTAGAAGCTAAAAGTAAAGGTATAATTATCCCATCAAATGAGCTAGTGGTAATTAAACATGGCTAAGCATATGTAATTCTAGCAAAGTCAACATAAGTGACTTACGCTAGTCAAATTATCACCCACAGTTAACAAAGGACGGTTAACAAGTAAACATGGCACAAGCGAACAGATAGGTAAACCCTATTCCCATGTAATTAGCAAAACATGCACTTTATTTGCAAACGTAAAACATTTTACAAAATGGGTACAACATGCTCAAGGGGGAATGTGTGACTTGCCTTGCTTCTTCAAACAATCTTCTGAACTCTTTTCTACGCGAGCGCAAACTTCCGAAACGGCGGAATCTACACGTTGGCATGCAAAACGAGAAAAACACTAATAAAAACCAAGTAAACAGTACATAAAAAGTAAACAAACATGTAGAGCTCTATTTTAGATGAATTTTGCAATTTGAATGACTCAATTTGGAGTTCGTATGAATTAGATATGAATTTTAGAAGTTTTGAGCCATCTAAATGAATTTCTGGAAATTAAATCGATTTATTGCGCAATTATTAATTAATTTTACAAAGGAAAGGATTACGTTGACATCATCAAAGGGAAATCGGTGCCGGAACGGCGAGTCCCACGTGTCAACGGGTCAAGGGGCGGCTGATCCACGGTGGACCAAGTCCACGCACGCACGGGTGCGGACGCACCATGTGACACTGACGTGGCGGCCACGGCGGACGGAAGGGAGAAGGTAGCGCCGACGTGGACGCCAACGTGGCGAAGCCGCGGGCGGCCACGTGGTCTGGGTGTGGACCGGATTAAGCAAAGGGGGCCCACGTGTCGGCGACATAAAAGTCCGCGAACCGGGGAGGAAAAGGAGGTAAATTGGACTTGGTACTGGAAAAAGGGCCAATGGGCTGAGGGACATAAAGTAGACTTTTGTGTGAAGAAAGGATAATAGGCCGACGCCCAATAGAGGAGAAAGGGCGAGGAGGGACGTGAAGTGGACTTCTCGCGAGGGAGATGGGCCAATCGGCCGACGGCCCGAGGGAGATGGGCCAATCGGCCGATGGCCCAAGGGAGCGGGCGGAGGGACGCAAAGTAGACTTTCGCGGGGAGTAAGGTCAATGGGCCCAATGGCTGCTGGGCCGGAGGGAGTGGTGGGCCGGCCCAAGCGCGGCCTCTATGCCGGGCGGGCGGCTAGGGTTTGGCCAAACCCTAGGCCGACCGGCCATGGCACGGCGGCGGCGGCCACGGGCCGAGTGGCGGCGGGGCGGCGGCGCGGCCACCGGCGGGGACGACCGGCGAACGGCGGCGACGGTGGCGTTGTGGCGGCGGCGGCGTGCGACGGCAGCGCACGGGAGGGAGGGGGGCGACGCACCGGGGAGGAGAGAGAGGAAAGGGAGAGAGAGAGGGGCTCACCGAGTAGGCCGGAGCCGAAGAAGACGACGGCGGCGCCGGCGCTACGACACGGGGACGACGGCGCGGAGGGGCGGCCGAGGCGCAGGGAGCGGCGGCGAGGCCGAAGGGGGCAGCGGCGACGCGCGGGGACGGCTTCGGCGGCGGCGGCGTGCGGCCGGAGGTTGCAGCGGGCGGCGGCGCACGGGCGGAGCGCGCGGAGGAGTGGGGGAGAGGGCGGCGAACTCGGGCAAGGAGGGGAAAAGGTGGAGGGGAGCATGGGGGTGTTTTTTATAGGCGCGGGGTGGAGGATCGTGGCCGGGGACGGCCGGGAATTGCGGCGGAGTGGGGGTGTGGCGGTGGAAATGGCGGCGGGGTGGTTGCCGGCTTGACCGGCCGGAGGAAGGAGGAGGGAGGTGATTCAGACTTGCGGGCACGGGCGCGGCTACGGGCCGAGCTGGGCCGGAGGGAGAGAAAGGAGGGAAAGAGGAAGGAGTGGGCCGGCCCGGGAAGAGAAAGGAGGGAAAAAAGAGGCCGCGTGGGTCGCGGGAGAGAGAGAGGGGATTTTGGGCCGAAAACGGCCCGAAACAAAAGGGGCATTTTTAATTTGTTCTTCTTTTATTTAATCAATTAAATGAAGTTTGTGACTTAAAATTATTTCTTTAGCTCCAAAAATTCACGAAAAATTTTGGAGAGTACTTTAGGGCACGGGGAATATTACAAAAATATTTCCGGCCATGATTTTTTAAAGGAAATTTTAATTTCCCTTACAATTTTACTTGATTAAATTGCTTTAAATTTTTATTTAATTTCTGGAAAATGCATTATTAGGCAATTTTTAATCCCGATCGAAAATCGGGGCGTAACAGGGACTACATTAATTAATCATTTAAGGTAATCCCCTTTAGTGAGCTAAATTAGCTAAGCATGGCTAAACACTCCTAAATCAGTGAATAAAGAATTAATTAACCAAGCTATCAAAGGTACAAGATAACCAATATAATTGGGTGAGTACAATAGGTAAAAACCCACATAAAATGACATTATGAAATAATGCAGCATTTACAGAAAAATAAGGTATTTGTAAATTTAGGAACAATATGATCAATGTGAAGCATGACTTGCCTTGCTCTTGCGCTGGGTCGACCTCGGCAACGACCTCGAAGTAAACCGGAGAGTCGGAATTACCGGAATCCAAACGACAAACAAAGCACACAAGCAAACAAGCTATAAGTCTACTGAAACAGAGAACAAAACCATTTTTAATGGATTCTAGACATTTTTATGAATTTTTAGAAACTTGAACGGACTCAAATGGAGTCCGGATGAATTAGTTATGAATTTTTGAAGTTATCTGTGTTTTTACTATAACAGAAAAACCCTTAATTGAATTATTGCGCAATAAACCCTAGGGCTGACGTCAGCGGGCGTGCGACGGCCGGTCCACCGTGGACGAGTCCACGGGTCCACGGCGCTGCGGCGCACGATGTGGCGCACGCGTGGCGCCGACGTGGCGGCCACGCGGGACGGGAGGGGAACGGCCGGGATCGGCCCGAGTGGCCGATCCAACGGCCCACACGCGCGGGCGCTGGCGGCTGGCGGCTGGCGCNACGGCCCGAGCTCGGCCGACCACCCATGGCGCGCGACGGCGGCCGAGCGAAGAGAGAGAGAGAGAGGGAGATGCAGCGGCTCACCGACGAGGAGAACGACGACGGCGGTGGCGGCGCTAGGGTTTGTGATAAGCGGCGGCGCAACGACGATCTCGGCTCAAGAGCGAGAGGCGAAAGGGGGAAACAGAGGAGCGGCATCCGGGGGATCGTTTTAAGGCATCGGGGAGGGTGGACCGTGGCCAAGAGGCGCAGATTCGGCGACGGAGTGGGAGAGAGAGAGAGGGGCCGGGAAAAGGGGATCCCGTCCTTCTCGCGCGGCGGTTACGGGCAGAGTGGGGTGCGGACTCGATGGCGGAGTGGGCGCGTGCGCGCGCGGGGCGTGGGGAGGTGGGGGAAACGGCGGCTCGGCGATTGCTCCCCTCCGGTTCCGCCGGCCGAAGGAGGGGGACGACCCCGACAGGTGGGGCCCACTTGTCGGTGGCCCGGACCGGGAGGGANGCGGGCCACGGCCTATGGCCGGCCCGCGAGAGAGAGGGGGGCACGAGGAGGAAGGCCGACTGGGCCGGCCCAAGTGGGAGGGGACGGCGTGCGCGCGCGTGGCGGTTGGGCTGGGCTGCCCTGCCGGCCCGAGAGGGAAAACAAAAGGGAAAAGAAAAGAAAAAGGGAAAAAAGCCATGGGATTAATTTAAATTCCGAATTGATTTTAATTGGTTTAAAATTATTTCTAGAGCTCTGAAAATTTCACTAAAATCCTGTTAATGTATTTTGTCAAGGGGAACTCAAGAAAAATTCTACCTTGCCATTTCCACTTCTTTACTGCATTATTTAATTGGGTTTCTCTCCAGATTAATTAAATAATTTCTCAGATAATTTTTTAAACTTGATTTTTAAAAACTTCGGAGTGTAACAGGGGCCTTGTATTTATACCGCAGACTGCTTTGGCTTCCAAGTAGAACTCGAAAAGTATTTTTGGCCTACGAGATCACAAAGATTGTATCTTCTCCGAATAGAATTCTAACACCTTCTATTCGGGATAAAATTTCCCTGTTATTAGCCGAATTATATAATATTAAGATAACCTTCCCGTATACCAAAGGTATGTCATATCCATATACTTCATAACCCTAATGATAGAAGGTATGTCTTATCCGTAACCCTGACAGTTTGATAATTGGAAGCTAAATTCATGAGTACAATTTATTGGTCAAAGGCATAGCCAAAATGCCTATAAATAATTTTAAGATAATATTTTTATACTTTTACAAATAAATTACGCTTTGGACTATATATTTTTGGCCAAAGTGTTTTTTCTCTTTAGACTAGATACTAGGTATTGTTGGCAAATATTACGCTTTAAAATGGGTGGCCCACGTGAACAAAAGAGATGGATAGTCATTGATATGAGTTCAAAGTGTAATTTCTGTCAAACATACATAATCCAAAGTAAAAAAAAAGATCTCTAAGGTGATCAAAAGTAAAACTTTGGTAACAACATGTGTTGCATGCAAAGCGCAAATTACTCTGCTTTTACTCTTAGCTGCCAAAAAAAATGAATACAAAAAGCAAGATCATCCTCAATTAATCCTAACATTAAGTTCAACTACCTTAGTCAGACCAAATAAACATGCATTAAATGCAACATTTGAAATTCATTCAAAAGCAGTACTCCCTTCGTTCAAAAATAAATTTATTTTTCATCTATCCCATACATATAAAAAAAACTCTCTACTTTATTAAATCCTAATACAACTTTTTTTATTTTATTCACTCTCATACAATTATTTTACTTTTACAAACTTTGATGCAATGATCATTTACAAAACATATATTTTAAAACAAATAAAAAGAGCTAAAATGAATGTATCTTTTTTTTTACTATTATAAAAATTAAAGTTGTTTTCGTTGAAATTTATGTATGTCATCCGTATTTGAGTTGGTTGTACATTGTATGTATTCAATTCAACATGAGTCTAAAATAACTATTATACACCCGCTCTCAGCCCAACTCCTTCTCTTAGCCCACACCATCTCACCGCCCCGTCCCGCATGCCTTCACTCGGTGCCACGTGATCCATTTTCTTTTTCTCCTTTCCTTTTTCTCCCAATCATCGTGATCCTCTTCCTCTCATTCCAACCACCTCTCTTTTCTCCTCCTTTTCTCTATTTTTCTCTTCCAAAATTTTCTCCTCAAAAATATTTTTCTTTTGAAATTATCATTGTTTAAGGTGTGTATGTGACAAGTTTGTTACTTTGCAAATACTTTCTATCTACAGTAAAAAAAACTTTCACTAATTAAATAATCAAAAATTCAATCTTTCATCGCTGAGGTATAGAAAAATACTCATGCATCATTTTATGGCATAGCCACTGATCAATTTATGAGTCTATAGAATGGTGTATATAAGAGATTTAAATTGAGTCTATAGAATGGTGTATATAAGAGATTTTTTATGTGATGACGCATGAAGCGACCGTCATTGGGTTCAATGCTATATGTGATTTCTGAATTTTTTTCATTGTTTTGTTTGTCTTATTTTTATTTATTGTTTAAATTGACAAAATTTTTATCAATCGTGAAAATTGTCTTCACATGTTGCAACGCACGTGTATTTTTGCTAGTATTTTAAAACAAATAAAAAGGGAATATATATCTTCTACCTGGCCGTCCTGCATAGACGGCTGGGCCCAGCCTTACGTGCACCACACGCTGGCCCAGGACTAGCCGGCCCATTTCGTGTTTATGCCTTCGGTGGGCTGGTTACGCCTCGCCGTGTGCCTCGGCCCGAGTGGCACACAGACGAACACCGAAACAGCCGCGACTCCCGTCCTGCCTCCGACGCCGCCGCTGCGGCTGCCGCCGGTGTCCCGCCCCTCCCCGCGGCTGGCTGCCACAACCGACCCGATGGCCGCCGCGCCGTCGAGGTGCCTGCTGGTCACCGGCCCGCCGGTAAGGAAGCCCACCCCCCTAACCCCAACCGCTAAACCCTTCTCCTTCCTTCGTCAACCGCCTCACGGCCGCCGCCGCCGCTGCTCGCAGGGCGTGGGGAAGACGACGCTGGTTACGCGGGTGTTCGAAACTCTCCGGGCATCCCACCCGCACCTCAACATTCGCGGCTTCTACACCCGTACTGCGTTGAGTTGCCCTTTCCAGAGCTTTCCCGCGCGCTCGCTTGCGCTGTTTCGCGATCAGAAATTTCACCTGTTCTCGTGCTGTGTAGGGGAGGTGAGGGAGAGTGGGGAAAGGGTCGGGTTCGAGGTCGTCACGCTCGATGGGCGAAGCGGGCCACTCGCATCCTCCAGGGTTTTCAGGTCGGGTTCATCTTGCTACCATGCTTGGATTTTGATGCCTTTTCTACTAACATCTATACGGCGAGAGACTTTTCTGCACTCGAATGAAGTGCATTTGGTTCATATGTTGTAAATTGCTCGAAGGATGTGTGATGGAATACTCGTGATTTCCAGTGACACCTACTACTCGTGCTGTGCTAGTTTGGAAATTTTCATTTTCAAAATCTTTAGTACTGTATTCCTGCATATCTTGCATATAGCCTGCATACCATTAGAATTCAGGCACTCTAGCTGCAATCCTAGGTAGCTAACATCCATGTCCATGTTAAACAGAACCCCCTTTTCTTAGTTATGGATAAATTCGGTATAACTTTCTTACCTATATCTGTTGCATTTTTTTGACCTGCTCACTTACGCAATGAAAATGATGGGAGAATATCGCCCCACTGCTGGTACCCAGCTTATTAGGCTACTTATTCATGTCAGATCATGTGCAGCGCTCGTGTCTGTCTGACACTTTCCCTTGTTTGCTGAACTTGGATCCGTTTGACTGACAAAGTAATATGGATTGAAGTTACACATGGACTGTTTGTTTCATGTGATCTTATCATCGCCGCCGTAATTGTGTAAATAGTTAATGTCATTGGCCATCACCAGGAAAATTTGATATTACTCCTTCTGAAAGTTCCAATGCAAAATACTGATTTACAAGAACATGAAATTCTGCGGTTCCTTATTTTCCCCTCTAATGTTCTGCACTCTATTTCTTATCTCAGAACCAAGTTTGTAAGGTTTGAATTATGAATTTTGTTAATACTTATATTTGAATTCGCTGTCAATCCAATTTTTATGCGTGCTTACTGAATTCAGCCTACGGCTGTCCATGTCATCTAAGATTATTTTTTTCTGCAGCCGCGAGTCTGTTAGATGGCCTAATGTTGGGAGGTACAAAGTAGATATAGCATCTTTGGAGTCACTAGCATTGCCTGAGCTGCAGGTAAGCCGTTCTGACTAAATATGTATAGAATAAAGTAAGGGATGCACATTGTTTTAGCACATACATGCTATACATGTAATATTAATTGTACAATGATCAGAATAGCTGGTTTAAACATTGTTTATCATGTGAACTGGAGGTAATAACTCTTTTTACACATCAGGTCAAGGACGACAGTGATCTTTTCATTATTGATGAAGTGGGTAAAATGGAGCTGTTTAGTTCGGCATTCTTCCCTGCTGTAATGAGAGTTATTGAATCGAACATTCCAGTGCTTGCCACAATTCCAGTACCAAGATTGGGCCGAGACATTCCTGGAGGTACCATCACTTCCTAATTAACATCTTGACAGATGCTTCTAATTAATGATTTTAATAACTGTACATTATCTTCTATGAAGTACCATTTACATGGTGGTTTGCTTTAAAATGCCAATTCAATTATAGGTGTATTATGAAGTTGCACATGTGTACATTTTTTGGAACTCTCTACCTTATATCCAGCTATATTATGTTATACATCAAAAGAAGGATAACTCCAATATTCTTTACAAGAACAACTTTTTGTGCCACAGCCTTCTTCAGATGTACACATGAGTCATTATTCTGATTTCCTGAACCCACACTCATGCAAAAATAAATAAATAAACTAATTCTGACTAGATATTCTCCACATAAAATGCAGTTGCGAGGTTGAGGAATCATCCTGGAGCAGTTATTTACACCATAAATACTGGTAATAGGGATGCCATGAGAGAAGGTGTCTACAATCATTTGAGCAGTCTGTTGCAGAAAAGGTGATTTGCTGCCCCCTGTGTGCTGCTTTTTGTAGTCTTTATAATGCAAAAAACTGCATTTTTCTTAATGCAAATGAAGAGTACTCTTTTAGTGACTGCCCCATAAACTAGTAGCCTTGTAACGGAACGTTTGGTCAAATATGTAAGTATTGTAGTACCTCAATTGTCTTTTCCAAGTTTACCGACCATGGAAAGGTGGGCAGACAGTCATATTGTTGTACTCACTGGTTAAATCTAAATATATAGCATTTCTTAGTTCTTCAATCGTGTGTTTAAATTCATTCAGTTAAGTTTGTATCCTCAAGGCAGCCCTAGCTTGTGAATTGTGATAATGCCTTTAGCGTGTAGTGCATTTGCAACTAGTATCACACACTACACACAATTCATTTGCTACTAGGTCATTATAGCTGCATATTTTGTATCCATGATGGCTCTTAGTTTAGTTATGCATCCCTGTTGTGTGCTGCATTGGTTATTTCTAATTTTCTTTTTTATCTTTAGAAGATGACCAGGTAGCTAAAATGAAGCTCAAGTTGAATTGTAAAAATGCACATGACTTGATATAGAGACTGCAAGCAAATTCTTACCAAAAAAAAAACTTTTCGTTTCTTGTGGCCAGAGTATATGACCACTAAAATGGTAATGACGAATTGAGTGATAAATCATGTGGGATAGTTCAGTTCAAAATGCATCATGTGGTTTCATGGGTGGAGGCATGCTCGCTTTTTTGGCATGAATTGGATTTTGTGCTGGCAGATTATTAACCGCATTCTAAAAGCCACTGGTTATAATTGACTAACAAAATAAAACTGATTCTATATGCATATATATCTTCTCTGATCCTAAAGTGTAGTATAAGCAGACCCCAAGCAATGCATTACAAAACTCAAAAGAGAATAGAAGACTTGTTTTATATCTCAAAATCCCATCAGCGGCAGCTATGCAAATGATGTTACCTATTAAAAAAAGAGAGTATAAAAATAGATTAGGCTTCTCAATCTCATACTATGATCCATGTAAAAACAATTCATGGACAAAGATGATCTCCTCTCTGCCATGCTTCCAGCATTTTGGACCACTGTTGCCAAGCCACCACCTAATTCAGTAGGGCTTATCCTTCAAGCAAGCAGCAACTTCACATGACACATGTTCCTGTGGGGGCACTTGATATGAATGATCACAGGAATTTTTACCCAAAGATGCACTAGCTTTTCATTGAGATGGGCACATAATTAAAGTGCAGTGCACTGATCATGACACCCCTTTACAACCCACTAAGCCCTAATTCCCCTTAAAACCCTTCCAGAAAGACACCATAAAATGCCAACCCTCTGAGTTTTGGTTATAATTAGCAAATGGCAAGTGAATGAAGGACCATCTTAGTAGAGTTTTTGAGTTTTAACTATTGAAAGCTCCTTTACACTTGTTGACGATGTTTTTGAAGGCAGAAAGTGCAAGGCAATCTCTGAAGAGATACGGTGATCTATTTTATCTGTAAAATCTATGCATTACGTGTAATGTAATAATGTTGAGCTGGAAGAAGCAGAGAGGTACGGGGACGAGTGTAACAGGTTTTCTTCGTTTGGAAATTTACGTCAATGGGTCTGAGTGGTCATTTGAGGGGAATAATAATTCTCAATTGAAGCTCATAAATAGTTGGCCGTTCTTGTGCACACAAGTGTGCCTGGTCTGAAATGTTCACACTGTTCTACTCTTGAGAAAATGTTGGTGAACAATACATATTGGGTGTTGTGAGTTGACAGCCCAGCGATTACCCTATTTCTCTTTGCTTTAGGCAGTGCGTGGAGGAACTGAATGGTATTGATTCGATGGGGAGCCCCACCATGTGATCTGTTCATCTAGGAGGGTCACAGTTTAACTTGTTTATCGGGCAGATATGATTTTTCTTCTGCTTTGCAAGTTTATTTTAGTAGTGAGGAATGATGGCTGTGCATGCATGCATGCATGCACACCATTTCATAAGCTCACAACTAAGTTTAGTTTAGCCGCAGAAAGAAGATTTATCTCCCTACGGAAAGTGGCCTGTTTGCTCTGCAGGAATGCTGTTAGGATCATGTCCCAGAGAAGATCCAACATGAAGTAGCATGTCTCCTTCAAATTAAATAAGCTGTGCTTCTGTGTGCTGTTCAACTTACAGCATCAAGCCCCCACCTCTGGATCTGATCTCCCTCTCCATAAGGTAAACTCTCCATTACTGCATGTTCCCTCAGTCTCCAATTCTGCAAGCCGGCGTTTTATTATCCCTAGATTCAGTCGACATGGATGAAACACCGGAGACAAGGAGGAGAAAACATGGGTCCGTCCAGCCTAATAGCCTGTTTCAGTTGGCAGTTTGGTGAGACATGCAGAGAAAGAAGTAAGAGGCAATAATACAGTGGCCAGTGCTGCATACAGATAATAATATGGACCATCAGATCTACATGATGTTTTGTAATGTCATTGCTGGTAGCTAGTGGCAGCTAATTAACCTCCCAGTCCCATCTGTACTACAAGTGTCGTGGCTTTGTTACTGGGTCAAGCTAGCTAGGCGTGCATGTGCATGCGGACGTCACCAACAACATTTTCTGATCAAGCGAGGAGATCCTCACCATCAGATGTCGCCCTCACGCATGGGGTCGCTTCTCCCGCTGGTGCACGACACCTACCCTATCCATTCCTCCTCGAGAACCACTATGGCGCTGTTTGGACTTTGAAGCTAGATAATAGATTATCTGATGAGTAGCCAGTGAGAATCGAAAGAAAATGAATTTCTCGCCTTCTATCTCCTAGTTTAATTTATGGATTAAGAATTCAAGCAAGAATCTAAACTGTTTTAAAAGCTAAAATTTCTAGGAGTAGCTAAAGCTCCTCTAAACAGGGTGTAGGTGTGTCTGCTCCTTGGGCAGTACAGTGTTCATGAGTTTGGGCATTTCTCTAATGAAAAAATATCTCTCGCCAATGATAGCCTTGTGTAGTGTAGGCATATATATTGGGGCTATGGAGAAATTAGATATTTAGATATAGTGTTTGCTTTTAATGTCTAATATATAAATCATGTAGTTCAATTCCCCTTCAGTTTTTCTTGTAGGCATTCTTTCGGTCTATTCAGACACTGGTTATAGTAAATTGTGGTACAACTCTGGGTGTCAAGTGATTCTTCTATAGATTATGTGATTAACTGGATATTTAAAGGGAGAAACATCTCATCCAATTCCCACATGATGCTGACCAGCGCAGGGGGAGATAAGAAAGATACAGATTGCAGAGGCGCTGACTGCATCCCACGCCTTCTTCAGAACGGCTGGTGGCAGTTAACAGAATGGCGCCAAATGGAACGGCCTCGTGTGGTTAGGGAAAACGGAAAAGATCAAAGCGTGTGGTGCACCAACTAGAATCCTCGCGTACTTGAGCTGTCATCCCAGCTAAAATAACTCAGCAAAAGCTCTCCTCTTCCGTTACTGAAGTTGGCTTCTGTAGTAAGAGAGTCTTCCATGGCTACATACAAGAAAAGCTGTCATTTTGATCTGCAGCCCCCACAAAAAAACATCATCTTTTCTCTGATAGGAGGAATTATTACTGCTAAGCATTTGATGGTTTTCTCTTCTTCACCAGCATGTAGTCAAGGCCAGCTTGGTATGCATGCGTTCTAGCTAGAATGCCAAGAAGAGATCGAGGCATCTCTCCCGGCATCTGTTAAAAATTTCCAAGAGGTAAAGGCTAAAAGAGAGGAGGAGATCAGGGACAAGAGAAGTGGCAAGGAGAAGATGGCGATCAAGACGGAATATTAAAGGCAAGGAGGGAGACCATAAGGAGGGTGGTTGTGGGGAAAGAGAGGCAAAGGGAGAAGCTTTCGCTTTGCCGGCTGTTGCTTTCCTCCGTCTTCATGGGCTGTAACTCTTATACCACTACCTGCACATGAGCACAAGCTCATTGACAAGAAGCTTGCTGCTCATTGCAGAGCATCGCGGCGTGGCTTCTCTGCTCTTCTTACCCCAGCGAGACCCCATTTCCACGGTGGGAGAAGCAACAGTTTCGCCGCCGATCGGCGGCGGCCGGCCGGTGGTCGCCGGGGAGCTGCATGCTAACTGCAGAGAGGAGGCACGAAAGGATCCTTGTACGTAGCCTGCTCTCTTCAGTTCTTCTTGCTTGATTGATCAGCTCTCTCTGTTCGTCCGTTTAGTTCATGCGTTTGGTTCTGGGAGGAATGCGGTTGCTTCTGATCTGTTTGCACGTGGTGGGGTTCAACTGCACATTATGTTTGACGTTTTTGGATCATCATTTGCTTCTGTTCATATGCTCAACCGTCTTGATGACTGGATGGTTCCTTCGAAATGAATTGAATTCGAGAAACCATTTTTCAGAAGATTCTCCTCTAGTTCGTCTGAGGATTTTTTTCCCTACTTTTCTGTGGTTTCGGTCATGTTGATTACTGATACGAAATTCCAACTCACACAGTGGAAATTTTGGGTTCTTGATTGGGGTATTTTTCAAAGGAATTCAAGCTTGCTGAATATGCATTGACCTGTTGAAATGAGCAAATCTCTTCATGAACACTGTCTTGTGCACTAGTTTGATTTTAGTTGCAGGAAAAAAGTCGTAATGCTGATCATAAATTGTGTTCACTACAATATTTTGGTACGGCTGATTTTCTGTAGAATCTGACATGATACCTCACATAATTTTACAGGATAGTAAGGTCTATCTCGTTTGTCCTTCAGATATCCTAATATTGCCATCGCAGCGTACTGCTGGATCTCTCTGGCAACAAGTGACACCATGCTGCAGTACCTGGACTTCTCTCATGCTAGCACCTCAAGGAATTGGTCACACAAGAGGCAGGGCGAAGGTACAGTGATACACGGTGATTCATTTCTCTCTGTCCAACTTACACATGGTCTTTGCCTAAAGTTCTGAATCATCAAGTCACCAGGACAAGCCCCATCCTTAATGATGGTCGAAGCTTAACATACACTTGAAATAAAAGAGTTCATTGAGACTTTCTATGTTGTTTTTCCAGCTATTCGTTATTGAATTTGGAGCAAATTTAACTGATCAAGGTGCCATCTCTGAATCTGTAGGATTTGAAGCCCCAAGGAATAGCATGGAGTTCACCCTGGAGGCTCCACAAAGCTATGACGTCTTCCAAGAGGATGTCCCGGTGAGTCTTGTACATTTCATCACTGTTCTATAGTAAGAGAGTAATTCCTTTCATGTTTTGTCCCCCAATAAGCATCTAGTGAATCCTTCTGTTTCCAGAAAAGAACCTGTCTTTTCAGTGACTAACAGTTCATTTTCTGCACGAAGGAGCCAAAGTAGTTAGATTTCTCTTGACAGATGAGATGCGTACTTATGCTCTCTGTACATCGGTAACATTGCTGCTAGGTGTATCTGTACCCGAATGTTGCTGAATGAGAAGACATCATGAAACATCCATTAATAATGGTGCCTAACAGTAGACCCCCAGCTACTGTTGGGTACATAAGTTACTATTTGGCATCTAACCCCATGTGGATGAATTATTTCATCGTGAAAACAAAGTTGTATCTTTCATCAATAAAAAAGGAGCTGTATAAACCAATGTTTAACTTCACATCCTGTGCAAGAGCTAATTAACTGGCTAGAGCTTTTGCAGTGGCCTGACTAAGCTTCCTGTAACTTGTGCAGTACTCCTGCAACATGAGGCAACAATACCCAAAAGCTGGTCTCAACCACAGCCCATCCCCAATCAAGAGGATCATCCATGAGGACATTTCATTCAGAACAAATGAAGTTCAGAAGAGACCAAGTGTCATTGCCAGGTTGATGGGCATGGACTCACCTCCACTGAGTACAACCGCCGGCGAGCTCGCCGCCGGCCACTCGGAGGAGAAATGGCAGGACATGATCACCACCACAAGGCCAATGCCAAAAAGAGACCCTTCTGAAATGGTCTCAACCAAGCATGTCTCCTTCGTGCAACCCAAGGGCTCCATGAAGCATGCGCCGAAGCAAGCTGAGGTCTGCGCCTACGACGACGGCATGGAGCTCTTTGGCCAGCTGAGCAAGGCGATCAGCAGCAGTGAATGGGCTAAACCGCAGCCGCGAGAGCACCCGCAGGAGGAGGAGCTGCAGAAGTTCAAGAAGGATTTTGAGGCGTGGCAGGCGAGCAGGATGTGGGAGCAGTCGAGAGCTCTGGAATTGGAGAGCCATCTCGACGACGAGGACGACGACGACGTCCGGTGCACTGACATCGTGCCGTACAGGTTCCACAACAGAGGGAAGGATAATGCCGGCAAGCACACGCACTCCAATGGCGACGCGCACTGGAGGAGGAGCAAGGAGAGCGGCACCGGCACGTCGATCTCCGGCAGCCGGACGTTCTCCCTGACGAGCGCGGACGCCAGCTCGACGCGGCTGCCACTGTCGAGATTCTACTACGAGGAGGAGAGGCTGCTGTCGCCGAAGAGGATAGTGATCCTGAAGCCCTGTCCCGAGATGAGCGCCGACGACATCGAGGAGTCGTCGTTGGGGTCGCCGGAGCTGGTGAAGAAGGAGAACAACATGGAGGCCTTCCTCGAGGAGGTGAAGAAGCGGCTCAAGGTCGAGCTCGAAGGGAGGATGGCCTCCGACGACAAGGCGGCTGACAGGTGGGCCACCGCCGGCGACATTCCGGCTGACCCGAAGCAGATTGCTCGGAGCATCGCCAACCAAATCAGGGAGACCGTCACCAAGGACCTGCACCCGGCATTGCTCCGGTCGGAATCGACGCGGTCGTACCGCAGCGACGTCCCGCTCAATGGCCAGAGCCAGATGGACTACATCTGCAGAGATGCCAGGAAGCACCTCTCCGACAGGCTGAAGAATGTGCTCCGACGAGAGCCGGAGACCGAGCTGCCACCGCTGTCTCACCGGAGAAGAACTGCCTCGGCGTCGTTCGACGAAGAGCCGAGGCCAAAGCCGAGGCATGAGGTGGCAAGGAAGGGCAAAATAAGGAGCAAGGAGGAGAAGAAGCACGCGATCGAGTCCGACGTCAGGTCTTTCAGACGTGGCCACCACAAGGCGTCACCAACTCCGGCGATCGACTCCGACCCTGTGTCGCCGAGGAACCTCATCAGGTCGTTCTCGGCGCCGGTATCGGGGACCACCTTCGTGAAGCTTCTCTCGGAGGAGCCGCGGGTGCTGACCGGAGCACGGCTGCAGCGCAAGCAGGAAGGCTACGGGAGCAGGCCGCCACCGCCATCGTCGGAGGAGAGGAAGGGGAGGAAGGACACGTTCAACATCAAAGGCAGGGTGTCCAACCTGAGGCAGAACCTGGGGCTGAGAGCGAAATTGTTCGGCAAGAAGCTCCACTCCGCCGACGAGTCGCCGTTCCCCGATGACCTCCCTCCGATCGGAACGCTGGTCACCGCGCCTTCCGTCCTCATCCACCCCGGCGTCCTCCAGGTGAGGCAAAGATGAATTCTTTGAGCACATTCTGCTTCAAGATTCTGTTTTGTGCGTCAGCTCAATCTGACATGAGAATGTTGTTTGTTTTGTGGCAGGAGAACTCCACCGAGGTGCCGCCCAGCCCGGCGTCGTGGTGCAGCAGCCCACCTGATGAGATGAGCAGGGGAGGTTACCCGAGCCCTGTCTCGCCATTGGAGGCTTCTTTCAGCGAGCACCGGTCTCCCTTGAAGATGGCGGCCAGGGACATGAGCTGGAGTGCTTCTGGTAAGTAGCAACTGCAGCTTTTGCTCTCTGAATTTGCTTGCAGCCATCAGGCATGGCACTTGCAATGTTGATCTGATGTTTCTGACCAAATAATTTTTCTCAGAACCAGAGCATCCATCGTCGGAGCAAGCTCAAACCGATCAAGAACTCGCAGAAACAAGTCCAATCCAGGACGACGACGACACAGACGAGATAGATAGCCCCATCAAAGCTTACATCAGAGCAGTTCTTGTTATCGCCGGCCTGTACGGACAGAGACGAAGCTCTGAACACGTCCTCTCGGACCGCGAGGTGAAGCCGATCCCGGCGTGGGTGTTCGAGGAAGTCGAGTCGTCGTCGTCATCCTCAGCCCCGGCCACCACCGACTGCGACGCGGCGGCCACCGGCGTCGACCACCGCCTCCTCTTCGACCTGATCAACGAGTCGCTGCCGCTGGTCGTCCAGGCGTCGACGACGCTGTGCGCGTTCAGCAGGTGGTACGGCGCGGCGCCGAGGAGATCCCCCGGCGGCAAGAGGCTACTGGACGGGCTGTGGAACACCGTGCAGGCGTGGCTGGCGCCGCCGCCGCCGACGGACTCGCCCAACTCCGTGGACGAGCTGATCGGCCGCGACCTGAGCATGTCCCCGTGGAACGGCCCGTTCCGCGAGGACGTCGGCGCGGCCGGCGCGGAGATGGAGGCGGAGATACTGGACGAGCTCGTCGACGAGACGCTCTGGGACGTGCTCCTCAACGTCGGCGACTGACTCACTGATCGGTCTCGTGGATCTCCTCCTTGAGTATACCTGTACATTTTGGGGCGTGTTTTTTTTTTCTTTTTTAACTCTCCTTTTCAGAGTGCTTGCTGGGTTTGTGGCAAGGTGGTGTTGGTGAATGCAAAATGTCCGTAAGCTTTGTGTGTTGAAGGATACTGAATTTGTCATCACAAATGCATAAAAAAGAAGCGAAAAAGGAGTGAAGAAAAATAAATCGACTGTAGTTGCATATGTCGCTTCATTTGCATTCGGCAGAGAATATCGTACTAGTTCATCCTTAACGAGACGTTCTCTCGTTTCTTACGTGTTTTCTAAATAGTGATAAAAAATAATGATAAAAAAATAACAACATAAATTAATATAAAATATATCACACATGTAAAGCCAAATTTGATATCTACAAGTTGCAAGAGAAACAAACAAATTAAATATTTGTTATTTTTGTTATGACTTTTAAAATGTTAAATTTGAACTTTGTGAAATGATATATTCCATATTAATTTATGACGGAGCGTGAAGATCCTCACCGGGAGACCACGCAGACCCCCCTTTGCCAGTTCGGCCGGGGGCGCAAGGTGAAATTCTTTGCCCCTGATCGGTGGGATCCCAGCGAGAAAAACGCGTGGACGCAGACAATTTAGACAGATTCGGGCTGCTAAGAAGCGTAATACCCTACTCCTGTGTTCTGATAGATCTGAGAGTATGATGGAATCCAGACAGAGAGAGTCCAGAGAGAGTCCCCTTTTTCTTAGGCCTGGGCCTCCTTTTATATGGCAAGGGGCTACCACATGGGCCACGAGCTGCCTAAAAAAGAAAACATTCTTTTACATTTAGGGTTATCCTATCGTCGGAAGCAGCCTCCGATAGACGTCGCAGCACGCCTTCGCTCGGTCAGCCGACCCATTCGGGGGACGCCCGTTTCAACCTTCATTGAATGGCGGGCGACTTCCGCGTCTCGCCTGCATTGAAATCGGGAAAGCATCTGGCCGGAGCTGGCATACCAACTCCAGGAGTTGGCATACCAACTCCGGCTGAGAGACGAGAGACAGAGGGCTCTCATCATTCCGACGGGACGGGGCGAGTCGTGCAGCAGGTCGCCTAGCGCCCGCGTGACGCACAGGCGTCCTGGCTCCACCTAACCCGTGATCTAACCGGTCTGCGACCGGTCACTCGCTGTGACCGGTCACGGACCGGATGCAGACGCGCCATACCACATTAAATGCAGCGTGGTGCGCCTGTCTGAACCGCCATAAATGTGGTTAGGTGAGCTCCGCCGTGCTAACCTAACCTGCGCACGTGGCACCAAAGCCACAGGGGGTCGGGGCACCCCAGGCCTCGAGGCAGAAACGGGAGCGGCCCGACCCTGGGGAGAAACCGGGAGGGCAGCCGCCACGTCACCCTCGGGCCCGACCCCTCCGGGGGAACGGGCCACGTGGATCCCTGTGGCCGCCCTTCCCTTTGGTCTCGATACCCCCGGTCCCATGTCACCGACAGTAGCCCCCGGCGTCACGCCCGGGTGGCCACACTCGGGGGGCACCCAGGCTTGACGCCACCCCTCGGGCCTGGTGACAGGTGGAACCGGCTCCCAAAGGCGAGCAGGACTCCTATGGTCGTGAGCCGCGCATATCGACGAAGAATGCCAGTCAACATTAATGAGCGGTCTCCTTGTAACCGTGACATTAATCGAGGCAGCGCGCGGATCGGGACACGTTGGTCCATTTCGCCTGGGGACGTAATGATTGGCGCCTTTCGCGGTAACCGAGCGCGATAAATGCGCACACGATCTGCCCCTCCTCGACCGCCATGGTCGCACGACTGACGCGTGCGCCGTAAGCGGGCGAGTGGGGTTAGTGGAGGCATGGGCGCGAGAAACGAGGGGGCAAGGAGATGGGCGTGGGGAACGAGGAGCCGAGCGCGGTGGGGGCAAGGGCATAAAGGGCGCCGAGGAAGGGATTCGCTTCCTTCCTCTCGCCACTTTTTTCTTGCCTTTGCCATCTGTGCTCTAGCTCTCTCGTTTCTCTCGCCTTCCTCTCGCCACGCGCTCTCGTCCTCAAGCTCCCCCTCCGCCGGTGCCATGACGCGGAGCTCCGTGCCGCTTGACGGCAACGTGCTGCCGCCCTCCCGCATCACCAGCGAGAGGCAGGCCGGGCTACCACGCCGGTTCATGTCGGAATCTGCCACCCGGGAGGTGGTCGCACTGGGCGAGGGATGTCCGGCGCCGCACTACCCGGAGTGGTCCGTCTTCTTCCTCTCTTTTGCCATGGCGGGCTTGATCCCGCCGTTCTCCACATTCTTTATGGTCGTACTGGAGTTCTACGGCCTCCAGATAGCGCACCTCACCCCCAACGCGGTGATGACGCTGGCCATCTTCGCACACCTGTGCGAGATGTTCATTGGGGTGCGCCCATCCCTTCGGCTGTTTCGGTGGTTCTTCATCGTGCAGCCGGTATCGCCGCCGACGGTGGTCGGTGGCTGCTACTTCCAACCGTGGGGGTAGGTGTTGAACCGCTACATCCCGTGCGTCCTTTGCAAGAAGTGGGACGACTGGAAGAGCGACTGGTTCTACACCCCCCTCCCGACGAAGCGCGCCTCCGACTCCCGAGCCAGCCCCCAGCGCAGGTGCCAAGCTGGCGGGCGACGGTGGATCTGTGGGACGGCTACGACGCCGTCCTGGACCGCCTGGCGGGCCTGCAAGACAAGGGGCTCACGGGGGCCATGGTGTTCGGCGATTATCTCCGCCGTCGGATCGCGCCGCTCCGGCGACGCGCTCAGGGCGCCTGGGAGTACGCCGGGACCGAGGACCCCCTGAGGACCCACCAGGGGCGTAAGTGGGATTGGGACCCCGAGGACTTCAGGATGGTGGTCCAACGGGTGCTAAACCTTAGCTCCGCGGAGCCATCCCTCATCCCTCGGGGGATCCTTCCCCTCTGCAGCAACCCGGAGCGTGCCAACATTCTGGGCATCATGCAGATGGTCGGGGCGTCGGGGGATCGGGCCCCCCGAGGCCATGATGGCGCTGGCGGCAGCCGCAGAGGGGACCAATCTACCCCCGGAGGGGGCCATGCTTCTGGGCCCCGCGGTGGGGGTTCGGGGGGCAGCCGCCCTGCCGACGCCAAGGGAAAGAGGAAGCAGGAGGCGACCCCTCCTCCATCTCCTTCCCGAGGAGGCGAGGCGGAGCACGTCAGCGGCAGGCGCCCGGAGGACGCCGCACCGACGCCCCAGCCCGAGGGGGAGCAGAAGAAGAAGCGGCTCCGCAAGATGGGGGAGACCGTGCCGTGCAGGGGGAGCCTCATCACGCCCCCAAAGTGGTCGTTCAGCCGGCCACCCCGCAGGTTCGACCTCTCACCCACAGCGGCCACACTCTCATTCCCAGACCCCAGGGCTTATTTTTTATTTACCTCTTTCTGTTCCATATTTTTCGTCTGCCTCAGCGAGATCCCGTCCCGCCCCATGCGTCACTCCAAAGCCGGCCGGCCCGCGGGAGACAGCCCTCATCGCCACCGCCATGCTCGACGGGGCGCGGGACGACTTCCGTCTCCAATACAGGAGCCGGATGGCGGAGCTGGGGAGAAGCTCAACGCCGCCCGCGGAGTTCTCGACGCCGCCGCTGCCCGGGAGCGGCGGGCGGTGGAGATCAAGGCGGCGATCCGCCAGCGCGAGGAGGCCCTAGAGGCCCGGACCATGGCGCTGGAGGAGCGCACCGCCACACTCGGGGGGCGGGCCTCGCGCCTGCTCGTGCAAGAGGCCGCCGTGCGCCGGCGGGCCGAGGCCCTTGACCACCGCGCCCGGGAGCTGGAGGCGCTGGAGGAGCGCGCCCGCGCCCTGGACACGAAGGAGGCGGCGCTGGCGGCACGCGAGACCGCCGCCGCTACACGGGAGGCGACACTGGCGGCGCACGAGGCCGCCTCCGCCGAGCAGGAGTCCGCACTCCGCCTCCGCGAAGACGCGCTCGCCGAGCGGGGGCGAGCCCTCGAGGAGGCCGAGGCCGCGGCGCAGCGGCTGGCGGACAGCCTGCTCCTCCGCGAGGCGGCGCGGGAGGAGCAGGCGCGTCGTAATCTGGAAAGCGCCCGCGCCGAGAGGGACGTGCTGAACCAGCGGGCCTCCGAACTCGAGGCGCGGGCAAGGGAGCTGGACGCGCGGGCGTGCAGCGGCAGGGCGGCCGCAGGCCATGGTGATCTGGCCGCCCGCCTCACAGCCGCCGAGGACACCATCGCTGAGCTGCAGGGCGCCCTGGACTCGTCTGCCGGGGAGGTTGAGGCCCTCCGGCTGTCGAACGAGGTGGGGCCCGGCATGCTCCGGGACGCCGTCTCCCGCCTCGACCGCGCCGGGCGTCAGGCGGGCATCTGGAGCGGGTGGCATGCAAAGTACGCCGCCAACCGAGGGGCCTGGTCCAGCGCCTCTCAGAGATGGCCGGGGACCTTAAAAGACTCCCCGAGGAGATCGAGGAGACAGTTAAGTCTTCCTCAAGGGACCTCGCCAGGGGGGGGGCGGTGGAGCTCCTGCTGGCGAGCTACCAAGCCTAGGACCCCGAGTTCTCCCCGTGGACGGCGCTGGAAGAATTCCCCCCCGGAACCGAGGCCAACGCGCACGCCCAAGTCCGGGATGCCACCGATCAAATCGTCATCGGCTTCGAGGGGACGGCCCCTCGGCTCGTCTTCGCTCTCGACTCCGACGAGGAGGAGGACGGCGACGATGGTGCCGACGACGACAGCGACGGCGAGGCCGACGACCCGGGTGCGTCGGAGTGAGCCCCCGGGCCCCCGCGTATCTTAATTTTTGGTTCCTTCATCTTCTGAGGCCTTTGGGCCAACGCTTGAACAAGCTGACTTCATCTTATCTATAATCAAACAAAATTTTAACTTCTATGTTAGTTATGCTTGCTATATGCGCGTGATAAGGATGGTCTGTGTCGCGATCCCTTTGCATCTTTGGCTTGAGTGAGGGCTCGTGCTTGGGCCCTAGCCTCAAGCGGCGCGGGTCGGAGCTAGTGCCTTGGGGAGATCCGCATGTCGAGACTGTCCAGGCCGGGAGCGCGGTGACCGAGGGTTATGGGGACTCGATTGTGGGCCATTGCCGATTCCCCCCCGGAGTTCACCGCGCTCTGGGGCACGGCTCGGTTCTGGACCCCGTTTGGCGGTTTAGACGACCCGGGCTGCCGAGGACAAGGACGAGCACAAGCAAACTGACTCAAGTCAAGATTTTTCAAAAGGAAACGATAACACAGGCGCAGTCCTTAGGAAATTGAAAATGCTTGTTATTGAAATGCTAGGAAAAAATTAAACAAGTATGTGCATGTGGTAGCCCCCGGCCAACCCTGCGTGCCCGAGGGGGACGCGGGGTTGGCCTGAGCCCGAGGTACGACACCCGACCCCCTCATGGGTAGAAGCGGCGAAGATGCTCGATGTTCCACGGGTTAGGCAGTTCTGTGCCGTTGCCCGTGGCCAATCGAACCGAGCCCGGCCGGGGGACGCCGATCACTCTGTACGGACCCTCCCACATTGGTGAGAGTTTGCTCAGTCCAGCACGCGTTTGGATGCGGCGTAAGACGAGATCGTCGACGCAGAGTGATCGGGCCCGGACATGGCGCTGATGGTAGCGCCGCAGGCTTTGTTGGTAGCGCGCGGCTCGGAGGGCCGCGCGCCGCCTTCGCTCTTCCAGGTAGTCGAGGTCGTCTCGGCGAAGCTGATCTTGATCAGCCTCACAATACACGGTGGCCCGAGGGGACCTCAGGGTGAGCTCGGATGGGAGGACCGCCTCCGCGCCGTAGACGAGGAAGAAAGGCGTTTCCCCTGTCGCTCGGCTTGGGGTGGTTCGGTTCGCCCAGAGTACCGCTGGCAGCTCCTCGATCCACGAATCGCCATGCTTCTTGAGGATGTTGAAGGTCTTGGTCTTGAGGCCCTTGAGGATTTTCCGCGTTGGTGCGCTCCACCTGGCCATTGCTTCTGGGGTAGGCGGGTGAGGCGAAACAGAGCTTGATGCCCATGTCTTCGCAGTAGTCGCCGAAAAGCTCACTGGTGAACTGGGTGCCGTTGTCCGTAATGATTCGGTTAGGCACCCCGAACCGGGCAGTGATGCCCTTTATGAATTTTAGCGCTGAGTGCTTGTCGATCTTGATGACCGGATAAGCCTCAGGCCACTTAGTGAACTTGTCAATTGCGACATACAGATACTCGAACCCGCCCGGGGCCTTCCTGAAGGGACCCAGGATATCTAGCCCCTAGACGGCAAACGGCCATGAAAGAGGTATGGTCTGCAGGGCCTGAGCCGGCTGATGCATTTGCTTGGCGTGAAACTGGCACGCCCTGCATTGTC
Source organism: Oryza officinalis (assembly GCA_008326285.1). Lineage (NCBI taxonomy): Eukaryota > Viridiplantae > Streptophyta > Magnoliopsida > Poales > Poaceae > Oryza > Oryza officinalis. Next base: position 2,787,742 of record BDMV01000003.1, on the reverse strand, counting down.
GGACCAGGTCAGCTGCGTCGTGGAGCGCCGTCAGCCAATAGAAACCCTGGCGAAAGGCCTTGCCGACCAAGGTGCGTGAGGCGGAGTGGGCTCTGCACTCGCCTTCATGGACATCGACAAGAAGATCGACGCCCTACTCCCGAGGAATGCACTTCAGGAGGACTCCGTTGGCCCCGCGCCGGTAGAGGGCCCCTTCTACCAGCACGTAACGCTTGGAGATGCGATTGACGCGTTCACTCCCTTCGCGGTCCTCGGGTAGAGTCTGATCTTTGAGGAACGCCTGGATCTCAGCTATCCAGGCGACCAATCTTGGGGGGCCGGGCTCGCCCCCCGGGTCCCGAGGCCTGGACTCCGACGGGCCTCGGGGGCCACGCAGGCGCGTCCTTCTCCCCTAGGGGGTCAGGTCGCGCTGACGGCTGGGCCAGCCTTTCTTCAAAGGCACCCGGTGGGGTCGGGGCTCGCGATTAACCGAGCCTCGAGAGTTCGTCGGTGATCGCGTTATCCTGTCTGGGCACGTGCCGAAGTTTTAACCCGTCGAAATGGCGCTCCATACGCCGCACCTCGCGGACGTAGGCGTCCATCTGCGGGTCGGAGCACCGGTACTCCTTGGAGACCTGGTTAACGACCAACTGGGAGTCGCCTAGAACCAGGAGGCGGCGGATCTCCATTCCGGCCACCACTCTGAGTCCCGCAAGGAGTCCCTCGTACTCCGCCATATTGTTGGTTGCCTGAAAATGTAGGCGAACCAAATATCTAAGGACGTCTCCGCTCGGCGAGGTCAAGGTGACCCCCGTGCCGGCACCCTGAAGGGCCAGGGAGCCGTCGAACTGCATCACTCAGTAGGCGGTGTGAGGCAGTTGCGAGGGCCTCATGTTGGCCCCGGGGGCGGAGAGTCCGAGATCGGGCTAAGGAGCCGGGGTCCATTCCGCCACGAAGTCGGCGAGGGCCTGGCTCTTAATCGCGTGGCGTGGTTCAAAGCGCAAGTCGAATTCGGAGAGTTCGATTGCCCATTTTACCACTCGTCCAGTACCCTCTCGGTTGCGTAGGATTTGGCCGAGGGGGTAGGACGTGACCATGGTGACTCGATGCGCCTGGAAATAATGGCGCAACTTCCTCGAGGCCATCAGAATCGCGTAGAGCATCTTCTGAGCCTAAGGGTATCGGGTCTTGGCGTCCCACAGCGCCTCACTAACGAAGTAGACGGGCCACTGCACCTTCCGGTGGGGCCTGTCCTCTCCGTTGAGGGCACCGTTCCCGCGGCGCTCGTTGTCCGAGGGGCCTTGCCGGGCCCACTCGGCCTCTGTGCCGACGACCTCGGGGTCGGAGGGCGTCGGGCCGCACCTTCCCGCAGTGGCCCCGGGGCCTTCCTGGGGGTCGGGGGCATCCGGCGTCGTCGGACGAGCGGGCAGAGAGCCACATCCGGTCGTCAGGGGCCTTAGGCCGCCGTCCGGCTCGGGGGCCTCTCCTCCCTTCTCTGTCCTAGGTCGGGTCGACACAGGGTGGGAGCGCGCTGGCCGAGGGCTGTCCTCGTCGCGCTCCACGACCAACGCCGCACTGACTACTTGCGGGGTTGCCGCCAAGTAGAGTAGCAGCGGCTCATCGGGCTCCGGGGCAACCAGGATCGAGGGGGAGCTGAGGTAGGCCTTCAACTGGGTGAGGGCCCGCTCAGCCTCCTCCATCCAGGTAAACGGCCCGGAGCGCTTAAGGAGCTTAAATAGGGGCAGCGCCTTCTCTCCCAACCTCGATATGAATCGGCTTAAGGCAGCCATGCATCCGGTGATGCATTGCACGTCCTTAAGCTTGCTGGGGGGGCGCATCCGCTCTATAGCTCGTATCTTCTCGGGGTTGGCCTCAATGCCTCAGGCAGAGATCAAGAACCCGAGAAGCTTGCTCGCAGGCACACCGAACACACACTTTTCGGGGTTAAGTTTTATGCGCGCGGAGCGGAGACTTTCGAAAGTCTCCGCTAAATCCGAGAGCAAGGTCTCTTGGTTGCGCGTTTTTACAACCAAGTCATCGACGTAGGCCTCAACATTGCGCCCTATCTGACTACCCAAAGAATTACGAGTAGTACGCTGAAAAGTAGGACCCGCATTCTTTAACCCGAAAGGCATGGTTGTATAACAATAAGGTCCTACAGGGGTAATGAATGCAGTTTTTTCCTCATCTTCCCTAGCCATGCGAATCTGATGATATCCTGAGTATGCATCTAGAAAACACAAAACGTCGCACCCCACGGTGGAGTCGACAATTTGATCTATGCGTGGCAGGGGATAAGGGTCCTTAGGACATGCCTTGTTGAGGTCGGTGTAGTCGATGCACATCCGGAGCTTGCCGTTCGCCTTGGGGACGACGACCGGGTTTGCGAGCCATTCCGGATGGATGACCTCACGGATGAATCTAGCCTCCAAAAGCCACGCCACCTCCTCGCGGAGGAAGGCTTGGCGCTCCGGGGTTGCCGCCGCACCTTCTGCCGAACGGGCCTTGCGTCCGGCCGCACGGTGAGACGGTGCTCGATCACCTCCTTGGGGACCCCGGGCATGTCCGCCGGTCTCCACGCGAAGACGTCGGCGTTTGCCCGCAGGAAGGAGACGAGCGCGTCTTCCTATTTGTCGTCCAAGAGACCTCCAATCTGGGTGGTCTTGGACGGGTCGTCGCCCAGGGCGACCTCCTTCACCGAGACCTAGTCGCCTGAGGCCATCTGCTGCCTCGGGGCGGGCGAGGTGGAGGCGCCAAGCCTCTCGTCGCCGCCCGCGAGCTTGGACATCGCGGCGAGGCGGTCCGCGCGCTGTTCCATACAAGCAAGCGTGACTTTGAGGTCGCCGTGGATGGTGATGAGGCCACTTGGGTCCGGCATCTTCATCTGGAGGTAGGCATAGTGGGTGGCCGCCATGAACTTCACCAACGCGGGCCTTCCCAGGACTGCGTTGTAGGGCAGATTGAGGTCCGCCACATTGAAGTCCACCCACTCGGTGCGGAAGTTGGTGGGGCCACTGAAGGTGACCGGGAGATCGATATGGCCTAGCGGCCAGGTGTGCCCCGGCGTCACGCCAATGATTGGCTGGGACGGCCGGAGCTCCATCCCCTGGGCCTTGATGACATTAAAGGCCGCGGGGGAGAGGATGTTGAGAGCTGCGCCACCGTCTATCAGGACGTGCCTCAACTTCACGTTGCAGACAGTGGGGGAGACCACCATCACGATTTGTCCTCCCCGGGCAACGCATGGCGGGTGGTCGGTCCGGTCAAAGGTAAGGGTGACCTCCGACCAACGCGCCCGCCGCGTCGCCTCGTGGGTGGGGACTGCGGCCAGAAGCTCTCGCTTCATGGCCTTGAGGCTTTAGCGAGAAGCGTGAGCGCACGCTCCCCCATCAACGGTGGCGACGGTGGCCTCGGGCTCCTGAAAGCCCAGGTCATCATCGTCATCGCCGACGTCCTTAGCGGGGGCCTTCTGCTTGGCCTCACCTCGCCGGTTGCCGGTGAAAGTTGCCGGGGCCTTGCCCTCACGGCGTTCCTGCCTCTTCTCCTCCTCCCACTTCCTCGTTCGCTCGGCCAAGTTTTGAACCGCGCGGCAGTCGGTGAGGTCGTGGAGGGAGGTGTTATGCACAGTGCACCACTTGCCGGTCGGGCGCTCTCTGCCGGGAGCGCCGGCCTCCTTCTTTTTGTCGCCCACGGGCCTCCCCTTTCGGGGGGCCCGCGAAGCGCCCTCGGCGGCGAGGACATGACCCTCGTCGTCGGAACGGGCCGACCTTTTCTTCCTTCTCCTGTCCCGCCGCCCTAAACGAGCGGCGGACTCGGGGGCAGCCGGAGCCGCCGCTCCAGAACCGGAGGAGTTCCAGGTCCAGGCCTCCTCCTTGCGAGCCACACGGTTCGCGAGCTCGAAGAGCTGCGCGGTGGTCTGGGGCTCCTTGGAGGCGATCTTTTCGAGCATGCGGTTGTGCCGCACGCCCCCCTGAATGCGTAGATAACCGCATGTGCAGGGATGCAAGGTATGGTGTTGCGGACATGACAGAACCGCTGGATGTACGAGCGGAGAGGCTCATCGTCCCTCCGCTGTACTGCGTGCAAGTCCGCCTCTTCGCCTGGGCGCGGATATGTGCCTTGGAAGTTCGTGGTGAACTGCTGGCACAAGTCCTCCCATGAGTGGACCGACGCGGGTGGTAGGTTCATTAGCCAACCCCGCGCCTGGCCCTTCCGGGCCAAGGGAAAGAAGTTCGCCATGACCCTATCGTCACCCCCCATGGCTTCAATTCCAGTCGTGTAGATCTGGAGAAACTCAGCGGGGTTGACGCTCCCATCATACTTTTCGGTGATGGTGGGCCGGAACCTCGGGGGCCAACGGACATTCCGAAAGCTCGCCACGAAGGCTCAACAGCCGGCACCACCAACCGGGGACACGGGGGGCCGGCCCCCGTGACCGGAACGGGGCGGCGCCCCAGAGGAGGAGGCGCCTTCCGTCGCATGGGCGGCGCGACGAGCGTCGCCCCGGCGCTCGATATCGAGCCGGGCGTCTGGCCCCCCATGCATATCCTCATGAGTCGGAGGCGTTGACGAGGGAACCGCGGACGAACGGCGGGTGTCGGCCGTCGCCCGTCGCGCCCTCTGCCTCGACGACGTAGAGCCAGTGGTGGCAGCGCCAGAGGTCCCGGCAGTGGAAGACCGCCTGCCGGTGCCTAGGCCCTGCTGCACTGTCATGACTAGGTTGGCCACGTCATCCAGCCAACGTTGGGCTGGGGTCTCTGGATCGGGGACGACGGGCGGGTGACGCAAGAGTGCACCCGTAGCCTGGAGCGCGCCCTGGGGCGTGCCGCCATCACCATAGGTGAGGCGGCGACGCACCCCGCCTCGCCGTCCTCCTCCATCGCCTGCGGGCGACGAGGTCGTGGATCCCTCGACTTCCTCAGGCGCCTTCCCTCGGCCAAGATTCCGGCGGGAGGGGGACGACGGGGTGCGAGCCCGATGGCGCGGGTTCTGCTCCCCGCCATCACCGCTGGCGCTCAAAGAAGGATCGTACGCCACTGCCTCTTCGTCCATAGGGCTTACCTGGCGAAGCTTGACGTGCATGAAAGGAAATGGGGGCTCAGAAAAGCACGCGCGCGCCCCCTACCTGGCGCGCCAGATGACGGAGCGTGAAGCTCCTCACCAGGAGACCGCGCAGGCCCCCTTTGCCGGTTCGGCCAGGGACGCAAGGTGAAATTCTTTGCCCCTGATCTGTGGGATCCCAGCGAGAAAAACGCGTTGACGCAGGCGATTTAGACAGGTTCGGGCCGCTAAGGAGCGTAATACCCTACTCCTGTGTTCTGGTAGATCTGAGAGTATGATGGAATCCAGAGAGAGTCCAGAGAGAGTCCAGAGAGAGTCCCCCTTTTCTTAGGCCTAGGCCTCCTTTTATATGGCAAGGAGCTACCACATGGGCCACGAGCTGCAGCAGGCCGCCTGGCGCCCGCGCGACGCACAGGCGTCCTGGCTCCACCTAACCCGCGATCTGACCGGTCTGCACTCGCTGTGACCGGACACGGACCGGATGCAGACGCGCCATACCGCATTAAATGCGGCGTGGTGCGTCTGTCTGAACCGCCATAAATGTGGTTAGGTGAGCTCCGCCGTGCTCACCTAACCTGCGCATGTGGCACCAAAGCCACAGGGGGTCGGGGCACCCCAGGCCTCGGGGCAAAAACGGGAGCGGCTCGACCCCAGGGGGAAACCGGGAGGGCAGCTGCCACGTCACCCTCGGGCCCGACTCCTCCGGGGGAACGGGCTACGTGGATCCCTGTGACCGCCCTTCCCTTTGGTCTCGATACCCCCGTCCCATGTCACCGACAATTTACCTTATTATTTTTTTAAAAAAAATATTATTTAGATGATGTACAATAAACGAAGGGATGTACTCTCGAGGGGTAAAAATATTTTTCCAGTACTATTCTTCATTTTCCCTGTAACTCTTTATCTGTTTCCCTTCTTTGGTCCTCTTTGACACATCTTCGGATCCAAGATTTTGTAGAACTGGATATTCCTAGCTATATAAATCCATAGATCTATATCTACGATTACGTTGGTAACATTTGGATAAATCATTTGTGCTCATTTTAGATACAATTTAAAATTTAAAATCACTATGATTTAACATACAAACTTTAAATCTATCATGGTTCTGATGAAGTTGCGCTGAACATGGCTTGCTTCCTTGAGAGCAAAAGATACTGTCATGGATAATTGGAGATGGGCCGAATTCTGGAGGCCAGCCCATTTAGAATGAGAAGTCTGGCTTTCCGTGAAGGCCCATTGCGATATCTCTCCCGGCCCGTTTGGTTCAGGCGTTCACCGGAGACACCGAAACGAAACGAATCGAAACGAAGGGTGCATCTCCGGCGCCAATGCACGCAGAGGTCTTCGTCTTCTACGATAAGGGAGTATCAGTTTATCTACGCAGGATATGTCACAAGAAATGCGACGTGTCTAAAATCTATAATTAACAAACAACTGTATCTAGTTTTAGGTTAAAAAAATCTTACAGTACATGCAAGTATGCAACACGAGTTATATATTCTAGACGAGTTATTTAACGGAATTTGTATATGTAATATGTTTAGAATAGAAATCGTATGTCAATACAAGATAGCAGTCGTAGACGATTCTCTCCGAAAGCTTTCTGTTATCAAAGTTTGTTTCGAAATAAAAATCGCTAGTTTTTCTCCCGAGACGAAACAAACTGTCTCTCTCTCCTCTCTCCCTCTTCGTCCACGCCTTCACTAATGCAAGCCCTAAACCTCGCAAATTACCCCTACCTTTTAACCCTAATCGATGCGGAAACCGCAAATTAGTTTTGCGCCTGATCGATGCGGAAACCGACGCCGTACGTCTCCCTCCACGACGTCGCCTTCGATTTCGTCGACGGCGACGGCGACGTCCTGTTCGACGACCTCGTCGACGGCAAGGGGCTGTGCTGCCCCGACGACCCGCTTGATGAGGTCATGAGATGCCTCTCGGCGGTCGACGACCCTTTCTTGGCGTTCAAGCTTGATTGCTCGCCGCCGAAGCCCGCGGCCGCCGGTGCCGGCGCCGGCGACGTGGACTCCAAGAGCGAGGAGCACATGCACGCCGACGTTGGCGTCGGGCTGGACTCGCAGAGAGCAGTAGGCAGCGGCGATGAAAAGGCGGGCACGCCGAGCACCGTCGACGTCCCGTGGCTCCAAGCTTCGGCCGTGGCGAGGAAGCCGCGCCGCCCACCCGCTGCCGTACGCAAGAGGGTCTGGTCGCTGGTATGCCCCAAGTTGGCCGCCGCCGCCATCGACAACAGCCGCGACGAATTTTCCAGCGGCGGCGGCGGTGGCGGCGGAGGGAACTCCCGCCCCGTCAAGCGGCGGCGCAAATGCGATGAGGAGAAGACGTGCGGCCACTGCCAGACGACGGAGACGCCGCAGTGGCGGGTGGGGCCGGACGGGCAAGCACGCTGTGCAACGCGTGCGGCATCCGGTACAGGATGGACCTGCTGCTGCCGGAGTACCGGCCGTCGACGAGCCCCGGCTTCGGGAGCGACGAGTACTCCAACCGCCACAGGAAGGTGGTGAAGCTCAGGGAGAGGAAAAGGGAGAAGGCCATGCCCGCCACCGCAACGCCGTCCACCGCTGGCGAAGTCCTGGGGCCTGTGTGAAACTGTGCATACATCTAGCTAGTTGTGAGACGCTGTTATAGCGAGACGGTAGTCGATTAATTTGCATTGGTTCTGATTTTGCAAATCAATGGAGTGTCATTCACTTGTTTCTCTTTCAAAAAGAACTAGCCTATAATGTCGCGCGAATGCGCGACTCTAACCACCCTGACATCTTCTATTTGCTAAAACTTTGGAAGTCTCTGAAGTAAAAAGTCCAACCATAAACGTAGGATATACTTCATTTTTTTAATTGCGCATCATAGTAGTAAGAGAGTAAGTATTTGCGCATCATAGTAGCAAGAGAGTAAGAATTAATAACACTCTTGATCCACATGGTCTCTTGCATAATCATCTTTGTAAAGAAAAAAGATAGTGAAAAAAAGAACATGTTCTATTTCCTTAAACATTTTGCTAAAACCAGTAATCTCGCCTCAGAAAGACACTCGGCTATCAATCATACATGTAAAAGAAGCTCTTGTTCTCAAAGCCAACTTCTTTAATTTGTTCATTACAGAGAATTGTTTGAGCTGAGGCATAATTCTGAGTAACCATTGATCTACTCCGATTTCATAGATGTCCTGGTATATTTGATAGCCTCAAGGATGTCCTATTATTAACATATAAACCAGCCACAAATCAAATTGTTCATGGCTCTTCAATAATTTGAGAAAAAGAACTATGCATAATGTCAACTAACCTCAAAATAACTTGAGAATTATATTACAGAGCGTTTTCTTATAAGACGTCTGCACTGTGAGCTGTACTTTGCCATGGATTATATTGAAAACAATGTGACCCTAAAATATTATTGTCTTTTACAATTCTAAATGGTAGCACCTCATTGAACAATATGTGAAGTATTACTTTAGGTGACTACACATTTGATTCTGGTCCATAATGTTTGTTCAGCAATTCAGAAGCAACATAATATAAGTCCTATCCAGATTAATGAAAACCTGAACTGAAAATTATAAAATATCAAAATTAAATAAAGACTAAAGTTGAACAATTAATTTCAGCCCAACCAGGATCGAGTAATTTAGAAAATACACCAGCCTTTTATTTTTCTTCATGTGGTACTTTTTCCCATACATGGTTAGAGAATCCAATGTGTTTTCTATCCACTGTTTTTTTTGTGTGATATGTGGGACTTTTTGAAACTTCCTGAAGGTTCCTTTGATGCATGACAACCCCAAATCATCAAGAATGCTGGTCCTACTAAATTTATCTCAATACAGTGTAGACACCTAAAGCAATTCTATGACATGATGGTCTATATTTTAACAATTGGAAGCTCTACATGTACAATTGCAGACACACCAATAATCTTTCAGAGCAGGATACAATTGGAAGCTCTACATGTACAATTACTTTCCATGAAATGAACTAATATTCTAGCCACCTATGCATTTGTAATGCTTAGCTACCAAAAACTTCTTTCGCTGTCCAAATATCCAACTCTGTAAGCAAAGCTACTACTTCTATAGTTGTACTGCTCGGTTCGACACCATCAAAAATAAGACTAATCAATATGGCAATAATTCCCAACTACACGTTTCATCCCAGATTTGATTGAAGGGTTATTGTAGTTATCTGCTACATAGGAATCACTGTCATTCATTGTATCAATACTTACCAAATTATACAGTTCTTTATATAACGTTAAGACTGTCTAGATGTAGGAATTCATGATACTTACAATCTTCAAGAATGATTGTTCCTCCTCCAGAACAGCTTTTATAATCTGCACATAGCATTTACAAATATATTGGGAGAATGAATAATTCATGTACCATATAAGAAAAGGAAAGATAATGTGCATAATTAGCCTACATTAGTCATCTTTTAATTGTAGCCACCGGGATTCAGAATCATGGATGATTGGAAACAACGGTGGTGGAAGCGCATAAAATATTCAAACTCATGAGTATTGTAACTCCAGGAGAAAAGAAGATCAAAAGAGAGAAACACTTGTGTTTTTCAGTAAATATATTTTTGGACAATTCTCATCACCTGCCATAGCCACCCCAATCATCCCCAGGAAAGCAGTGCCGCGACCAGAGCAGGCACACATTAGCACTTTATGGTACCATTGGGTGAAAGTTGCGGTAGTAGAGCATTCAGGGCAGTGTGAAGCAGCGGAATGTGGTGGAGCGTATGGCCTTCATGTGCTCCTGGTTGCTACCGGGACGGGTGGCGGCGGTAGTAGGGGTCCATGCCGACCGGCGGCATTGGTGGTGGCTGTCACATCCCGAAGTTTGCTTTCCAGGTTAAAATTCGTGAAATAAATCGCGTAAAATAAATTTTCTTTTTTAACCTAGAGCAAAATTCTAATTTAAAAATATATTTAATCAAGTGAAAATGGTATGGTGGGATTTTTCATGAGTTCCCCATGTTAAAATACACTAACAGGATTTTTACTAGAATTTTCAGAGCCTTAGAAACAATTTTAATCAATTAAAAACCTCCACCGCAATAATTAAATCCCTGGGAAATCCTTTTTCCTTTTTCTTTTTCTTTTTTCCCTTTTTCGGGCCGTTGGTCCACCTTCCTCCCCCTCCCGGGACGGCCCAAGGCTGCCCGCACCGCCCGCCGCCCCTCCTCTCTCTCGAGCCGGCCCAAGGCCGCGACCCGAGCAGTCGCGAAGTCCACCCCGCCTCCCTCTCCCTCCTGGGCCGTCTCCCCCGCAGCCAGCCGCCGCCGCCCACGCCGCCCGCATCCCCCGCGCCGCACGCGCCTCCGCAACCGCCGCCACCCACCTCCCCGCGTCGCCCGCGCCGCCCGCTCCCGTCCCCCCCACTCCGCGCTCTTTTCCCCACACCGTAGAGGCCGGGATTCGCAACCGAATCCCGGCCTTCTCTCCTCTCTCCCACTAAACTCCGGCGAGAAATCCGGAGCCGCCGACCAAACCCTAGCCCCGGCCCGCCTATAAATTTGCCTCCTCGCACTCCCCTCTCTCTTTTTCCCCTAGCGCCGCCGCCTCCCGTGCACTCTAGCACCGCCACCGCCATCGTCTCCCTCCTCTTTGGTGAGCACCTGCCTCCGCTCTCTCTCTCCTCTCGGTGCCGCTCGCGCGCCGCCCCGCTCGGTCGTCGCTCGCGCGCGCCTGCCCGCCGCATCCGGCCGCCGCCCGCGCCCGCTGCCTCCCGCGCCGCCCGCGTCGGCCGCCGTGCGCGCCGCCACGTCATGGCCGCGCCGTGGTCACGGTTGGCGCCGCGTGGCTGCTGTGTCGGCGCCACGCATGCGCCGCGTGGCTACAGCGTTGCCCCTCCGCCCCGCCGCATGGTCACCGCGTCGGTGCCACGTGGTGCGCCGCCCGCTCACCGGCTGGCGGACCGAGTCCACCGTGGACCGGGACCCTGTGCCACCGACAGGTGGGGCCTACCTGTCGGCGCCGCGGCCCTCCGCTGACGTCAGCCCTGGCATCAGTGACGTCAACCCTAGGGATTATTGCGCAATAATTGAATAAGGACTTTTCTGTTTATAGTAAAAACACAGTTAATCTTCTAAAATTCATAACTAATTCATCCGGATTCCGTTTGAGTCTGTTCAAGTTGCAAAAAATTCATAAAAATGTCTAGAATCCATTAAAAATGGTTTTGTTCTTTGTTTCAGTAGACTTATAGCCTTTTTGCTTGTGTGCTTTGTCTTTCGTTTAGATTCCGATAATTCCGACTCTCCGGTTTATTTCGAGGTTGTTGCCGAGGTCGATCCAGCGAAGGAGCAAGGCAAGTCATGCTTATTCACTTGAACATATTGTACCTAAATTGCAAATATCTTTTTTTCTGTAAATGTTGCATTATTTTATAATGTCATTTATGGGCTTATTTACCTATTGTACTCAGCCTTATACTCTAATTATCATATTCCTTTGATAGCTTGGGAAGTAATTTGAGTAGTCGCTAGGATAGAACATGCTTAGCCCTGCTTAGTAACATTAGCACATTAAAGGGTTAACTAATGACTCATTATTACTTAATGTTGGTTATTTAATGTCAGCTCACGATGGTTAATCGTGGATGATTAAATAATTGGTTCAACTAAAACTTGAATAATGGTGGGTTGTGAGTACATGGTTTTGATGGTCGTGCTCATGACAATTAAGGACCGGTTCGCGGGAAACCCTGGAAGACTTATCGTACTTTCCACAAGCCAGCATGGGTAATGGCTGGACTTGTAGTATGACTTTTTCCTAGCCGACTGTTAACGACGGATTTTGGTAATCGACTTGGAAGTAAAAGAGAAAACCGAAGCAGAGAAGAAGGATTGAGTTGGAGTCGGACCAGGCTTCGTATCGGACTCGGTAACCATATCGGACTGGGGACGTGCTGCCAGAAAGGACGTATCGGCCGATACGGATTCGATGTGATTGTTGGCCGATACGGGTTGTAAGTTGACAGAGTCAGCGTGGGCTTGGTCTGGGCTCAAGATAAGCTTTAAGGAAGTTGCCAAATAGAGATAAAGCTCGGTTTTAGGCAATTGTATCTTGTAAATCAAGTAAGTTTAGATCTAATCTGTGGCAAGAGTCTGCCGTGAAGACATGTTGTTTGTTAGAGATAAGATCGTGTCCTACAAGGACCCTGTTGTAATCTCGGGTATAAATATCCCAGTAGTTTGTACATAGAAACTCTCTCACAATCCAATACAACAAACCAGTTCAATCTACTTCGGCGCATCGCCAACCCTCGCAAGAGGTTGACCTTGACGAGTTCTTGCCTTCCCGGAGCAAAGGTAAGAACTCGTTCCCGACGATCGGCATCGTCGGGGCTAGCGTGTCGTTTTAGGCACGTTAAGCCTCGATGATGTGATCGTCGTCTATCATGTTTTGAGTAATCTTGACAGGCGTCTTAATTATGCTTCGTCGGCGATCTATTCGTTTTAGGGTTTATTGTCGACGACGGTTTAATTATTATGCTTGGTTAGATTGTTCAATGCATCTACCATCCCCAAAAGCAATCGACGGCTTGATTTTCTTTGTGTTAAGTTTCGATTCACACTTTGAGTTGCTATCGACCTTAGTCCTGTTTTGAGATCTAACACAAAGCCTGCTTTCGGTTGTAATTAAGGATATAACTGGGGTTTCAGCCAGTTTTATCTGATACACTTGTTTATTATAATGTTTTCATGTGTATCTGTCATCTACATTAAACGGATTGATTAATAGGAATGCATCTGTTATGGATAATTCTCTAGGGTTTATCTGTGATTGATATGTTTTTATTGGTTGATCGGTTCATGTAGATTTGCACTAGAGTACTAGCTAGTGTAGTAATCTTTATTATTCCTTATCGGCCGGTGCTGTTGATTGACATTAACATGTTGACAAAGGCCGATAAGTTTGGATTCATGCTTTAATCTTATTTTATCATGAGTAAGCCGATATAGCTTTGCCCTATCGGCTGGGCTTTGACAATGTGTCATCGGCCTATTGGCCGATCGGCCGTTGTTTTCTGACATGGTTTACTTGTTTCTTGTTGATTGCAGATCAAATCAACTGGCACGCTCTGCACATGACTAGGCAAGCCATTTGGACCTGCACTGGAGTAAAGCAAACCTCCCAGGCCGCCGTGGAAACGCGGAACCCGTTTGGTTGCAAGGTGGGTCGAAATTCTGCGCCAACACCGACGCATCCAGGCAAGGGTGGGCGTGATGGAGTTAGGTCCGCGGGGGTTTACCTGTTGATCAGCTGCTGGATTCACCTAGACACGAGAGGGGGCTGCCTGCCTTGGTTTAAAGGTGGGGGCGAAACCTGTGGTGTGGTGCGCTTGGTTAGGAAGAGTTGTGCGAAGGGTCCTGTCGCAGTTCCTTTCCAGCGTACCGTGGTGGTATGTCGGCGCACGGTAATGTGTTGTGGGGCTGTATCTTGTGGGTACAGTTGTACACCTTTGATCAGAGTAGAACTATTCGAATAGTCGTGCCCGCGGTTATGTGCGATCAACCAGATTCACCGTGATTAGTTACACTTCTAATAACCTGACTTAATGGAACTGGTATAGTTCAGGTGGTGGTTTGGGCCTGTCACAACGTGGGGTAACGTTGGACAGTGATGGTTCAATTTTGATTAATTAACTCAACTGCTTTACCGCATTCAACTATTGTCTTTAAATGCGTATTTCATGCAAATAAACCCCTTTAGCCTTCTTTGCTATTACTTACATCATTACTCCCTTTCCGGTATGACTTGTTGAGTACAGTGGGTAGTACTCAGTCTTGCTTTATTTTTCCCCCACCTCAGAGTTGGAGTACGTGTCAGATGGAGGCTATTCAGAAAAGTAGGCTTGTGGTTACCATCAAGGATGCCCGTGGAATGGAGTTGCCACGCTGCGAGTGTCTAGTTAACTAGAATAGCTTATTTACTTTTTTCGCTGCGTTTATGTAAGAGATTTCTATGGTGTTTGTAAGACGTGGATCTGTATGTCAACTTTATCGTTTGTGTACCCTGGCCGGTCCTGGACGGGGATTTTAATACACATCCTGCTTGGAATTCGGGTTAGCGAATTTCTGGGCGTGACAGTGGCGAAGGAAGCACCAGGAGCAACATCACCTTGTCCTTCCCATCTCCACCGCTGCCATATCCTCCAATGCTAGGCGTCGCTCTTTCTCATCTGCATGCCCGGCTTCGTCTCATGTACTTGAGTACTTCCCTATCCTCTCCCCATCCCTTCCCTCGGGGCCAACTACGTCCTGTCGATACATCATCGGGACGACCAGCAGTAGCAGAGGGGAGACCAGGAGGGGGCTTTCGTGTAGTTTTGGGGAAGGAGGAGAGGATGCAGGGAGATGATAGGAGGATGCAGTGGCTGTTGGGTAGGAGGAGAGGAGGCGACGCGGTGGAGAGGCACGGCGACAAAGGAAGAGGCGGCGGTGTGTGGATGTGAGGATGCGAACACAAGCACATGGCAATGTCTGGAGGAGCGGAGGCGTCACGCACGCAATGAGGATTGAGAAATCATGATATTTTTAGGGACATGGAAGGGGTCTAGATGAAAAGGAAGCTTCTTCAAGGACTGAGAAGAGGTTTCACCCAATGTCGCATCCAACGGTTAGCGTCGTCTTGAGAGAAAATCGGACGGTTCAAGTTTGTTAGATGACGTGGATGCGGTAATTTTGCAGTTTTGGATTCACCTTTCACTAATGTAGATTCGGTGAATTTCTTTTTAAGGGCTACTAGTGTACGGGATAGGCAAAAACGGTTTAATACTAGGTAATAGGTCTGATATCTGATATGGTATGGGCAAAAACGGTATAATACTAAGTAATACGTCTGATATCTGATATGGTACGGGCAAAAACGGTATAATACTAAGTAATAGGTCTGATATCTGATATGGTATGGTAGTATTAGACTTACTTAGATAAGAGGCATGATATGAAGGCATAAGATGGGTACGAGATCTAATACCTTTGGGATACCAAACCTGATATCGTGGTATCAGACCTAGTACATTGATATCTACGTAATAGGTTAATACCTGGTGGGTATCACCATACCAGTTCACCGACGTCTCGTAGACTTAAGATGGTTGAGGGCGGCAATGACGTCTCCTATGATTTAGAGGGTTTTGTAGGCTACGGGATCGATAGGAGTTACCATAATCGTAGAGGTCAGTTGCCGATGTGTGGAATCCAGGGGCGGTGAGGGCGGCCATCTGGTGGTGCCACGAGAGCTAGACCTCTAGGAAGCCAAGGATGAGGAGCACCACTATGACATCAACAAGGCCCTACTCGGGGACGTGGAAGGAGATGATGTTGACATCTACATGCTAGTGACGTACCTCTTCTGCGGTCTCACTATAGCTCATTGGCACATTTTAGATACAAGATTTGAAGGTGGCAACGACAACTAATCCAAGCAACAATGTGCATGTTTTAGTGGAGCCAAAGTATGGGCTAAACAAGAAAAGCCATCAATGACACCGTGAAGGAGCACAACATGTTATGTGCCAGGGAACACTTGCCTCTAACCTAGTAAGCTCCTTGCCCTCGGCATCAACTGTGAGTGTCTCATTAGCGATCCAAGAGGAAGCTGATGATGAATAGTGTGTATGGAGGGGTGAAAGGACCTCGATGTTGCCTAGAGGGGGGTGAATAGACAATTTAAAATGAAATACAAAAGCTAAAGCGAAGCAGGGTCGAATTGTCTGATGCCAAGTCGGATAGTCTGATGTGAATCGGATTGTCTGAAGTTAGATCAGACTATCTAACCTGCAAAGCAACAACACAAACAAGCAACAACCTAAAAGCTCTAGATCCAAACCATAAGCAAGGATGTGAGCTCAAACAACAACTAGATTAGTACGGCACAAAACAATGCAACAAGAAGATAAAGAGAGAGAGGATATCACCGAGTTTTATGCGACGATGTATTTCCCGGAGTTTAAATCCTTGAGGGGATTCTAGTCTCCGTTGAGGAGCTCACAAAAAGCCGGGTCTTTTTCAACCCTATCCTCATGATGTTACACAAACGCACTCTTTCTTTTACTAAGGGTATCTTTTTCCTTGCGGAGGCAAGATCCGGCATTCATAAACTTCCCTTAGCCAACCATAAGTAGATCGGTGGTCCAAGAGCGACACCTAACTGTCTAGGAGTCCTCAATCTCCAAGAGTAATAAACACCACACAACTCTTGAAGAAATTCTAGTGCTCAAGATCAAGAGAAACACACACTAGACTCCCAAACTCCAAATCCACAACAACAAAGACCTGAGTCACAAAGAACAAGGGGGATTTGAGAGAGAGAGGGAGATAGCTCAAAAATCCAAAGCACTTAGCACAAAGCTCAAAGCCACAAGCTACAACGATTGGAATGAAAGGGCTAACCCTAGAAATGGGTTGGTGTGGGGTTTATATAGATCCTCACAAAATATGGCCGTTGGAGGAGAATCTTTCAGCCTACGTCGGATAGTCTGATACAAGATCGGATAGTCCGACATTTTAAACCTCCAAGGCAGCGAGAGACAGAGAACGAAGCTCCATAAAATTTCAGACATTGTGAGACATCGGACTATCTGAAGTGAAATTGGACAGTCCAGTATTTTTGAAGCAAAAATTTCGTCCTCAAACAGGAACTCAAGTTCCATGAAATTTCGGAGTCTCTGTGTCATCGGACTATCTAACCCATAATCGGATGCTCCGATTTACACTTAGAAAAACTCACTCAAGAGAATTTTTCAAATCAAGAGAGAGAGAGAGTGAGGTTCTGTGAAAAATCGGATAGTCTGATACATCGGATAGTCCGATGTTGCTCAAGTAAAATGGCAAGAACTTTTTACTCCAAAGTCCGATTTTGATGATCTTGAACTCTATGGAAAGCTTGTTTTGTGGGATATCAAACCCAAAATAAAACATAATCCAGAACCTTCAAGAGATATTGAAAAACTTACAAATAAACCCGATGTAAGTTTTGTGACATGTGAAACAACCCAGAATTGGAATTTTGGCTTAGGTTTTTCAACTCACACAAAGATGAAGCATTTTGAGCACTAGTATTCGACCAATTGTATGCATGTGGCATCCCTTTTAATAGTACGACATTCTAAACTCAAATGTAAAGAGGAAAGCTATACCGATAGAAATACCTTCACACCATTTTTTCTTCATTTGGAGGGTTACCAACGTTAAAGTCGTTTCATCATCGAGACTATCCTCAAATCACATCTTCTTGATCTTTGGCATTTCGTCTTCCATTTTTCACATGATTTATGCGGATAATCCATAATTTCAAATGGCCCTGCACGATCCATCACGACAAAGTCTTCACTCACCCTTCACTATCGGTTTCGGTTCGTCAGTGCCAAGCTCCTTGCTTGCCCTTCACCACCGCATGGTCCATCGTAGCCGAGCGTCACTTGCACTTCACCGTCTTGACATAGGTAGCCACTTCATACCCCACATCTTTAATCTCTTTTGTTTGATTTCTCATTCATCGATAAAGTCCATATTCTAATTTTTTGCATCATTTTCATTTCTATAAATCTTTAACCATGGTGTATATCCTTCGACAAGTCCATTAACTCATGATATAGTCTCATCAAGTATCTCATTGATTCATAATACGTGAGGCATCGTCTCTATATGTTACACCATAATCTCATCATTGATCCTTAGCAAGTAAGTCATCAACCTTCTTGCTTGATGCCGAAACATAACCTATTACTCAAACTCATAGCAATGGTTAGCTCCAAAATATATTGTCATTAATCACCAAACTTTCTATAACACAAGATTAAAGGACTAGATCTTTTAAAGTGTAACACGATGCTAATCAAGTACGTGAAGGAGCGACGAGGCGACTGCAAGTTGGAGCACTCGACAGGGCCATACAAGGAGAGCAAGATGTTCCCCGATGATCAATCCGAGCACCAATGCGCAAGCTTTAGTGAAGCCAAAAGACGTGCTAACCGAGAAGACCATCAATGATACCACATGGATGTTAGGGACAAGATTCAGTTCCCCAGCATTTTTGTTCTTTTCAACCAAAAGGAGTCATAAAATGCTTGTTTTCTTGAAAACAAAACCAGGCTTTAAATCTATATCGACAAATATATTATGGCTGTGTGCATGTGGAGGCCTAAAGTAATACTTGTGTTATCTAATTGAAACATAACCATGTCTAGCTAAAAGCGCGGTCAATCATTATTGTATCAGTTAGCAATGAATTCAATTAACTTAGGGTGAGTTTTTCCCCCTTCTTTTCCAACTCACATCTCTTTTTTTCTGTGCACACGCTTTTTAAACTACTAAACGGTGAATTTTTTTGCAAAAAGTTTCTATATAAAAGTTACTTAAAAAAATCAAATTAATTTATTTTTGAAAAAAAATTTAGCTAATACTTAATTAATCACGTGTTAATAGACTGTTCCGTTTTTCGTGCGCGTGGTATGTGTTGGGAAAGCTGGGACACGAACACAGCCTTAGGTGATGCCAAGGTTATAGATTTATTGTCCGGTAAAGAATATCAGCTCTAGCAGAAATACGACGCGAGATCTCACAACTTATAAAAAGTTGGTTTAGTTTTGAGAGATTTTTCAGCTAAAGCCGAGCGAATTCAACCAAATTAGTAAATATAAAAAAGTTTAGGGGGCAATTTGCAAGTTAGTCCGCTCACCATCTCGACACCCGGAGGACCCCAACCACTGCCCTCGCAGAGAGGAGAAGAGCGCCTCTTGTCTGTAGCCGCCCGCGACACACTCCCCGTCCCCCTCCCCCTCCACCCCCCCCCCCCCCTCCCCGAGATCTCCGCCGCTCGCCGCAGCAGATCCGCGCGGCCACCCCTCACCCGGCGTGGACTCCGGCCCGGATCCCCGCGATGGCTGGGATGGAGGCCTTCGAGGCCTACTTCCGCCGCGCGGATTTGAACCAGGACGGCCGCATCAGCGGCCAGGAGGCCGTCGCCTTCTTCCAGGGCGCCAACCTGCCGCAGCAAGTCCTCGCCCAGGTGCGTCCCGACGACCCCTCCCTCGCCGCAATTCGCGCTGCCGCCCGCTAATGCCCACTCTCCGATTGGAGAGCGCCCAATTTTAGGTGTGATCTCGGTGGTGGATGGTGGTAGTAGTAGTAGATCTCTCTCGCTCCCGCGAATTCGAATGAGTAGATAATTGTTGGTGTCGTTGTCGGGCTTCGTGTGTTGCAGGTATGGATGCACGCCGATAAGAGCAAGACCGGCTTCCTCGGCCGGCCGGAGTTCTTCAACGCGCTGCGCCTCGTCACGGTGGCGCAGAGCGGGCGTCAGCTCACGCCTGACATAGTGCAGTCGGCGCTGTATGGCCCTGCCGCTGCTAGAATTCCAGCTCCCAAGATAGCCGGTGGGCAAGCTCCTCCGCAGATGGGTGCGGCGGGTGCTCCCAGGCCGCAGGTAAATGCCGCAGCGACACCTGCTCCAGGGCAGGTTGGAGCTCCGCAGCCGCAGATGAATGCTGCTGGTGCTCCAAGGCCTCAGGGAAGTGGTATGATGCCGGCCTCTGCTCAAATTGGCGGTTCGCAGCAGGTGAACGCTGGAGCCGTGCCAAGACCCCAAGGGATCAATTCTATGATGCCAGCTGCAAGTCAGGGTGGTGCTCTGCAGCCAACTCAGTTCGCAGCGCAGAGGGGAATGCAATCACAGCCGCCTAGCATGGGGTTTAATCAACAGCCTCCCCCTTCGAGTACTGGTTTGATGAGGTCACCTCAGCCAGGAGCTCCAGCAGCATCACTTCAAGGCCAAGCACCTGGGATTAATCAAGTACCACTAGGAGGAGGCAGCATGGGAGGACCTACTGGTTGGGGAGGAGGCAATGTTGGTTCCATTGGAGGTCTCCCGCAAGCTACTCCAGGAGCAACTCCTCCTTCACAAGCAACACCGGGTGGATTTGGTCTTACATTGTCTAGCACAAAGGGCATAACTCCCGGACAATACACACAAGGAATGCCCTCTTCGTCAATGCCACCACAAAGCAACAGTGCTGTATCAGCTCAAGATTCGAAAGCTTTGGTGCTGTCTGGAAATGGCTCTGCCAGTGGCTTAGGAACAAGCAATGACATCTTCTCTGCTCTTACTCAGCCCAAGTCAAATGTATCCACACCTTCATTTCCGACGAGCATGGCTCCTAACTCATCCAGTTTTATGTCCACACCATCTGGCTCCCAGAACCTGTCGAATCTAGCTCAGTTTGGTTCTCAACAAGGTATTCCAACAGTTAGTTCTGGGGGCAGTCAACCTCAACAGACTCATCCCATCACAAAGCCGAGTGTTCCAGCACCAACTGTACCTGGTGTTTCTGCTGGAGTTTCTAATTCAGCTTCTCAATGGCCAAAAGTTACTCAGTCTGACATCCAGAAGTACACTAAAGTCTTTGGGGATGTTGATAGGGACAGAGATGGCAAAATAACTGGCGCAGAAGCTCGCACCCTGTTCCTCAGTTGGAGACTTCCAAGAGGTGGGATCTCATGACCAGCATTTAATTCTTCTAACTCCTAAGTATGCAAATGTTTATTTCTGTCTGTAAAATACTCTTAATTCCTTTCTTCTGTGAGGTTCTTGTACACACTTTTTGTTTGAGCTTATTGTTTTATGCTGATTTGTCATGTTTACTGCCATAACACTCGTGGTGTAGGTTATCATTTCGATCAATTCATTTCTATGATAGTTCTCTTAAGATTCCAAACATATCCCCTTGGGATGGAGTTCTGTTGCAAACGTCTAATGCAAGTGATGTTCTTCTATAATTTTCAGAGATTCTGAAGCAAGTGTGGGACCTGTCTGACCAAGATAATGATGGCATGCTTTCTTTGAGAGAGTTTTGCATTGCTCTTTATTTAATGGAGAGGCACCGAGCTGGAACTCCTTTGCCTCCAGCACTTCCTGACTCTCTTAAATACGATGAGGTACTGCTGTGTGCAACAGGCTTGCCTTCAACAGCATACAACGGCCCATCATGGCAACAAAATCAAGGTAAGTGATAATATTGGCTACCAGATTTCAATTATTATTTCATAACTGTGTCAGAACATGATATCCTGTGTCTAGTTTTCTTCTTGTGCTCTCTTCGCTCATAAGGTGTTTTATGTTGGGCCAGGACTGCCACACAAGGGTCCTGGAGCAGCTGGGATGCCTGCTACTGGTGTGCGGCCACCTTTGCCACCACATTTGCAGGCACAGATGGATGGTGCTAACAGACCAGGGCAACCAAGACCTCACATGCCTGGTATGGATAACCATGCAGCACCTCAAGCAAATAAAGATGACAGAAGTGGAGCGAACTCAGCTGCACAGGAGGTATCTGATGCTCCTAAGAAGGTATTTGACCACTTAAATCCTGAACTGTCTGTAGTGAACTGCTGATCATTTATCAGTCCTGATCCACTTTGAGCAGGCTAATTCTTTAATGGTAAACAGCAGCTGATGCACATGTAGAATGGTTAAAGATATCTTATTATTCATTTAAGCAACAGCAACTCTATGATATATCCAAATAATACTGCATACATGATTTAGCAATAGCTTTGTTGTAGCGGATGGTAGGGTTTGTTCACATGAGGAATCGTCCAATTGTTGAATGGAGAGGGTTATGGTGTGTTCAACACTCAATCCCCACTTAGATATTTTGTGGTTGCAAACATGTAGGCATATGCATACTGCCTTTAAGATTTTTACAAAAAAATTCCACATGAGTACACGCAGATGCTTGATTGATATCATGTAGTCACATATACAATTTTTAGATTCCAGGACAGTTATTTACACAATTTTTGGATTCCAGGATAGTTGTTTGTTTACATTTTTGCACTCTGAACCATATCATATTTATTATGATCTGCCGCGACACATGGACATGATGCTAGTATAACCATAGTTGCTAAGTCAAGAGGCAAATACCACATTTGATACAGAGTTATGTATGAACTTTCTGTTGGTAGTTGTTTATGAAATTATTTCATTCCCCACTAGTGTCACGATGACAAAGCCGCTGAAGCATTCTGACTTTGTGCCATACAAGTTCCCATTCCATGTATTATCAAGTTGACTGATATATGCTGATACTTTGTTTCTTGGCACTCATCGATTGGAAGTTCAGTATAGCCTTTTTCTCTTAATTAAGTGATCTTTTTTTTTCTTTTTGTACCTTTCAAAGCAACTACCTATAAATGACAGTTAGAGGTTATCTTTCTTTGTAGCCGCAAGTATTGCTTAATGTATGTTACATTTTGCTCTTTTACAAACTTTGAAACAAATTGTCTTATGTCCCTTTTGCATTGTGAAGGTTGAGGTGGAGAAGCAAATCCTAGATTCCAGAGAGAAACTAGAATACTACCGTACAAAGATGCAAGATCTTGTAAGCACACTTGTAATCTCTTACTAGTTTTTCATGTGCAAAATGATTTGGTTAATTAAAATAATTCTGGCATGTAGGCATGCTGTTTTTTTAAATGAACATAACTAGGTTGCTGAAAAATTGATGTATGAATGTGATTTAGTTATCATTCCTTTATTTGTTTTGTCTTGTCGAAGGTTCTGTACAAAAGTCGGTGTGACAACAGGCTGAATGAAATCACAGAAAGGGCATCTTCTGATAAACGTGAGGTACAGGACATGCTTATTACTTTATCCCCTTTTGGAGCCGTTTGATCTTGCTTTTAAATATTTGGAAGCATGCAGGTGTTAGAAATCATTAATTTGTACTACATCCGTCCCAAAATAGTTGTAATTCTATGTTGTTTAACATATACTCCCTCCATCCCAAATTATAGGGCACCCTCTTTTTAAGGAAAATCAAACTCGGTAACTTTTGACTAATAATCATACTAATCATACCTATACTAAGTATTATGCATGTTATATCACTAGATTCATATTTTAAAGTACTTTCACGTGATGCGAATTCCATATTTGTTGGGAACATAACATGAAATAAATTAATGGTCAAAATGTCATTGAAGACCGTGTAAAAACAATATAGGCCTTATAATTTGGGATGGAGGGAGTATTAAGGTTTGAGAAGAAAGACTGTGGTGCCCCTCATTAAATGGTGTATAGGTGAGAGTGGGATCGTGGTTGAGGGTAAAATAGGGAGAAACTTGTATAAGAGGTGATTGATGGGGCAATTAGTACTCTAGAGTGACAATTATTTTGGGACAAATTTTGAATCCTAGAAATACAATTATTTTGGGACGGAGGTAGTAACAAACTGATGGGTGATTTTTATTTTAATTCAGGTGGAATCATTAGCTAAGAAGTATGAAGAGAAGTACAAGCAAGTGGCAGAGTTAGCTTCCAAACTGGCAGTTGAAGAAGCTGCCTTTCGTGATGTTCAGGTTGCTCTGCGCTGCACCGCAGAAAATTGCCACTTGAAATTCCTGCTGCAATCTTCTTATCTCTTGTCTCTCCGTGTTGAATCAAAGTTGGTTGTTTTTTGTTCAGGAGAGGAAAGTTGAACTGCATGATGCATTAGTTAAAATGGTACAAGGTGGAAGTGTTGATGGTTTGCTCCAGGTATGTTCTAACTTTGTTAGGTGTTGTCACCTATCCAGCGGCGGAGACAGGGAGGGTCGAGTGGAGGCCTCACCTCCCCCAAGAATTCTTTTTATATATAAGATCACCTAGTTAATTACGTAATTATGCGAAGAACAGAATGCATTAGGCCCCCTCCAAACCTTGGCCTTGCTGCTGCCATGGTATTGGCGAAAGAAAGAGATGGGCCATTAGCCTGTTAGCCTGTTATCTGCAGCCGTAGCGTACTCAGCCAACAATAAGAAGCTAGCTAGTCATTAGCCCATTACTTAAACAAGGAAAAAACGACAATTCAGGTCAGCGGCAACATCGCTGCATCCGCGAGGCAAATCGCTGCTTGGTTGTCATTGCCAAGTTGCCGCCTCTGCTGCTTCCCATTCTCTCTCTCTCTCTCTCTCTCTCTCTCTCTCTCTCTCTCTGCCTCTCCAATTAAATTTTGAATTCCTGAAGTTTTAGATAATTACTCTCTCCAGGTTAAAAATAATTATCGTTTTAGACAAGACTAATGTCAAACTTTAAAAACTGACTGAATAACTTCTAAAATATTTGCTAGAGAAACATGAAAACCATATATATAGATTAATCTTGAAATATACTTCTATAAAATCATATATCTGTTGATATTTTTATATATGTTATAATAGAAAATTGTGGTCAAAGTTATTGTTTGGAGACCGAGTCCTTGTCCAAAAGGACGATTATTTTCAACCAGGAGGGAGTAATAATTAGATAACTTGGATGATATTATTAAGCTATTATTATGAATTATGATCTACTCGATCGGTACTTGTGCTATCATTTGTCCTTTGTACGTTAATATGAAAAATTACGATATATTATGTATAGGAAGGCTTGAGCTTTGTGTGTATTGCCACACTTTTTTTATGATCGTTTGATAAGTTGGCCCACCTCATGTCTTATTTCTGGCTCCGCCACTTGACCTATCTCTCTTGAATAACATTCTGCACTGTTCCACTGTTCCTAGGTTCGAGCTGATCGAATCCAATACCAATTAGAGGAGATGGAGAAAGCTTTTAGTGAACGGTGCAAGCACTTTGGACTGCAGTTCAAGCCATCTGCATCAGTTGAGCTTCCTTTTGGTACTACACTATCCAACTTCTGGTTATTATTTTCTGGCATATTATCAGTAGAACGAAATACTGCCCTAGCATAATTTCACTTCCTGCATTCTTCAGATACATAATCTGCGAGTCTGTCCTTGTTTGTTAGGTTGGGAACCTGGGAAGCAAGAGGGGGCAATTGAGTGGGATGAAGACTGGGACAAATTTGAGGATGAAGGTAAAATATTTTTTCATGCCATCCTGCTTGATGTTGTTATTGCTCAAGAATACTTGAAATGAATTGATTTTCTATTATATTGAAGTTGAACTTTGTTTATTCAATCCAAACTACTAATTAATTCTTGAATGATATAAATGTCTGCCTTTTATCTTCTCTGAGTTGTTGCTAATGGCGGTTATGTTGCATCTTAAATAAGAAATCATGACTGTGTTTATGACTAATATATAGTGTGTGGTACAACTTTTAAATGCAAATTATGTAGATAAAATTTACTTGGTATTCTTATCATTCTGTTGATTACCCAGTGCTTATATTTAGGATAACAGGGCAATCTGTTTAGTAACAAATGTTTCTCACTAGAACATTGATGGTATGGCAGTAAAATGTTTTGTAGTAAAGATAACACAGATCTCAATCACATTAGCTTCATTCGTTCAAATTTAGTGTCTTCTACTTGGCCAACTTAATTTTCTCATTTTTCAGTTTATCTGACTAAATCATATATTTTAACAGGGTTTGGTTTTGTAAAGGACAATGGTACAATTGTTGAAAACCCAGTTGCTTCTGAAAATGTGAAAGTGCCATCTCTATGGAATGATATGAATGAGAGCCCTGTTGCATCTTCAAACGGTCACATCAAGGCTGAGAGGCATTACAGAGCTGGTGATCATGCAGCTGAGAGTGAATTAGGGTATGATTTTGGTGAGGAATCTGTAAGGAGCCCCAGCAGTGCTGGAAGAAGTGCATCTGGAAGTCCATTTGTGTCTTCAAATTTTACGATGCATGACTCATCTCCCAGCAAAAAGGAAACCTACAGGTACATGTTTTCCCATTTTGGGTAGTGCACAATTCTTATTCTATAATGTTTGACTTGCTACCTGCATGATCACTAGAACTGAGATATGCCAGGCATAGTTTAATTGAACAGAATGGGCTGTATCTACGAATTTGAAACAAGTCAGCTTGTTTCTCTGGAGTATAGTGTTGAGCCATCCGTTTAGCGATGGATGATCTCTAATTGATGGATGTGTTGTTATACTGTCACAATTTGGTGCCACAACATGGGTCCACTTTCAGTATCCTATTCTAGTCCACTTGTACTCCCTCCGTCCCAAAATATAAGGGATTTTGGGTGGATGTGACACAAACCTGTCCAGATTCGTAGTACTAGGATGTGTCACATCCACCCAAAATCTCTTATATTTTGGGACGGAGGGAGTATATTGTTCTTGTATTGCTCTGGCTATAAAGCCTTCCATCTTGCGTGGCTGTGACAGGTTTTCTCGAGTGGATGGAACCTTAGGGTTTCTTTAGTTCCAATATGGTCCTAGCATGGGCCTGCTTTCGGTATCAACATTATCCAGTAGGCAGTAGCAGCAGTTGATCATGATGGATAGTAGGATACCATGTCTTTCACACATTAGATTTTCTGTACACCAGATTCCCCTCGCCTTTTTTTAACAAAAGAAAATATGGTAGGAATGTAGGATATTCAGCATTGTTTCGTACTTCCTAGAAATACGTCCCCGTGGTCTTTACACTGTATGAGTGTATGTGCTGACTGTTTTGTGGAAAAGATTCTGTAGAATGCTCAATTTTGATCATACATTACATAGTATTGAACCATGTAATTTTAAATTTTTAGTCTCGTGAGTAACATGACATTTGTTATTTTGTCAGTGACCATGGTGGTTCTGAATCCATTTTTGGTGACAAATATGCCGATGAAACCTCCTGGAACTTTGATGACCAAGACACTGAATCTGTTTGGGGATCTAATGCAATGAACAACGTGAGTTACAGAGCTTTCCAGTTGTGGTTTCTGAGCATATCAACCCCTTTTCTTTTTCTTATGAACTGCATTGATACAGGAGTCTGATCATCATGGAAGCACACACAACTCTTTCTTTGGGTCAGATGACTTCGGTGTAAATCCTGTTAGGGTGGGCTCTCCAAGTGGTGCCAGTACCTATGGAAAGAAGAAAAGTTCATTCTTTGATGATTCTGTTCCAAGTTCACCTGCATACACATCTGGATTCTCACCAAAATTCAGTGAAAGCCGCGATGATAGCTCCTCGTATAACTTTGGAAGGTTTGATTCCTTCAGATCCCAGGAGAGCGGATTCTTCCCTCAGGAAAGTCGTTTTTCGAGGTTTGATTCCATAAACAGCTCCAAAGGTGAGAATGCAACTGGATTCGATTCACCGAAAAGCTCAACAAATTTCGGTCGGTTTGATTCTTTTGATGATGCCGATCCATTTGGTTCAAGTGGACCCTTTAAAGCATCAGGAAGCAGATCTCCCCCCAAATTCTGATACACGTACTATCTTTAGTGAATTCATTTGTCGATACAAGGCCGTATTCTTTTGAGGGAACTCCAACGCGTTGATGCAGTGGACCCTTTTGGAGTGGGAGGTTGGCCATTCACCTTGCGTTTTTTCCTGTCCATTACACGGTACAAAGGGGTCAGGTTTTGGTATATCCTTTGGTTGTATTTTGTAAAGTACACCGAGTTTGTTTTTGTTCATAGTTATTATATCTCTGGAACGGCTGCTGATCATCTGCTGTTTGCCATTTATTTCTTGGTTTGTACCATACCAAATGTTACAGTTGGTAAACTAAACTTCCACCATTTTGTAAGAAACTGAGGACGATTTAGCATGTGTGCGATCTGTATGTGTAAAATCATTTTGGAATCAGAATCGGCGTTCTGTTGTCTCAATCTATTTTTCCCTGCTGTATTATCAGGGCTTGAACGCTAGAGTGGTTTCTTAGCATCATCCTACCATTTAGAGGGCTTGAAAAGTTCTGCCTATGTTCTGCCTATGGCATTACATCCTGTCACCCCAAATCCAACCACAATACATTCCATTCAAGAATTCAATCTGGAAGTCCCAAATAAGATGAAATGAACAACAAAGCTTTCGTATTTTTAGCACCTTACATGAATTTTGCCGATTGCTGGTACAGAATTGCAACATTCTCAGCACCCTACATGAATTCTGCCGGTTGCCGGCACAGACTCGCAACAAGCCCGAATAGTAAAAGACAACAGTACAGTGAAAAGGCATTACTACTATATAGTCGTAATTGACCAATGTATCTATCATGAATATAGCTCTCACATCATATCATGATGCGCTCCTGTTCTCACCAGGCTAAATCAAAACAAGAAATTAAGATTAACACCTCAACATGACAGTTACAGTGTACCGGCTCATCAAAACACCGGCGAATATGAATCACTTTGGGTCAAACTTTACTTCTACTAACGCACATATTATGGAATAAGTTTTTGCTCTCTTTTCCATTATTCAAAATTGCAGTGTGTAAATTCATTGGCCCAATGTAAAGCCAGCCTTGATGGCCTTACGCAGTGGCCAGCTTCATCTCTTCTTGGTCCTCGAGATTTAGAACATGGAGCAGCTTTGGCCAAGACTCAGGGATTCCTCCAGGCAAATCAAATTCTAAAAGCTTCCCCTGTTGCCGGTAGAAACCCTCAACAGGTTGACTCTGCAAAGTTCAGAAAAATGAAGTGTGATTATACAACTCTACAAACTGTGAAAGCAAATCATTACAACAGTACCCCTACTGAGCAAATCAACATGGTGCAAGATTTATATCTTCCAAGAACCACATTAAATAGCTAAAGATAAGAGATCAGATGATCTTAGACTATGCAGCCATTGGATTATAACTCCTGCCACTGTTTTGCACTTCTACAACATTGCATTTAAATCTAACAAAAAGGAACCATTTTGAATAGAAATTGGAAGTAGGAACCATTTTGAACAGAAATTGGAAGTAAGAACCATTTTGAACAGAAATTGGAATTCATGAAAAAGTAGGGCAACATACCATCTCATTATATATCTGAAGGCGATTTCTCACAACCTCTTCAGTATCGTCAGCTCTGGTGATAAGCTTCGACATACAGTTATTTGGGGGCAATAGTGGTGCCATGTAGATTGGTGGCAGCCCATTTTCACCCTTCACATCAATGCAGGCCAAATTGAAGTTCTTTCCACATTGGCCACAAATACGTCTGCCAAGGCACTTCTCAACTAGGACATCCTCTCTCAACTTTAGATTGACCACCATATCAATGTCAGTAACTCCATCAAGAATTTCCTGACAAAGGTGGGGATACATAAACCATTAGGGTGGACCATAATCAGGTGGAAGTATCAAAGAAGGATCGGATCACAGCATTTTGCTTAAAATATCATTATCGCCAGTTAATATATTACACGCAATATTACATAACATAGAAAAACTGGGAAAGCTATTTAAATTCCAACAAAAAAAAGTAACACAAAAAAATGCTTCTTTTATAGGAGCAGACAGAAAAGTATCAACCTAGTAACTGCTAATGTGATCATGCCTCAACATATAGATTCTTCTAAATACTTGCAGCACATTTTTAACTGACAGAAGAGTCCCACTGAATTATTTGAATTATATCATACCACACTACTAACTGCACAGTCAAGTCGGAGGAGAAAGCAATCAAAGATCAAAGATTGATCAAAACATCAAGATGATTAAGACTTGACTTCTGATATGTGAAAAATCCTCACCGCTTGTTTTACAGTACGTGGAAAACCATCCAGAATAAATCCCGATTCCCCCTGCTCTTCTCCTTTCTTAAGACGTTTAGACAAAAGATTGATGATAATTTCATCAGAAACCAATTTCCCCTGATTAACAATTTCAGCAAGCTGCAAAAAGGATAAAAAGCTATATCATTTAATGCACATGTCAGGATACAAAAGCAAGAAAAAAAAAGGCAAGCCGTGAACGTCACTATGTAAGGATATAAAAGCGAATAAGGGGCCCCTAGCTACACATTGATGAGACCATGAGATAGGCAGCCACATGCATGTTTGCCATCAATTAAAAATTAACGACACATTAATGATCAGCAAATGGCATCTTACAAAGAGGTTAGTAAATGGCTTAGCTGAACTAAGCAGAAGCATTTGCATTAAAATAACTCACTCTTCCAGTCCACTCACAATTGGAGGTAACAGTAGAAGTTTCTTTAATAAACAGTTGCACTTTTCCTATCAGAATAAATTTTACACGGCAACATGTACAATTGGCAGAAGTTTATTCTGCTCAGAACTTCAAGCCAGCACCACGCTAGAAATTTAAGATATAATATCAATTAACTACAGCCTTTTTACATCACTAACCAGACATAGCATCTTTTGGCGCCTGTACACGAATTTTGTAGTAATCTCCTAGCTGATTGCATTTTCACTGTCAAACTATGTGAATTTGCGAGTCAAATCAACACCATAGGCCTATAAAGCCCACCAAACCCAACATTTCCATCAAATTATGAGCTCAAATATGCGATTCAAGCAAATTGGATTGCATTACCACACTGAAATGTTAAGCTCTAGCTGACTCAAGTTCAAGCAGTAAGGCAGTGTTCACAACCAATTTCACAACACCTCAGTGTTCAGAACTTCTCGTCTCGATCTGCTGAAACGTAGTAAATCGTCCAACTCATAAACTGGATCCCATAAAATCAATTCCACCTAATTCAAAGCGTAAACTAAATTTTGCGTGAACCACTTGTAATGAATAAGACCATCTACAGTTCAGACAGATCTCGACTGATCCTCGATCTATACCCGCGAGCCGAAAATTCCCCCATATCCCCAACTAAAAACTGACGTAGCTCACTGATCCACTCGAACGAAAAAAGACAAATCCAGATCAGTGACTTGCAGGATGGTCTGATCCGGGCCGAAAAGCGATGGACGGGGGCCTAACCTGCACAGATTGGGGGCCGGAGGAAGCGAGCTCGTCGCGGACGAGATCCCCGGTGGCGATGTGGGGCACGCCAAGGAGGCGGGAAAGGCGGCTGGCATAAGTCCCCTTGCCCACGCCGGGGCACCCCAGGAACACCCACTGCACGTTCCTCTCCTCCGCCAGCCGCCGCCTCGCCCTCTCCGCCGCCGCCGCGAACGGGAACGCCGCGGCCGCCGGCGTCTGCTCCGGCGCCAGCGCCGTGGACATGCGCCTCCTCGCCGTCGCCGCGCCACCGGAGGCGGACGCCCGCAGGAGTCGCTGCACGGCCGCCATGGCAGTGGATGCGGGGTTTTAGGGTTTGGTCTCCCTGACCGTTTCTGTATTTGTAGGAGCTCCCAGATGCGACGTCGACGCCGGCGGCTTGGAGAAGAAGACGCGCGAGGCGAGGTGAGCTCGCGGCGGAGGCGTGGACCCGGTCCATGCTGAACCCACATCCGGTCCCACCTGTCGGTGTGTAGAGGCGTTAGCCCAGCTGCCCGTGGAACGGGTTCACGCTGAGCCGGCTCGTGTCGATGCGGACGCGGGGGCCCACGAGTCGGCGGTAGCGGAGCCTCGCCGTATGGTACGTTGGTCCCACACGTCAGTCACCGTGGGGTCCGACCGATCCGCATCTCGTGCTCGTTCCGAAGCGGGTGCGGGGAATATTCCACCGCTCGGTGGACCACGCTTTGATTGGGTTCACGTGGGCGCGGGGCCTTTGCGTCTAGTGCACACTCCGCCTTGCCGGTCCACACGCCACTAGGGAGTCCGGGGCCGAGCCCATCAAAAGAGTAAGGCCCACGCAATGAAGGCCCAGCCCTACGG
Source organism: Oryza officinalis (assembly GCA_008326285.1). Taxonomy (NCBI): domain Eukaryota; kingdom Viridiplantae; phylum Streptophyta; class Magnoliopsida; order Poales; family Poaceae; genus Oryza; species Oryza officinalis. The sequence continues at coordinate 2,756,177 of BDMV01000003.1, read as the reverse complement.
CCGAAATTGCAATCCTGCACGAGCACGACCACGCTCTCGTTTAGTACCACCTCGACAAGTCGAGGCGAGGGGGGTGGGAGCGCTGGCTATATAAGGCTGAGTTCGCTAGTTGCTCTTTCGAGCGTCTCGATGGCTTGAAAATTTTGCACAGTGTAAATAGTAGATGCACAGCGACGTGCAGTATATATACTGTACATGCACACAGTACACAACAGTTCAGCTACGGTATTTTGGGGTTGCAACCCACCGAGGCGCTCAGAAGAACAACACGCGAACTCAGCCTAAGAGGCGAGGCGATGGGTGCAACGTTGCAACATACTTACCTGGACGGGGTCTACGGCCGATCAAGAAGGGCCGTGGCCTTGATCAATGGCTCACATTGCACTTGGTGAACGCGTTGGCTTACCATCTCCCCAAGTAGGGGAGAGTGGACGTCATAATTTGTGGCAGAGGGGTACGCGTTCGCGCGGCCCCTGCCAATTAATTCTCTAAATTTAGATTTTGGTCCATGTCTAATATTTTTTCTGTTTTATATTATAAGTTTTTTTTGATATTTTTAGTCGAAATTTTTAAAGTTTAATAATTATCAAGTTTATAAAAAATATAGTAGTGTTTTTATTCAAAACAAATGTATTATTAAAATATATTCAATGTTAAATTTAATAAAATTAATTTGATATTTTAGATGTTTAAATTTTTCTGTAGGTTTAGTCAAACATTTAGGAAAAAATTCGAACATCTTATAATATGAAAATGAAATAGGAAACGAAGAGGGAGTACGAGCAAACCTTTCTTCAAGGCAAAATTATGTTAGCCCTGATTTATTACGATTACGAACGGGTCCAGAGTTCGAAAAACTCTGTTAGGGCGTTTTGGACTGAATTTGTTCTTGATCTACGATGGCCAATGCTTTCGAGTTAAAATGAAACCCGGCCCATTCTAACGGGTATGCAATCGAGTTAAGGCTGTACCCGGTCCATGTTCAGAAAAAATATGCCATGGCCTACACGTGTGGGAGTCTGTGTGCGCCTTCAATACAGACATACATGCACAACGCCGGGTGTCACCGTGTCAACACGTACACGCATCATAGATTCACATATGCAAGTGTCACCAGGCAGAGCATCAATCTCTAGACAACACTTCAGGTAGTAATAATTAGTAACAGACTAGTCGTTAAGCACGATTTGCATCACCTTTCTCATGTACTATAATCTTAGAACAAGAAGCAGGACACGAGGATGGATTCACCGATTCATGGATAGATGGTATGGATGCACAAAACGAACACCACAAAAGCCGAATTAAGTTCTCCAAGAGAAAACCAAAATCCACACACTTTTATTCATAGAGCAGCTTGCTCGCTAAGCTAGGATCTGATTGACATGATGACATGCGGTGGCGCGCGGCACAGCTGGTTCATCGATCAGCGGCAGGGCTTGGTGCAGAAGCAGCGGCGGCGGACGCCGTGGCAGTAGCCGTCGGGGAAGCCCTCGGTGCCGCATACGCTGGCGCAGTTCTCCTTGTGGACGCACGGGCCCTTGAACCGGTGGCTCTGCGACTCGCACGTCCGAGCCTCCGCCACCATCACCGGCCCGCCCATCTCGACTGCAATCACACGACCACGACAACGTCAAATTCTCTACACAATTGCCATTACCTGCTACTGAACATGCAAGCTAATTAGGAGCTAGCTAGCACACGAACCAGTGGCTGCAAGCAGCAGCACCATGAGAAACATGGCCGAGAACACCTTGCGTGAAGCCTCCATTCTTCTTTCTCTTGGAACTAACCGTCAGATATCTCGATGGTGAGACTGGCTGGAGCGTGAGTGACCCTTTCTTATATAGGCTCAAGAACACAGCACTTTTTTTTGGGTGGACAGGGAATGGAAGAAGTGAAAGAAAGCATTGGAAAGCAGCAAAGCACTGTGAGCATGTTCCACGTGGGGTCCCTCGGTCTGCATGCAAATTAACATGCAAGAGTCGACAGTGCGATTAGCAAGGTAAGTACGTGTAAAGACGATGGATCGATCGATCGATCCCCAGCTGCTTTATTATCACCATATGTAGCTAAACGTTGATCACGAGGAGTGTCTGTCTGTATCTAGCATCGAGTGTTCCAGATCGAGTTACATTCAGCTAACACGTCTGGTTGCTTCGCTTACTATACTGTCTTGTCTGTATTGATGAACATGGAAAAGCTAGCTTTTAATTTCCGGAAGAATTAATAATGCCGGCCAGGACAAAAGTCACAAAAACTATCTAAGTTAGCGGCGACATCTCTTCTTTACCGGAAGATTTATTGAGAGAACATGCATATCTTGTGCTTTAATTAGTTAAGGCTTTAATATAAAAAATGTTGCTGTTAACAAAGCATATATGTAAAGCAGCAGAAAAAAGAGCGTGTTATTAGTGTCGGCGAAGGCAATTTGTCCAAAAGGTACTCCGGTGCTGAGATCCAAAGCTCGAAGAAGAATATTTGCGTGACTCAAATTGGAACCCGAAAGAAAAGGGAAGTGGAAATCGCAGATTTAAATAACGTATAAACCGGTGGTCACCGACGATTTCCATGTCAACTTTCAAAAACCGTCAGGCCCATTGATTTGATCCCTCTTCACTTATTTGTCTTGCCTTTCCATTGTCTTCTGCGTTCTGTTCGCATCTCACATGGCTTGTTCATCTTGAAACGGGAAAGAAATCGACACTGGCAGTTGAAGAGAACATAAGTTCTTTTTTTTTAACACTACTGCTTGATAAATGGTATTAGTATCAATGCTCAACATCGTGTCAGTGCGATCTGTCTAAAACGGATTTGGCCGCTCACCCACTCGGCCACTCCAGTGCTCAGATTCGATATGTCTAAAGCTCCAAGGATGTGCCATGTGTCACGTCGTGACTCAAATTGGATTCACAAAAGCGAGACAATGTTTAAACCGGTCATATGCCGATATGATCATAACCTTAATGCGTTTTTAATAAGGCTTATTTCGCAGGGCTTCAGCTCCGGTTTCAGAAGAGGTGGGCCGATTTTTTTGCATGCAAAAACATGCAACACTGTAATTTTAAATGTGAGCAAGTCAAATCCAAATTTAAGTATAGAGGCAGGATATTCTCATGTGCAGTGTAGTTCCATTGAACCGGATGTTCAATAATATGATGGGACATTGAATTGAGTTTTGTTTCTTTGTAATAATATTTGACATACTTAATTAGGTGGTTTGTTCACAGCCTACGTGTTTAAATATGGGTTAGATTGTGCTATTTTTCTTACATATCTGGCATACGTATTTGGGCTGCTATGTTTTGCACGTTATTGCTAGAAAACAATGGAGAAAAAGCCCATTATTTTGTTAGGCATCAGGTCGAAGGATTGACGTGGCCAGATGGACATTTTGTCTAGAACTAGAACAAACATAGCTTGCTCATATTCTTAATTAAAGGGTTGCATGTGCTTAGATATCAAAAAATCGGAGAGGTGGAGTTACCACCCTGAAGTGATCTCCACTCCTAAAGTTAATTTTCTTCTCCCTCCTCTTTTTTTCTCATCAACTCGGCCCAGCAAAAGAAAACTCATCGGTTCCGGCTGAAGCCGCCGTAAAGCCCATTCAAATGGGCCGAGGAGCGGAAGGCCCACAGACGTCGTGAAGCCCAACTCACGCAAATGAAGCTCATAAAGCATTAAAGCCATCTCGAAACGAAAATTGAGACCAAACATCAGCATAACGCGTACGCTTCTTGACGAACACTGCGGTTGGTCTTGGTCTTGCCTCTGCTTGTCGCATCAAAAGCTTATTACGATGTTACAGTTTTCAACTTCTCCTGTGCTCTCATTGACCTCGCAAAATTCACGAAATTTCAACAGAACTGCGACGCGCTATGAAAACCGATCGACTGGCTGGCCGGATACCAGCGTCGCTGCCACGAAAGCGAGAGCCCGGTAGTGTGTCGTCCAATGCGATATTGCGATGCATAAACAGAGGCAACTTCTTGTCCTGGTGGAGATATTTTTTTGCAGGGCTCGATCTGCACTTGGGTCGTCTCCACAAACTTGCGTCGTTTTCTCAGAGCTTCCCCTGCATCGATCGATCGCCATAAATTTTAGGGGTTGTTCAGTTTATTGCAGAAATGTGTTTAGGTTATAGTCTTACTAAAATTTGATAGTGTTTATATCAGAAGAAACTTATATAAATACTAAATTTTGATAGAGTGCAGAGTGGTAATGGCAAAGGTATGTTTCAGTTTGTTACCCTATTAAAATTTAGAAACATAAACTAGTAGCGTTGAAAGTATAGATGAAAACGGTTCGGAATATTTCCGGATTCTGGGCGTGTTTTCGGACACGGAAAGTGTCCGTCGGAATTTTTTCGAAAACTTTCGGAAACGGAAACGAATTCGGAATTTTTTTCGCGGAAACGGAAGCGAATATGATAAGACTATTATCCGTCGGAAACCGGAATCCGTCGGAAACTTTCCGAAAACAAATTTAGGTTTTTTTCTTGGAATCGAAAACGGAAAAAATTCTCATATACAACTGATTAGCTTCATCCTTCTCTACTCTAAATGTTTAGATTTATACTATGTATTGATAAGTTTAATTAAATAGAGATATTTTTTGGTCCAATACTTTAGATTTTTTTCCTAATGACTATTTTTTTTATTTCTATTAGGTCATACCATCCAAATTATAATTATAGTTAGTTATAGATGAATACAGTTCTTTTTTTTCAAGAAAATAAAGTGTGCAATTAGTTGTATTATTATTAATTAATAAAAAAATAAAAATATTGATTTATTGTCTTAGAAAAAAATGCTTAGCTACGTCTCTTCATTGATTTGAGAAGGTTAGTTTAAGGCTTTTTATATTTCGATAAATATCCGTTACCGTATTCGCTCCGTTTTTGTATTCGACAATATTCGATTCCGTTTTCGTATCCGAGGTTTTCGATTCCGATTTCGATTCCAAAAAAAAATGAAAACAAAAATGATAAAGGTGGTTTTCGTCCGTTTCCGAACCGTTTTCATCCCTAGTTGAAAGTGCTAATAAAGTAAACAAGTTCTTAATTTTTTTATTGTTCTTGGTTTTCATTGTTTGGTCCGTTTGACAGGGAAGTTAGAAACAGTCGTTCTGGTTTCCAGGAATGCTGCACCGATTCTTCTTTAGTCGTTCAGTGTGAAAAAAATATTGGAGAATTTTCACTCTCACTCGCCCGTTCATCGTTGATGACGAATTGACAATTCGTACGTAGGTGCTTGCTTTGTGAGTGACGGAGAGTGTATAACGTGTTTAGCTCACGCGATTGGTGAGGTGTTGCCTGGTGGTCGCCATCATCGTGTAAAGCGCATTACAGGTGCAAGCTTTTCGGAATGAGAATCACGACAGGGAATTATTTCGGCAGGGATTAATAATTCGCCGAGTTTATAGGGCTACTAGTTTGCTTGGTAGCCCGAAAAAGAAAAAAAACATTCAGCAAAGCTCTCATCTTGCATTATTTTATCATGGTATTGATCCACGTCAAAAACATGTCCTACCTATATACTGTACCAAAATTTAACAGTGCATTAGTTTTAGCACTAAACTTTTTCTAGAACAAAGATATAAGCCGAGAAAAGATAAACAAATCAAACTTTTCCTGGGCAAGGCTTTTTATAGTTCTACTCTTAGCAGTTAGCGGTTAAAAACTGAGGCTGAAATATATAGTAATTAAAATACACCTAAATCAATTTGAAATTAAAATTTAAGATTTAAATTTTTGTTGCAGCTTATGGTCCTGTTATGGAATTCGAGATTATGAAAAAACTGTTTTCTCCTAGCGACTGAAAATACAGTAAAATTTTAGCCAAAGTAGCCTTTACTTTATACGATGAAATCAACTCGATAAGTAGATGCCCTTTTTTTTACAATGAAATCAACTGAAAAAGAAAGTTATCTCCACTTACACTTTTGTTTTTGTTTCGTGTAAAAAAGATTAATCAGAAATAATATGGTTGGAAAGACAATACCTTATAGATTGATTTCACTCTTACTTGATTAGTAATGTGATGCTAATCAAGTGTACACAGTATTTATGGTCACATAGACTACATCCTAATTAAGTCAAATGTCACGCCCAGCCTCTCTGTATGCTATGAATTTGTAAGATTTTGCCGTCGGTTTTCCTTCGAACGGGGCAAATCTGTTATTTTACTCATTTGTACTCATTTGGAGCGAAGGTAGCAAAGAGCAACCTGCAAATGTACATTGAAGTGGAAAAACAATTTGATTCACGGGAGCTTGAGAAGAACAACTTCCTCCACATTTCAACACTGTTATTTTAAAATGTACACAAGTGCGAAATCTAAACAAACAAAAAGAGGTTAAAAAAAGTACACCGGAGTGGTCACTGCCCAGCAATACCCCAAGTTCACTCTTACACCTGGACAGACTAAAACTCTTGCAAAACACACGCCATGCTTATTTTTGTAAATTTTTGGCAGGCGTAGTGCCAAATTCCTACTCTTCTCTTTTTTTTTACCCGCCTACACATGCAAAAGGTGATCACCGGTTCACCGATAAAGGTTGATGACATTTGGTGATTGCCCTAAAGCCTTGAGACGGCCATGACATGCGCCACCGGGTGTTCGCCGCGGCGCCGGCCGACCGTCGTGGTGTTCGTCGTCTTATTCACCTTCGTCTTCTGCGCCGGCACGGCCGGCGCCAGCTTCCTGGCCGCTTCCCGGAGCAAGTTCTTCTCGACCTTGCCGTTCCCGTTCCTCGGGATGACGTCGTAGACGACCACCTTCTTGGGCACCATGAATCGCGCCATGTGCTTGCGGCAGAATGCGACCACGTCGTCCTCGCACACCCCGGCCGCCTTGTCCTTGGCCACGACGAACGCGCACGGCGTCTCGCCCCAGTGCGGGTGCGGCATGGCGACCACCGCCGCGTCGGCCACGGCGGGGTGCTGGAACAGCACCTCCTCCACCTCCTTGCTGCAGATGTTCTCGCCGCCGCTGATGATCACGTCCTTGGACCTGTCCTTGATCTCGATGTAGCCGTCGGTGTGCACGACGCCGACGTCGCCGGTCAGGAACCACTCGCCCTTGAAGGCGTCGCTGTTCGCCTCCGGGTTGTTGAGGTACCCCTTCATGATGCTGCTGCCGCGGAGCACGATCTCGCCAACGGTCTTGCCGTCGCGCGGCACGCTCGCCATCGTCTTGGCGTCCTTGACGTCGGCGTCGGCGAGGGACAGGACGCTCACGCCTTGCCGGGACTTGAGGCGCGCGCGCTCTGGCAGCGGCAGGCGGTCCCACTGTGCGCGCCACTCGCACGCCAGCGCCGGGCCGGTGGCCTCGGTGAGCCCGTAGGCGTGCGTCACGCGGAAGCCGATCCGCTCGACGCGCTCGAGGAGAGCGGCCGGCGGCGGCGCCCCGCCGGTGAGCACGTGGACCGGAGCCGCCAGCTGCTTTGCCGCCGCGTCGCCGCCCTCCAGCAGGATGTTGAACACCACCGGCGCGCAACACAGGTGGGTGACGCCGTGGTGCGCGATGGCGCGGTAGATGTCCGCGGCGCGCGCGTCGCGGATGCAGACGTTGACGCCGCCGCGCGCCGCCATGCCCCAGGTGAAGGTCCAGCCATTGCAGTGGAACATGGGCAGCGTCCACAGGTACACCGGCTCGTCACCGACGACCCACGACATGAGCAAGCTCATCGTGCTCAGGTACGCGCCGCGGTGGCTGTACACCACGCCCTTGGGCGCCGACGTGGTGCCCGACGTGTAGTTGAGCGTGACGGCGTCCCACTCGTCGGCGAGGCGGGGCAGCTCCACCGCGGGGTCGCCGCTGGCAACCAGCCCCTCGTACTCGAGCTCCCCGAGGCGGACGCCGGTGGGCACGTCAATGTCGTCGATGACGGCGACGAGCGGGACGGGCCTCCCCTCGTCGGCGACCAGCTGGAGCGCGTCGCTGGCGAGGCGCACGTACTGGTAGTCGACGAAGAACAGCTTGGCCTCGGAGTGGCGCAGGATGCCGGCTACCGCCCTGGCGTCGAGGCGCGTGTTGATGGTGTTGAGCACCGCCCCGGCCATCGGCACGGCGAAGTGCATCTCGTACATTGCCGGCACGTTCGGCGCCAGAACTGACACCTGCGCACATAACACAGATTCGAAACAATCACACACGTGTTGACACGCAAGAAACGAAACGAAAGACATGTACTCCTTTTATCCCGAAAAAAATTAAATTAACTTCTAACTACTTGTTTATATTCGTAACCAGGATTTGATTTACGAAAGAGTGTAGATAGCATGGATGGGCAAGCACGTACGACGTCGTGGTTGCGAACGCCGAGGGAGAGGAGGGAGGCGGCGAGGCGGCGGCAGCGGGAGTAGGTTTGGCTCCACGTGAAGCGGACGGCGCCGTAGATGACGGAGGTGCGGTCGCCGTAGACGGCATTGGCGCGCGGCAGGAACCCCACCGGGCTCAGCGGCACGTAGTTCGCCGGACGCTTGGGAAGCTGCTCCATCACAAACTCTCTCTCTCTCTCTCTCTCGATCGATCGATCTGTCACGACGCACTACACACGTAGATGTGATTGATCCTAAGCTAGTGGCAGCTGCAATTAAGCAAGCTAAGAGCTTGAAGGATTATGGATGATATGATCGAGGTGAGGCGATGAGGCGATTCGTGGATGGGCCATCGATGCTGAGAAAACGGGTTTATATAGGAGTTGGGAGTGTGCAACGTGATATGCGTTCGATGGGGGAGTGGGGCCAACAAAACAGTGCAGATGTAAAAGAAAAGGAAATAAGTTGGGTTGGGTCGGGGGGCAGAGGTTGCAAGGAAAATGAAGTGAAAACACGGGGTTCTTGACCCAAACCCCGCTGGTTCGCTCGGTGATTTTCACACCGCGCGCGGGAATGACGGAGGACCAAGCCGGAGTGACCAGCTGCTGACTGCTGCTGCTTGCGAGACTACGCAAGCGTGGTGGTGGGCAGGCATGCCCATGGTAAGACGCAGTAGCCGCATTGTGGTGGCAATTGGGCATGGATCAGGAGCAGGAGCTAGACTGTGTGCTGCAGTAGACTTCTAGAATGCACGGCCGTTGGTTAACTAGGTGGGAGCAAGGATAAACAGTGCCCTGACCGTGAAACCGTGTACAGCCAGTTTCGCTCCCTCAATCGAGGAGGCTCTGTGCTCTAGAATCCACGTGTTAAAGTTTCGAGGAGGCTAAAAAAAGTTCAGAAAAAAGGAGAAAAACGGAAGGGTTGTGGGTGTTATCGGTTGATGATTAATTAATCTGTGATTATTTCTATCATGGTCTTTTACTGGTGGTAGTATTCTATTACCAGCATTATGCAGCACAGTTTCATCGGGTAGTCTTTGACTACATGTTAATCACATTTGGATGATTGTGATCACCTTAAGATTACAGTGAGAATATAGTCCGTGCTAAAAAAACACGCGCCCTTCATATTTGAATTAATGTCTAGTGCTGCGGGTTACACTTAGCAACAATGCTCCCACGGATCGACATGCTAACCTATCGGTTTTGTCATCTCCACGCCCATCGCTCTCCTCCATGTAGGTTGAGGTAGCTTTGTCAATTGTTCAGGGTTCATATTCTTAGCCAAATCTTTCTCTCCCTCAGTCCCTCTGCTCCCTTCCTTCCACATCAGCACTTGATTGCCTAATTTAGACAGTTGCATTGTCGTCTACTATATTGGTGAGTTCATCATCCTTCTTTCTCTCCCATTCCTTACTAGTTCATTGCCTCACTAGAGAATACATGATTAATATTATAAACGTTACTAAATGTTATATGAAATTGTATACGTGTTCATACATTACTGAACAAAGTACTACTATCTATTTAAGATTTGTGTATGCAAATATATTCGACATACAAACCAATTTATTGTTAATAATATTGTAATTTTGAAGTCCATAATAAATTAGCTTATTTATCTCTATAGCTCCGAAATTCAAAATTTGTTCTATTTGTAGTTGGGTTCTATACTATCTATAGAATCGATCTTGATTTGTTCGTATACTTTTACTTAAAATATTCAAAGTAACACTTACAAAGTTGTACAAGCGTGAGCCTTTCTTATGATCTAAACTATTGTGATTTCATTAATTTGGTCTCATAGCAGATATATATCTTTCTTTTCCTCGTATTAATATGAGATTTTTTCAAAAAAAGAAGGCATGGCTGATATGAGCAGAGAGGAACAGAGAGATAAATGGAGTAGTAATAGACCTCCTTGGGTTATGCTTTATAAGATTCTCGTATTGGATTGGACAATGCCGTTTTCGATAAGAAATGTTGACCTTACCAAGCTAGCAAAATTTCCTGGTGGCCAGCCGTTGATCTCAGAATATGTCGAAAGTTGATTACTCTTTGCGAGGCCTGATCGTGCCCTTCCTTTTTGTATTGGCTTTTAGGCAACACAAATGACCCAGGTCAAGTCAATTCGTTATGGTATTTTCCCTGCTATTTAACGAGACTGCCGAGGTTGGTCATCTGCTGTATACTACTCCCTCTATACTGTCCAGGTGCAGAAATAAGATCTTTTAGGAACGTAGAGAGTACCTAGTTTTACAACATCCTGATTTACCAGAACTAATTAATCAATACATATATAGCTATATATATATGTTCGCTCTTCGTTCTCATGGTCAAGAAACCTAATACTTACATATTGGAGTAGGAACCTCGTTTTGGGAAAAAACATATTGACATATACATGTACTAGTATATATAATTGTAAGTCTAAAAGAAAATATCACGTTTTTACTCTTAGAGATTAATTAGAAATTATTGTGCATGTATTCGTGCCAGATTATCATATATAGTGTATATTGATGGTTACAAGACTACAACTATATAGAATAAATTATTTGTAAAAGTAACTTCATCATTATAACAAAAATATAATTCTGCTTTTGAACAAACTTAATCTAGTACTGTGCAATTGAACAGAATTCGACTTGCTATTTTTTTAAAAAAGAGAAGGAAAAAAAGGAACTCCGGACTACTCTATTTTAGTGTGAAGGCCTTGTTTAGTTGGTTCATTAATAGCTAGACCCACTGGGACTAGTGCTTTTGTGGTCAAGTCCTCAGTCCAGACTCCATAAGGCCAAACATGCTACACGTGAAAGAATCTTACTCTAACGACCTGCCACTTATGCATTTATGTTCCCTTGTGTCCTACCGGTGCAGCACATTTGCAATTATGTACTACTAGTACTACAAAAGGAGAGTTGTGTACAACGTGCAGGCATAATCACTTCCTGATGAAACTTGTAGTAAATACTTAATTTTACTGCCCACTGGCCACTACAGCCAACACACTCTCGGATGATCTTGCAAGGTGAACTACTTTGGATGACCCTACATGTTGCTGTAAAAATAGTGTATCATGATGATGATAGATATAAAGTATAAGATATATTTATTTTGTAAATAACGACATAGCTTTTGTGTAATTGGCATCTTTATCAATCATTAAAAAAACTATAAACAGTTAAGATGGTGTGTCTTCGTAAGAGAAAAAAGAAAAAGAGATAATTTTAATTATAGATTAACATCCGAAAACATGGTATGATTCAATAAAAGATGAAAGAAATAGCATTAACAGCGAGGATGTGTTGGCAGATGTGATGTCAGCTCACAGTGAAGGTGTCAAAACTGAAAAAATCTGTCAAAAACTGCCCCTGTGCATCTGAACAGCCAGGTTAGGAACAAGCTACTACTACTAGCAGAAGACACAGAGTTTCTTCCTGGATTTTTCATCTTTTCATCTTTTAAAAAACTTATTCTACGAATAGATCTTTAAAAAAATTATTTTAGAAATGATCCTTTTCGTGACATGATGACGCCAATGACTTTGACGCTATCCCTTTAGCCCCCCGTTGAAAGCTAAATCACTAATGTAAAGGGGATGCGTCAATGTCGTTGACGCTGAGGACCTATTTGTAACTTTTGTGAAAAAAGACTTATTTGTAATAAAAAATAATCTATTTGTAATAAAAATATTTACAAATAGATTCTTGATGTCAATGTCATTGACCTGTTTGTAAATATATTTTTTTATTACAAATAGATCTCTTTCTTTTTTTTACAAATAGGTTCTTAGCGTCAAAGATATTGGCGCCGTCCTCTTCACATTAGTGACTTAACTTTCACTGAGGCGCTAGAGGGACGGCGCCAATGATGTTGGCGTTATCATGTTGGACCACGACGTCAATGACGTTGGCGCCACGAAAAAAAATCATTCGTAGAATAAGTTTTTTTAAGATTTATTTCTAAAATAAGTTTTTAAAAAGGACCAAAAGGTGAAAAATCCAAGAGTTTCTTCAGCTACAATCCGCCGTTGGGGCCTTTACAATGCGGTGAGCTATCATTTAGCCCGATCTCTCCACGTCAGAGATTAGATTTGGTGTGAATCTTTGCCATGTTCGTGGGCGGGCAAACCAAATTGAAGCCCGTGTGACCTTTCTTTGGTCACCCGTTTTTGGCATGGGAAGAAAAGGCTGTTGAATATGTTCCAAATTCATAAGCCCATTATAAAGGCTAACTTCTGACGGAGCGAAGCGGAGGCAGAAGTGGCCCATTGGGGTGCGCCCTGTGGATGGTTCGGGGGGTGCGGGGGGCTGGCCCCTCGCGGTACGGTACATATACCCTTGTTAGGGTTTCACTGAGATAAATACTCTTGTAAGCCGCCGCACGGCGTTGTAATCCGACTCTTGATAATAGTGAGGAGTGTTTTGCTGGCTGGCGCCCGTGGTTTTTTCCCCTTCGCATTGGAGGGGCTTTCCACGTTAAATCTTGTGTCTCCGCTGTGATTGATCTTTGTTTCTTCATCGTTTACTTGTCCTAATCACAACAAGTGGTATCAAAGCGAGGTTCGTTGCAGATTAGGGTTCCATGACGACGTCGATGAAGTTCGATCTACCGCTGCTGGATTACAAGACTTGGTTCTCGCTATGGCAAGTCAAGATGTGGGCTATTCTGGCGCAGAAGGATGACTATGATGAGACGCTGGAGGGCTTCGGGAAGAAGACCAAGGCTGAATGGACTCCTGAGGAAATCCGCAGGGATCATGTAACGCCCGTTTTGTCACGGCGTTAGCGGAAAAACTAATCTCTAAAAACCCTACTTGCGAAAGTTTGCTCTTCGGTTGAGTCTTGTCGTGTGTCAAGGTCTCGTGTTTCCCCTCTCGTCTCAATCCCGGAGAAAACCGCGAAATCGGATTTCGAATCCGAACCCTAAATCCCTCCAAAAATCCAACTCCCAGAAAGTCTGCTTTACCTCCATCTGCCCTCGAGCTGATTTCCCCTCGGCCGCTCCCTCTCTCCCTTCCCTCTCGGGCCGCCGTCCGGCCCAGCCCCTCGGCCTGCCCTCCCCCTCTCGCTCGGCCTCCTCCCTCCTGCTGGGCCGTGCCCGCCCGGCCCGGTCCGCGCGACCCGAGCGCGCCGACCGCGCCGCGCACGTGCGTCGCACGCGCTGCGCGCGCGAGAGAGCAGCCGCTCTCTTTCTCCTTCTCCCTCGCCTGCTCGCTCTCTTTCTCTCTCTCTTCCGCCGGTGCCCCGTCCCGTTCCCGCCGGCGACCTCGTTCCTCCGCGCCGCGGTCCCGCTTCCGCGCGGCGTGGCCGACCGCCACACCCGCCGCCGTCACCCGAGACCCCCCCTCCTGCGCCGTTGCCCCCGCGCCGCGCCAAGCGCTGGCTTCAGCCGTCGGCCCCGGCGCTGCGCTGCACGCGCATGCTGCCAAGGAGCCGAGCCGCGTCCGCGCGCGTCCTCCCCTCTCTCCCCGCGCGCCTTGCCCGAATCGGTAAGGAGGCCGCCCTCCGTTTCCCCCTTTTTTTCTTTCCCTCTCCTCCTTTTTCCCCGACCACCGCCGGTCCCCTCCTCTCTCCGCCTGCCGTCGCTCGGTCGCACCCCGTGCGCCGGTCCCCTCTCCACGCGAACCGCCTTCGCGAACCGCCTCTCCCTCGCCCCCCCCAAACCGACCTAGGCGCTCCCCTTAAATTTCCCCTCCGCTGGCCGCCATTGTCGCCCCTCCTGAGCTCCCTTTTCCCCACTGCCGCCGCCGCCCTCGTCGACCGCCGCCGCATCCGAGGACGCCGAGGAGGACCTCGGCGCCCTCCTTCCCCTCTCCCTCGGCGCGGAGCCGTACCGCGCCACCGCCCCCGCGTCGTCGTCATCCTCCCCGGCAAGCCGCCTCCCCGCGGTAACCTCCCCCTCTCTCCTCCGACTCCCCCTCCCTCTAGTGTTTTAGGCCGCTAGCTCCCCGTAGGAACCCCCTCCGGGCACCACCAAGGCCGTCGCCCCTCTCCTCCGCTCTCTCCACGCGCCGCCGTTGCCGCTGACGTCCCGCGCCGTTGCCAGCCGCCGTCGGTCTTTCCCGCGCGAATCCGAGCCGGTGGCCTTCTTTCTCTCCCCCCTCTCCGCTCCGGTGGTCTCCTCCTCCCTTCTCCGAGCTCGCACCACGCCGCCCGAGCCCCTTTTTCCTCTTCCGCCCGGCCGGCCTCCGTGGCTGCCACATAGGCACCACGCGAGCGCCAGCCGGCGCGCTCCCTCCTCCCGCCGGCCTCCCTGGCCGCCACATAGGCGCCACGCGAGCGCCGACGGCCTCGTCCCTCCGTGCGCTCAGCTCGTGGAAACCAAGCCGCCAACCAGTGGGTCCCGCCCTAGCGCCCGCGCGGTGGACACGGTCCACCAATCCGGCCGCCCGCGTAGGCCGCCGCCTGCCCCGGCCCATCGGCCCCCTTCCTTCTTGGCCCACACGGCCTCACCCCCCCTTGGCCCGCTCGGCTTTCCTCTCTCGCCGGCCCGGTCGGCTTCCCTCCTGGACCAGGCCGTGCGCCATCGGCCTCGGCCCATCGGCCACTCGGCCCATCGGCCTCCCCTCACGCGCCCGAATCGGCCTTGGGCCGAATCCATTCCAAGACAAGTCCGATTTCCGTCCCTCTTCTCTTTTCTTTTTTCAGGGAATTAATAATTCCCTTTTCCTTTAGACAGAAAATCGTTTAATCTTCGAAAATTCATATCTTCTCAACCGTTCGTCCGATTGACTCCGTTCCACTTCCAAAATTCTTCAAAAATCGAGATCTATCCAATGGCACAATTAGTGGTCTTTAACAGGGCTTCTTTTTATCATTTTGTTGAGTCGTCTCGTTTTGCGTGTAGTCTCGGAGCCCGAAGACTCGCAGTGCGCGGATTTCGAGGAAGAAGCTCAAGATCTCGAGCAAGGCAAGTCACCTTTGATCAATTGAACCTATAATTTAAATTAAGTATTTTGATTCCGCAAACTATGCATTAATTAGGTTACACTTGGCACTTGGCCTCGGTTTGCAATACAACCGGCAGGCCCTACCCAATTGTTGCATTTACCTTCCTTGATTATTGAATACCCTGACACCCTTGTCACCCCTCAGGTGAGATCTCGGTATTCGCACCTCGCGTACGGATATCGAGACTTCCCTCAAAATTTAAAATGATCACCTGGGTAAAACTTGAGTTTACAAAATGCTTGGAAAACCCGACACTTGGGTCGGTGCCTTCAAAATAAAGTGAGTTTCTAAAACTCGCGGTACGGGAGACGTACTGGAGGTACGGTCTGCCCGTTCTCGCTCTAAGGACCGATTCCTTGGGAATTACATCCGAGCATATGTCAAGTACGACCACATGGGTGATATGGGACACCCCTGGCTGAGTAACTAGCTAGGCCAGGGAAATCTTGATGCCAAGGGACAGGTGGATTCGCCGGGGTGGTGTCGGGGAGGACCCCTGGGCTTCCTGGCACAGTATGGTCTGGGACCTAATTTGGTGTTGGTCCGTGGGACCCCTCCCGTTGGCATAAGATGACCCTGAGTCGGCTTTCGAAATGCCTTGTCGTGAAAGCCTCAAGGTCGCCAGACGTGGCTGAGAGTCACGGGCTGGGTGGCTCGGGGTTAGTAACGTCGTGTGGGTAAGGTGTACTCCCTCTGCAGAGGTTAATAACTGTTCGAACAGCCGTGCCCACGGTCATGGGCGGATGTGAGGTGATTCCTTAGCGTAGTTTTAATGGTTACTTTGTGAACTGCTGTTGGTGTGAGAAATCCTTTCTGTGCTTAAGTGTGGCTGTTGGAGCAGCCGGTGTCGGTGAACGATTGGCAGGGAGCCTCTTGTTCCGACATGCTTGATTTGAGGCTGTTGGAGCAGCCGGTGTCGGTGAACGATTGGCAGGGAGCCTCTCGTGCCGACGTGTTTGAGTTGTGGCTGTTGGTGCAGCGGGGTCGGTGAACGATTGGCAGGGAGCCTCTCGCGCCGACAAGAATCAATCGATACAATTTCACTGCTCCGGCCAGACGAGACGCACTTTCTCGTCCGTGTTGTTGAGAAGCACTCACTTAGATGTTTCTGAAAATCTTAAACTAAAATCGATGGTGAAAAACAACTGGTTCCCCTTTGAAGCTTGCATCAAACACTTAATTCTCTTGACTTGCTGAGTACTCCCATACTCACCCTTGCTCTATATAAATAAACCCCCCCAATTCTCGAAGACGCAGAGGTGGACCCTGCTGAAGAAGAGCTCTTCCAGGAGCAAGCAGGCTACGAGCAGTAGTAGGGTTTCGGCCTTTCCCCAAGGCTTTGCTTGTGGCTTAGGGCTAGTCTCCGCCTTTTTTCGCTTCCGCCTTTTTGTAATGTCGTTGCGAACTCGGGTTCTGTCTGCAGTTCCAACCCTGGTTGTAATTCTACTCTTAATAAAGAGACCGCTGTTGTTGTGATATTCACTCTTCCTGTTGTACCAACGCTATTTCCTGGGACTGGTATAGGCATACAGGTTAATTTGGATCGCCTTAATCTGGCCTTCGTCGGGGCTAGTTTTGGGGCGTGACAGATCGTAAGGCTATGTCTCTAATTCAGCTTCATTTACATAATGATATTTTGCAAGAGGTGCTGCAGGAAAAGAGTGCTGCAGAACTCTGGTTGAAACTGGAATCGATCTGTATGTCCAAGGATCTAACCAGTAAGATGCATATGAAGATGAAGGGGAGTGATTCGGTGATGAGCCATCTATTCGTATACAAGGAGATCGTTGCCAACCTAGTGTCGATGGAGGTGAAGTATAATGATGAGGACTTAGGCCTTTTACTGTTATGTTTATTGCCAAGTTCGTATGCTAATTTCCGTGACACCATACTGTTAAGTCGTGATGAACTAACCTTTGCGGAAGTTTATGAGGCACTCCAGTCCAAGGAAAAGATGAGAGGCATGGTGCAAACTGACGGATCGTCGTCCTCCAAGGGCGAAGCATTGCATGTGAGAGGCAGATCTGAGCATAGATCCTCCAGTGACAACTACGATCGTGGCAAGAGCCAAAACGGTAGAGGCCGTTCAAAGTCCAAACCACCCAAGATATTCTGTAAGTATTGCAAGAAGAAAAACCATTTTATAGAGGATTGTTTAAAATTGAAAAATAAGGAGAAGAGGAAAGGCAATCCTGATGGTAATGCTTCTGTTGTTTCTGGTGCTGAAAACTCTGATTCTGGAGATTGTCTGGTAGTTTTTGCTGGCTGTGTTTCTGGTCATGATGAATGGATACTTGATTCTGCATGTTCCTTTCATATCTGCACTAACAGAAACTGGTTTAGTTCCTATAAGCCTGTGTAGAAAGGAGATGTTGTGCGTATGGGAGACGACAACCCATGTGACGTTGTGGGCATTGGCTCCGTTCAGATCAAGGCACATGATGGCATGACACGCACGCTGAAAAATGTGAGGTACATACCAGGGATGTCCAGAAATCTCATCTCACTCAGCACGCTTGATGCAGAAGGTTTCCATTATTCCGGTTCAAATGGCGTTTTAAAGGTATCAAAAGGTTCTCTTGTTTGCTTGAAAGGTGATCTGAATTCTGCAAAGTTATATGTCCTTAGAGGAAGTACTTTACATGGTTCTATTTCCGCTACTGCTGCTGTTGCTAATGATGAACCTAGTAAAACTAACCTTTGGCATATGCGTTTGGGACATATGAGTAAAATGGTGTGGCTGAGCGTATGAACAGGACTATCATTTCAAAGGCTCGTTGCATGCTGTCCAATGCTAGGATGAGCAAGTGTTTTTGGGCTGAAGCTGCTAACACCGCATGTTACTTGATAAACAGGTCGCCTTCTATTCCACTTAATAAGAAAACCCCCATTGAGGTATGGTCTGGTACACCTGCTGATTATTCACAGTTGAAAGTTTTTGGTTGCACTGATTATGCTCATGTTGATAATGGAAAATTAAAGCCTAGAGTTATTAAGTGTCTTTTTCTTGGTTATAGTTCGGGAGTTAAAGGATATAAATTGTGTAATCCCGAAACAGGAAAGACTTTCATAAGCAGGAGTGTTGTTTTCAATGAGTCTGTGATGTTTAATGATAGTTTGTCCTCAGATCATGTTCCAGAGAGTTCTGAAAAGGAGCTGTAGTATATTAGCGTGTAGGTGGAGCATGTGGATGATGAGGAAGGTGTGCAAGTGGAGCCGGTTGATGACCAAGAAAATGAAATTGCTGATAATGATGCTCATGATGATGTTCAGCAAACTCCTCCTATTGCTCATCGCAGGTACAAGAGGGGTTGTGGACCTCCAAACCGTCTTATTGAAGAATGTAATTTGACTTATTATGCTTTGAGTTGTGCTGAACAGATGGAGAATACTCATGAGCCAGGCACTTATGCTGAAGCCATTGCTTGTGGTACTCGTGAGAATTGGATTTCAGCTATGCATGAGGAGATGCAGTCTCTAGAAAAGAATTGCACATGGGAGGTTGTGCCTTTGCCAAAGAAAAAGAAGACCATCCGCTGCAAATGGATCTTCAAGAGAAAGGAGGGTTTATCTCCAAGCGAACCTCCAAAGTTTAAGGCAAGGTCAGTAGCAAAAGGCTACAGTCAAATTCCTGGTGTTCATTATAATGATGTGTTCTCTCCAGTTGTAAAACATAGCTCCATTCGCACATTCTTTAGTATTGTTGCATCACATGATCTTGAGCTTGAGCAGTTAAATGTGAAGACTGCGTTTTTGCATGGAGAGCTTGAGGAGGACATATACATGGACCAGCCAGAAGGGTTCATAGTGCCAGACAAGGAGAAGTTTGTTTGCAAATTGAAGAGATCCTTGTATGGTTTGAAGCAATCCCCTCGTCAGTGGAATAAAAGGTTTGATTCATTTATGTTGTCGCATGGTTTTAAGAGGTCAAAATATGATAGTTGTGTTTACATTAAGCATGTTAATGGATCACCCATATATCTGCTGTTATATGTTGATGATATATTGATTGCTACCAAGAGTAAAGTTGAAATCACTAAATTGAAGAAACTGTTGAGTAGTGAGTTCGACATGAAGGATCTTGGTGCTGCTAAGAAAATTCTCGGTATGGAAATTACTAGAGACAGAAAATCTGGTTTGTTATTTCTTAGTCAGCAAAATTATATTAAGAAAGTTCTTCAGCGTTTCAACATGCATCATGCAAAGCCTGTTAGTACTCCTATTGCACCTCACTTTAAATTATCAGCTGCACAGTGTCCTAGTACAGATCAAGAGATTGAATACATGTCAAGAGTTCCTTATTCTAGTGCTGTTGGGTCTTTGATGTATGCCATGGTTTGCTCTCGTCCAGATTTATCATATGCTATGAGTTTGATTAGCAGGTATATGTCTAATCCTGGTAAAGAACATTGGAGAGCAGTTCAGTGGATTCTCAGGTACCTCAGAGGCACAACAGATTCTTGTTTGAAGTTTGGCAGAACTGATAAGGGACTTATTGGTTATGTGGATTCAGATTATGTTGCTGATCTGGACAGGCGAATGTCACTCACTGGTTATGTGTTCACTGTTGGCAGTTGTGCTGTGAGTTGGAGGGCTACTTTGCAGTCTGTTGTTGCATTGTCTACTACTGAAGCAGAATACATGGCTGTTTGTGAAGCGTCCAAGGAATTAATTTGGCTGAAAAGTTTGTACGCTGAGCTGTGTGGAGTTGATTCTTGTATTGATTTGAACTGTGACAGTCAAAGTGCCATTTACCCTACCAAAGATCAGATGTTCCATGAGAGGACAAAACATATTGACATCAAGTACCATTTTGTTCGTGATGTGATCGAAGAAGGTAAGCTAAAGATATGCAAGATCAATACTCATGATAATCCTGCTGATATGATGACAAAACCAGTTCCTGTTGCTAAGTTTAAGCTTTGCTCAAGCTTAGTTGGTTTGATTAATTAGCCCAAGAGGCTATTTGGCGCCAGAAGTATTTTTTCCCGTTGCTATGTTGAGGATGCAGGTGTTGATTTATGCTACAAGATGAATTTGTCTCAAGGTGGAGTTTGTTGAATATGTTTCAAATTCATAAGCCCATTATAAAGGCCGACTTCTGACGGAGCGAAGCGGAGGCAGAAGTGGCCCATTGAGGTGCGCCCCGTGGACGGTTCGGGGGGTGCGAGGGGCTGGCCCCCCGTGGTACGGTACATATACCCTTGTTAGGGTTTCACTGAGATAAATACTCTTGTAAACCGCCGCACGGTGTTGTAACCCGACTCTTGATAATAGTGAGGAGTGTTTTGCTGGCTGGCGCCCGTGGTTTTTTCCCCTTCGTATTGGAGGGGTTTTTCACGTTAAATCTTGTGTCTCCGCTGTGATTGATTTTTGTTTCTTCATCGTTTACTCCTCCTAATCACAACAAAGGCTACAGACGCGCTAGAAGGGCGTGGCTTCGGTTCACTTTTCCTACATGCACTGTGGGCCTTGTGGCTTTTCTGAGTAAGTCTTGATGGCATCTTGCATCAAGTCTATGCGTGACCTGTATTGTAAAGGCCCTTAGTAGTAGGAGAAATGGCAACTTCACCATCAGTCACCCTCCTTGTCTTGATCTATCAGAGTTCGTTCGTGATGGACACTGCTGCAACACGCGGTCAGATATTTCTGAACCACATTCGAGCTAAGCACATAATGGAAGGAGAGATCGGGCCATATATTTGCTAGGGATGGTATACCTGATCCCACGTACAGCTTAAGCCACCATGAGCAATGGAGAGACAGAGAGAGATCATGGACCATTGCCCCCAAATGACCACGCCAAGACAGATGCTAGTGGGAGAGCATAGTGTTCTATTGTAATGGTGATGGATCAGCATTCAGCAAGATGACGGCGATTGATCAGCTGAAATGGCTGCAACTTTTCATCTGTCTCCCATTTTGCCTTTGTTGCATGCTCGTAATCAATCCATTAATTAATATAATCTCGTTATATATATCTCAGTAGTAAGCTCTGCCGACACGTTCTTCGGGTCTTATTATTATTTGGTTTCTGTTTATACTTATAATCCAAAATTTAAATTTTAGAACTTAATTTTGATTTTTTTTGTTTTTTTATCGTAGTTTATTTTATAATATTTGTTTTTAAATCATTAAAGACACATATATACAAATTTTATTCACCAATAACTTTTTATTTACTAATAAACGATTCGAATAAGCAGAACAATGACGTTGTTCATCTTTTCTCCCGAATCCGGCGGGGAAACTTCCATGCCTAGCTATGTATGGAAACGGAGAAGATTTGACAGACGGTTACGGCGGGTATTATCTGACGGAAGTTGAAGTTTCGGTTAGATAACTGATTGCTTTCTTAAAAGGATAGCGTCCACTAAATCACAAAGTTCAGAACGATTGCGAGCCACGGCGATTTGCCAATTTGTTTCTCTAGCTCCATCGATGCGATGGCTCTCGATTGATCGATGCTACAGCGACGCTAGCTGTTACTGTTCTTTTGAGTGGGTTGGTGACATGAGCTATCAGAAATGATGGACGAATAGCCTCGCGCTAAGGCCTGGTTTGGATGAGACTTAAAGCTAAATTTTAGTCTCTATCACATCGTGTCACATCGAATGTTTGTATATTAATTAAAAGTATTAAACGTAGACTAAAAATAAAACTCATTTTATAACTCTGGACTAATTTACGAGACGAATCTATTGAGCCTAATTAATTCATGATTAGCCTATGTGATGCTACGGTAAACATTTACTAGTTATGGATTAATTAGGCTTAAAAAATTTGTCTCGCAAATTAACACTCATTTATGCAATTAGTTTTATTATTGGCCTATATTTAATATTCTTAATTAGCACTCAAACATCCGATGTGACATAGATTAAAATTTAAGTCCCTAATCCAAACACCCTAAGGCTGTGTTTGGGAGATGAGGTTGGTAACACGCAAAACGAAGCAATGCATTTTTTTATGATTAATTAAGTATTTATTAAATTTTTTTTGAAAAATGGATTAATAAGAATTTTTTAAGCAACTTTCGTATAGAAAATTTTTAAAAAAATACACCGTTTAGCAGTTTGAAAAACATGCGCGTAAAAAAACAAAGGAAATGAGTTGGGAACTCACTGAAAAGAACGAACACAGCCTAAGAACTCTTCTTTCCTATCGTGTAGCCGTTGTCATCCCGAAGGATCCACCATGCATTTCAGCAAAAAAACATGGAATCATCTGGGCTGTGTATTGTTGCAGCGTCAATGCATGCCTGCAAAAAATTGTTCACGAGATCTGACGGGACGCCGTGGCAAGTTCCATGCGGTTCATGATCAAATTTGTTTAATGCTGCTCATGGTGACATACCTACACTGTGTTTTTGGTTGGAAACTCCTAAAATAAAACGAAATGACGGATTAACGCATGATTAATTAAATATTAATTTTAAAAATTTTAAAAATAGATTAATAAGATGATTTTTTTAAAACAATTTTTTTATAATTTTTTTAAAAAAACACATCGTTTAACAATTTGGAAAATGTCTGTGTGAAAACGAAAAAGGTGAGATTGAGAACTTGAAGGGAAGAACACAACCCTAGTATACTTATTTTCGAACACGCAAAAACGATGGACATATATAGCGTGCAAAGCCCGACTATCCTTCCGTCATTCCATGCCACCACAATCCAGCAAAGCTGAAGAAAATGTCAACCAGATGAAACGGAAACATCAGCGATAAATAAAAGATCGAGTGAATTTTTAGTGGCATATAAGAATTGCCCCGCAATTGTCAACGGATGTCAGCTTCTTCCGATGCGAGAAATATACTACCGGAGATGGCCCATGGATTCAGATTTCCAGAGCACCTTGTTAAGTCTGTAATCCGCAGGCAATTTCTCCCTATGCATTATGCAACATGCAACCATCGTATCGTTGACTAAGGTGAACTAGATTTTCAAGCTATAGTTGCATACTTGCATGAATCGCCAGTGCAAGTAGTCCAATGCTAAGCCCCAAACCGAGTCGTCTTCCTTAAACAATGTGTTAATACGTTATTGACAACCCTATCCATTCAATAGCTTTTGCTGCTTGAGTTGCTCGAGTGCTTGGAGCTCAGCCTATCTCCTGCCGCCGCAGTTTGCAAATTGGCGGCTGCAGCCGTTGCCAACCGATACCTATCCATTCTCTGAAGCCACAGCTAGCGAAACTGCAGAGCGTAACTTACAATTTTCCAAGTTGTCAACTGTATTTTAGTACTACTACTTGAGTATTTAATAGATAAATGATTTTTTTTATTTGTCCTTCAAGTGCAACTTTTGGCCATTATTATTTTTCTAAGTATATCATTGGTTGAAAATGCATTTGATTTTTTACATTAAAATCAATGTCGTTTAAATACCTATACTGTGATATAAATTTTAAATATTAGAAATACTTACTTAGAGCGAAGGGAGTAGTGTGTCCCGGCCCTTTCCACATGCTGAAATTGCAAAGCGTGACATATATTTTTCCGAGTTGTCACTTGCTTAGTACAGTACGATAATGTCACAACAGCACGGTGCACAAGTTACAATATAGTCGGTGTGTACAGCTGCCTCCATGGCTCCATGTGCTGAATGCCTAAATGATTTTTAAAGGTACAAAAGATGCCCTCTGCAAAAAAGGAAATAAAAAGATTTAGAGAGAGATGCCGGCCGTGTTCTCTAGAGGACTTCGTCTAGAGTTCTCTAAACAAAGGTTTTGTTGCGCCCCAAGTGTAGATGCCCTTCACTTAGGCACTTTGCTCTATAGATTTGGTTCAAGTTGACAGACCAAAGAAAACGAAACCGACCCTGCATGTTTTGTCGATTTCCCTGCACCGACCCAAATTTAAACATTGTCTGCGTTGTTCCAAACTGCTCTAAAATTTTAAAGACTAGACGAACACGATTCTAGTCAAGATTATTAACTTCGGCTGCAGAGCCTTCAGTCATCTGATGCGCAGACAATTTACACGCACAGGGCCCTGCATCACGCTTCAGTCTCCGGTCCAAGTCGATCGCCAGGTCGCTGTCCCGGCCGGTCGGTCATTTCGGAAACCATTCAAAAACAAGGACAGGAATTTGGCCGAAATTCTCTGTAGTTTTCGCTTCCCAGTGGCCCAAGTTCTGCATTCTTTCGTGCAAAATCTGTGACTCCCTTTCGTGTAAAAGGTGGAGAAGCTTTAGTTAGGACCATTGTTGCTAGTGTTGTGACCCACGATTCCTCGGCTATTTTCTTGTAAAATCACTTGCAGTTGCTGGTGTTTTTCGTGCACTTAGAGCTACCTGTGCTTGCTGGGTAGGTGCGGTTGTCTTCTTGACTTGCGACTTCAGTGTTTTCTTTTGCCTTTCTTTTCCTTTTTCCTGGAAAGCTATTTGTGCTAACTTTTGTGGTTAAGTATCAGTGTGAGGAAATTCTCTAGGATCGATGTGCCTATACTTGTAGTAATTGAACACTTTAAGAGAGATTTCATGCTAACTTAGAAAACAATTACCTGTTAATTTCATGAGCTTAAATAAATCATATAATTGGAAACAACATTGACTTTAATTTAAAATATTTAATAAATATCGTACCAGCTTGAACTCTCAATTTAGTATTTTATTAATTTTATTTTAAGACTTAAAATTAATTATTAGAAAATTGTAACCAATATAGATTGTTTTCATTATAAGCATCTATAATTTTAATTTTGAAGGTAACCAACACGTTCAATATAATATTAGAATTTAAATATTTTTAGTATCGGATATAATAGCCAATGCATAGTTCGGGTTGACGACTAGTACAATGATACAACTTATGGAGTTTGTTAGCGTGCTTATTCACTCTCTCTCCCCTCTTCCCAATTAGGCTTGGGGTTATGTACAACAGGACAACTGATTCAATACTTTCTTTATCTTAAAATATAAAAAAATTTGATTGTCCGTCGTCAACAAAATCTGAACATGTTTAATGTTCAGATTTGTAGTACTAGGATGTATTACATTTAACCAAAATTTTTTATATTTCAGGACAGAGGGAATATAATATTGTTGTGTAGCGTTGGTAGTTTAGGTGAGTCAATTTTCGTCAATGTCTAATAACTGTCATTTGTGTGCGTGTGCCGGCATCCATGTGGCTTTTATATTCATATCGATACGCACAGTTAACCTAAACGTTCAAGTTGGACACAGATCCATCCAGTGGTCGATAGGTTGCGAAAGCGAGCAGTTTATAGTTAAGCGTGATAGATTGGAGGGTGGACACATCAAACTCTCATCACTCTGGCTAAAAAATGTTCAGTTTGCGCAACAAAGCACGATTATTCAACGACTAAGACTCCGCTCGCAGTCTTTCATTCTGTTTCCTTTGCTGTCGCGCGTATAAAGTCTAAGTAGACGAAAGGTACGAGAGAACAATATAGGACATTATTAGGTATAGACTCCGTACCCACTGATTCATTTCTAGGTATTTAAAGTATATACCTACATATACAAAAATTCTTACTAGTGAATATTCTCCTTAGAGACCTGACTACTATGCGGCATGCATGGCTGTCGAACCTACAATTAAAAAAATCTGTTTATTCCCTTCATTTCATACTACACTACTACAAAAACGGTTTTTTCGTATGGGCCGAAAGGCATCTTCCTGTGCGGAAGGCCTACCCACACGCGCGAGAAGGTCTGGAAAAAGACCATTTTCGCGTGCGGGCGGCCCAACCGCACAGGAAGATCGATTATCCCGTGCGGTCGGCTTAAGCGGCCCGCACGGAAAGATCTATTATCCCGTGCGGTCGAGTTAAGTTGACCGCACGGGATAATAGATCTTCCCGTGCGGTCGCGTTAAGTCGACCGCACGAAAAAACAAAAATTCAAAAAAAAATAAAAACCCTAGCTATCCCGGTGGCGGCGGCGGCGGCGGTGCGGATCCGGCCGTCGCGAGCGCACGATGGAGGAGGCGACGGACTCCGTCGCGGCGGCAGGAGCGGCGTAGATCCGACCGTCTCCTCCTCCTCGTCGTCGTCGTGGGGCCAGCGGCGCCGTTTCCAGCGGCCTCGTCCTCCTTGTCGTTGGCGGCGACACCGGCGGGGACGGAGATGGCGCCGCTCCCGAGCGGCCCGCAGCCCGCCCGCTGTCGGCCGCCGCACGAAGTTTCGCTGCCGTCTCCCGCCGCCACGTTGCCGCTCCTGGCCGCCGCAGGGAAGCGCGGGGCCGCGCCACTGCTCGCCTGTTCCTGACCGCAGCCTCGTCGGTGGCGGCGCCGAGCCGGCCGCCTCTCGTGCCCAATGCCCCACATGCTCGGAGGAAAGGAGAAGAGAGGAGAGGAAGAGAGAAGAGAGAAGTGGAGAGAAAAAGAGAGAAGAAAGAATAAAAAGGAAAGGAAGAAAGAGTAGGTGAAAAATTTGAAGTGAGTGAGAGGGAATGAGAGTTATTTTCCCGTGCGGTCCACTTAAGCGACCGCACGGGAAAATCGATTTTCCTGTGCGGTCTCTTAAGTGGACCGCACGGGAAAATTCATTTTCCCGTGCGGTCCCTTAAGTGGGCCGCACGGGATAGTGTGGCATTTCCCGTGCGGTCCACTTAAGGGACCGCACGGAAAAATCGATTTTCTCGTGCGGTCGTTTAAGTGGACCGCACGAGAAAATGCCGCATCGGTTTTTTCAGGCGCGGCCACTTATGGTCCGTCTGGAAACTATTGGGGGCCTTGTCCAGAAAAATCGATTTTGTAGTAGTGCTAGTCATATTCGTCATGCGTTGCGTGACCATTTTGACTTTTTTCAATCTCTATACATGGGCTATGGCATGTGCCACTAAGAAGGACCATGACACCCTATATATTTACCATCAATTTTACATTCATATGTTGAATAAAATTTACAACATTTAATATAACCTATCAGTGCATTTGTTATAGTAAATCCATCTTTACTATACTCACCTTGTTGCAAACCCCAAAGCTAAGAGTTTGTTTATAGATAATTATGTACTTATTATATATAAATTTTACAAAAGAATCACATGTTTAAGGTTATTCATAATCAATTGCAAGAAATGTACCACAATGCCATGGATGCATTATGAATGGGTTTTCATTTTTTGTGTTTGTAAATGATTGAGAAATAATATTAATATACATCTGTTGACATGTTTAATATCTTAAAACCATTTTTTTATCTGGTAAATGATTGAAAGTGGTTTTAAGAAAAGCAAGATGTATAGAGTGGTAATTGCGCGAATCTTTCATAAATTAGAAACACTCGCATATAAATTATCTCTTACCTTAGGTAATTTACCATGGGCATTAAGATTACAAATTTGATCCTGTATTTGCACTTGAATCATAATTTGCTTGAATATATTTTTTCTTTTATTCAATATAATTTTGATCCTCCTATCTTTTACCTTTGTGTATATCTCCTATTCTATTTTTCTTAATCATGTTATTGCATTGCAATAATATTTTTCATCTTTTCAAATATTTTACTCTCAATCATAAAATAACCAGTGTCAATTTTGTCTCTAATGCGTTAAAAAAAACCTAAATTGACTAATTTCCTTGCCGATCTAATTACATCATGCGTAATCCCAGTAGCTACGGTCTATCTAATCCCAAAAGGCTTAGTACATGACCTTTTTTCTATTTCCCGTTTGACTATAGGTTTGCTTCCTTTCCGAAGACTCCTGAACCTGAGTCCTGACCTCACTCTAGATCCGACGTTGCGACGTTATGTATTGAATGCGTGTTGCATCCAACGGCTCTGATTATTCTGATGACGTGGCAAATTCTGGTGATGAGAAAGATTAATCTTTTCACTACTTTAGATTACCTGTCATTCAAACTTTTTTTTATTAGAACACTTATCGTTCTCATATTGTAAAGCAGTTCTAGATGTAGCATTCCCTCTCTACTGCTAATCAATGTAGTCACAACTACAATTAACTCATCTTAACTAATCAGAGTACTTAATGGTTGCTTTGGAAATAAGGTTGTAGGTGGATCGGCCTGCAAACTTATTTATAAATCAAATAAGTGGGTAACCCGACGATCTATAAGTAGATTCGTAGGCTGACTCACTTGCAGCCTTATTTGGAAAGTAATTGGGAAGTACTCAAAATTATTACAGGCTGTTTGAAACTTGGGGGGAGTCGTTAGATTATATTTATAAAGATAGCTCGAAAATAAGGCAATAGATTTACTCTAGAGGTCAGAAATCCTCACATTAATTGAATAAAGTAAAAAAAATAAATTGTTAGAACGGAGTGGGTCCAGATTATAACGGTATAGATCTATTAATATAATGTTTTACAGTTGTATTTGTAGAAATAGAATTTAAGAGTTATATAATCCCTTAATTTTATATTATAAATCGTTTGGCTTTTTCTTAGTCAAAACTTCTTTAAATTTGATTAAGTTCGTAGAAAAATATAGTAATATTTTCAATACAAAACAAAAATTATCGAAATAAATTTAATCAAACTAAGTTGATGTCGTAGATGTTATCAATTTTTTTATAAACTTGTTCAAACCTAAAAAACTTTGACTAAAAAAAGTCAAACGACTTATAATATGAAACGGGAGGTGTGTCAAATCTAAATTTGTTTCAATTATCTAGCTTCATGTAAAGTTGTGCGGGGTAATCTCGTAATTCATATAACCAAAGCATGTTTTCACTCAATTATACAACTTTAATACATGATTTTTTTTAACACACTTCCTCAAGAAATTTTGGATGAATAAGATATATCATAGTACTACGAATCTGAACAAGCGTATTCAGGCAATAAACCGACCTCTTGTTCTACATGAGATTTTTCTAATTAAGTACATTACTTAGATCCTATTTGGCATAGCTCCAGATTTTAGATCAACACTGGATTTAGAGTTTGTATGTTAAATTATAGTGGATTAAAATTTTATATTTTGTCTAAAATAAAAATAAAATAATTTATCTAAATGTTATCAATATAATTGTAGATCGAGATCTATAGAGTTACGAAGCTAGAAATATTCATCTTAAAAAAATATTGTATATAAAGTTATGCCAGGCACCCCTTTAATTAATTAGGATTGGAGGGGCCCAATATTCTGGGCCCTGAGCCCCTGACTACCTTGCCATACGGTATTGACCATTTAGAAGAGTATGTATATACAGAGTTATAATAGACCAGCGAGGCAGTGGTAGTATTTGTATTGTTTGAGTGACGTGGCACACATGTAGTGCGCGAGATTTGCTAGTGACGTCACATGACAAAAAGAACAAAAGAAGGGGAAAAAAATCTGTTGACCGGCGCTTGACCAATGGATCGAGCTATCGTCGACGCTGTTCATACGATCGACGGTCACGCTTGAGGTGTTCATACTTTGCACATGCAACACCGGTTCCTGCCGCGGTCAACGGTCAAGTGGAGCAAGACTTTTCGTCAGTTTGGTTTGGTTTGGTTTGGGTAGCTGCCGTTCGGAACAAACTGCGTCGTCGTACAAGGCCAGACACACTTTAATCGTATAGTACAGGTCCATGTCACGCCCGTACAATCCTCGTCACCATCGCTCCGGTCTGGTCGTTGCTGCGAGTACAGATCTACAATACAGCCAAAACCCAGGTTCGCCGTCGCAAATGTGTATTTTGTGTCCTGTACACGTGCGAAGCTGCCCTCATTAGCAATCCCCGTAAATGTAAACCCAGGTGGATGCCATAGAGGGTTTGGGATGCCGACAATGACAGCCATCCATTCTCTTGATGGACGGACCAGGTCGTTAGCTACAGTATCGATGTATAAGTACTCTACAATTCTTGCCGTAGTGATATACAATACCGGATGTATTTTGACCCTCGGTTTTGAATTGCATAAGTTGCAGTGACGCTACCAACTGCATCGGATCCAAATCTAGGATAGAGCTCCTATGTACCGACAATAATACAGTAGGAGTCTGCTACAGTAACTGCTAAACGGTACTGTAGCAAAATCCCTATAACAACAGTGACTGATTTTGCTGCCTAGCTTAGTAGCCTCTCATGTGCTGTAGCACACTACTATGGCGATATAATCTGAACCGTTAAATTATGATCGTGTGGTTGGAGGTTTTTTCTAAAGCACATAACTGTTTGTCCTTTGTATTAATACCTCTAAAATGCAGAGGATCTGAATTCCACCTAGATGCAGCTAGCATAGTTCTTCTCGGTTTTATCGTTGGGGAAAGGAAAGAGAATGAGGTGGGCCAAAACATTTTGTTGTGGTGAGCCCAGTGGAAGAATACGGTCCATATCACGAGATGATCACCAATCAGTCTTTATTTAGTTCGTTTGGCCTTCCCCTGAAAATATTGGGTAATCTAGTTCTATAAACTTTTAATCTGTTAATTATGTGCGGTGTGAATGTGTGACGCTAACACTGTAACACTGTACCTCCACACATGTGAATTTGTAAGCTCCGGTTGGTATAGGCAGAATCTGTTCACAATTCACTCCATAAAATCCTTCTCTTTTTCTGCCATACGTATCTCCATTCTCCAGACGGCAAGAGGAAATGATTTCTTTGTTACCACAACTTAAATTTCTACTGGTGTTTGATGAATTTTATTTAGTTAAACAAAAAACGACATTTGTGTTCTTCTGCTATTCATTCATCCTAGACTCCCATATAGACAAAAGAGAGAGAGAAGAAATTAATAGAAAAGGACAAGCTATAGAGTTGGGCCAAAACTATAGATTAGGCCCATACTATTTTCCCGGCCCAATTTGGTTACACGTCGGCCTGTTACCACAATCCGATGCGAATACGAGCTAGGGTTTCCTCGCCGCCGAGGCGCCGACCCCATCAACCCTATATAACCAGCGCACCCGGTTCC
The DNA here is from genome assembly GCA_008326285.1 of Oryza officinalis. Lineage (NCBI taxonomy): Eukaryota > Viridiplantae > Streptophyta > Magnoliopsida > Poales > Poaceae > Oryza > Oryza officinalis. The sequence goes on along the minus strand of BDMV01000003.1, from coordinate 2,725,056 downwards.
ACCAAAACCACTCCTTGTTCCCTTCCGCCGCGCCGGTAATCTCTGGCTCTCGCTTCTTGCGTTTGTTCAATCTCGATTTGAGTTGGATCTGTCCCTTTCTGTTCTCTCTTCGTTCTGAATAGATCTGTTGCGTTTGGTTTTCAGTTTAGTTTTACGTCGTTGCAAATCTGATGCAGTTTTGAAGTGATGATCCTTTCCCCAAATTATCGACTATGATTATACTGTGCGATTTTTGCAAGCTCTTCTCTTCCGAGAAGGCTTCTAAGCCAGTATTTCTGATCAAACGGCTACATTTGATTTGCATCTGATTTGGTTTCGTTTCTCTGGGAGTTTGTCCACTAGATTTGTTTCTGTGTTTATTCTTCCGCAGTGTTCTGATTTTCGCCTGTTGTTTGGTTGAGATATCATCTTGATGGAAGTGACGATCCTTTCCCCAGCTGATCGACTATGATTATACTGTGCGCAAATGTATTCCCTCTTCGGAGGATTCAAGCCAGAAATCTGATCCATCTGATATTCTCAATAACATTTAGCTTTGTTTTTTTTGTTTGGCAATTTTTTTCTGTTTTTTTTGTGACCCGTTTGTTTGGATGGAAGTGAAGATCCTTTCCCCAGCTGATCGACTATGATTATACTGTGCGCAAATGTAATCCCTCTTCGGAGGATTCAAGCCAGAAATCTGATCCTTCTTGTATTCTCAACGCATTGAACTTCAGTTTTTGGGGTTTTGTAATGTTTTTTCTCTGTTTAGTTTTTGCTCGGCCAATTGTTTGTTTGGATGGAAGTGACGGTCCTTTCCCCAGATGATCGACTATGATTATACTGTGCGGAGGAGGATTCCAAGCCATAATTCTGATCCATTTTTTTTACGTTCCATATAATTTTATTTGGGTGTTAGTAGTATTTTGTTTCAGTTTTTATTTCAAAAGTGAATATAGCAAGGCAGCGTGAAGAAATAAGTCCTATCTTCGAAGTGTACTGCAAATGGACTGTCCAACTGTTAAAAAATATCTATCTTGAATAAGACATTAAAAAACGAGAAAAATGACATGATGATGCTCATTATTTGTTAAAGAATGTCAAATTCGATCTCTGCCCGTGAATGTTGGTTTGCTGGGTAACAGTCAGTCCAGGCCGCCGCCCAATATTCCTTCACAGTTTATTTTGGAGTATATTGAGTTTATTTTGGAGTATATTGGAGAGACGTTCAGAACCTGAATTTACACACTTCGTAGATCCGATCAAGCTACTCTACTGCATTTGCATTGGAGAGGCGTTCAGAACCTACACCACGAGCAGTATTGCTCCGATCAACCGAACATGGAGGGAACATCTTCTCTTCTTAAAAAAAACTAATTTCAGACTTTATAAATTGATTCTTTTTGAAGTGTAAAGTTTATAGCCATGAATTAGTTTTTTTTTCCTTAAAGATGAAGGGAGTACACAGTTTATAGCCATGAATTTGATTAATTTCAGACTTTCTTGATTCTACGTCAGAGGGACGTTGGACGAATGATCCTCTGACGGACGTTGGACGGTAATCCTTCGTCCAATCTTAAGCACTATTGCCAGTATTTTAGCTCTAGTTAAGCGCAAAATAGACAGATTAAGCAGTTGAGGGCAGTCAAAATTTTGTCAATAAACAGATTTTAGCTTGCCAGTATTATGATATTTACATTGGCTACAACCTAAGCAAACTCGATACCACCAGAGAGGTCAGCACATACATTTAGCAGTTTTCATAAGCTGGTTGCAACTAGCCAACATGAACAATGCAAGCCATAGTTGACCAACACCAAACACTTGGCTTTTCATGTGTTTAACTATGTAGAATAGCGGATGCGCTTTGTCGTCACAACAAGCTTAGCCGAGCAGTCTAGGTGGTATGCTTGTGGCTTTCCGCCCACTGGATGGAATAAATTTATTTTGCCTCTCAACTTTTTTATCCTGATAGTCTGTTTTCTTCAACCATACGTCTTCATCCTTAAAAACCAAAGTAAATTGAGTCTTTCTATTGTTTGTTTAGATAACGATTTCCTCATACATTGCACTCATGAGACTCACATATTAGTGAGAGAAAAAATAGCAGCCCTCTCGCCAGGCGGAGAGAGGGGAGAGAGAGGTGAGAAAAAATAAAAGGCCCCTTTAAATCATGCGAATGAAAAAAACAAAAAAATAGAAAAAATATAGAATTTTAATAAGAATGCAAATACAAAACATATGATTGCAAAACACAGTAAAAACACAGGGATAACCGTTTGATTGGACCGTAGAAAAAACACCAGAATCGGATGAGAGAAATAGGCTCAAAGGAGAAATTTAGAATTGGATGAGAGAAATAGACTCAAAGGAGAAGTTTTCCAAGAGGTTGAGGGCTCTTTAAATCGTAGCAATGAAAAAATGGAGGAATATTAGAAACACAGGATTCTGACAGAAATGTAAGTATAAAACAGAGGATTGCAAAACACAGGAATGATCGTTTGATTGGATAGCAGGAAAAACGCAGGAATCGAATAATTTCAAGCTAAATTTCCTCCAAAACATACGTGCAATGACGCATTCCATAGGAATTTTATAGATCGGAAAACTCCTATCCTTTTAATCAAAGGACCAAATAGGAAAATTTTCTATAGAATTTTAACCCTTTAAAATTTCTCCATAAATCATTTGATTCAAAGGGGCTCTCAAACTCTTGCTAAGGACTCTTTTGATTTGGAGGAAAAACATAGAAATTTTGGAGGATTTCAATCCTACAGTAATAATTCCTACGAATGCCTTTGAAACAAATGATTGAATCCTACTATATCCTTTGAAAATCCTATGGCATAGATAATCCTATAGAGATTTTGGAGAAAGTTTAACAAGAGTTTCAACCTATTGAAAAATTTTCTTTGAGTCTATCTCTGACGGAGGGTTAGCTCCTCAACGGGGGACAGAGAGGACCCCTTTTGTGAGTTTGGCCGGGGACGCAGGGTGAGATTCGTGCTCCGATGATCGAGAGAAAAAGATATATATATATATATATATATATATATATAATATATATATATATATATATATATATATATATATATATATATATATATATATATATATATATATATATATATATATATATATATATATATATATAGAGAGAGAGAGAGAGAGATGGGCGTTTATACAGGTTTGGGCCGTTTGGAAGTGTCACACCCTACTCCTGTGTGTGGAGGATATGCGATTGGAATGTGGGGGAATACTGGCGCTCTCGCTCTCCTTTTTCCCTCCTCTTTTTTCTTCGTCCCCTCTCTTCTCGGGCCTGGGCCGCCTTTTATATCTTAAGGGGCTACCACATGGGTCAAAAGGCTACTTAAGAGAAAAGGAAAACATTTATTTACATTTAATGGTTGTCTTGTTGCTTGACTCGGAAGTCACACGCATAGTCGCTACAACATGGCTCTCGTCCGGTCAGCTGGTTGACACGGGGGACGCCTGCGTCAATCCTCATTAAATGGGCGAAGACTTCCATGTTCCGCTCGCATCGGAAAATAGAAACCATCTGACCGGAGTTGGCATACCGACTCCGGTTGAGGGACGAGAGGCAAAACAGCTCTCGTCATTCTCATGGGACGGGGCAGGGCGTTGAAGCATCCAGGCCCGTTGTTAATTTTGGTAATTAATGACAAGCGCTAATTGTGAACTAACGATTCTTTTGAGTTACACATATTTGAGTTAGGATCACACAAAATGAGTGCATGGATGATCACCGAGGACGTTTTTCGATGGTGTGAAGCAAAAGGGTTGAAGACAGTAAAACTAGCGGTTTTATTTTAATTGATCGAGGAGTTTGGGCGATCAAATTTGCTAGAATTTATTTATAGCTTTGCCGTACTATCAAGGGGGGTAATGACCTAGTCAAAGAGATTATCAAAATGCCACATTAGGTCATTTGCACTTAAGTCTTGGTTTGCATATTTATTTTTTTCTCCTGTTGACTTTCCCTTGGCGGTCTGACCGAAGGGCTTGAACCGGTCTGATCGGGCCTTTGCGCCGGTCTAACCGTGGCACACTAGCCGGTCTGACCGTACCGCCGGTTTGACCGGCCGGCTAGAGGCTGGATGGCTGCCTCTAGCCTGGCGATCCAAAGCCGCTAGAGCCGCAACCGGTCAGATCGAGCCTATGGCAGTCTGACCGAGCCGTGGGCGGTCTGACCGGCCATTTGGCCTCTGGTCTGACCGGCCCCCTGGTCCTAGTGCATTTAATGCAGTCCAACAGCTAGTTTTTCAGCCGTTGCGAAGTAGTCCGGTCTGACCGGCCACACAATGGCGGTCTGACCGGCAATACACAAAGTTGGTGAATTTTGTCCCCAATGGCTAGTTTTGGGGGTTTGGGGTATAAATACCCCCCATTTGTAGCAAGGGGGTTCTCTTGGCACTTGTTTCAATTGCATACACCCCTTGCACTTCTCTCACACTCACTTGAGCCTTTGTTCATCCTTTAGTGTGGTTGAGAGTGGATTAGCCAAGAGTCAAGTGCATTTGATTTCTTGTTGAGCTAGTGTGGCACTTGATCATCTTCAAGCCGGGTTATCGCTTATTACTCTTGGAGGTTGCCGCCTCCTAGATGGCTTGTGGAGGTGCTTGCCCGGTGACCTCTCCAAGGAGATTGTGGAGGAGGCCCGGTGCCGATTGTGAGTGGTTTGGAGTTCACCACATTCGGAGTGAAGGAAGGACTACCCTAGTGATTGAGGCTTGGGTAGTCCTCTCCGTGGGTCGGCTCCCATCTTGCCCACCCCTTGACGAAGGGGGCGTGCGGTGGCTTCGTGGTTGAGCGGTGGAGTTGGGCTCGCCTCAAGGGGACGTAGGAGACTGGCAAGTTTCCGAACCTCGATGAAAAACTTTTTTGTCTCTTGTTTCTTTACTTATTGCATTTACTTTTGTGAAATTTACATTCCTAGAGACATACTTGAGACACTATCACCTTAGGTTTGCAAAACATAACTTAGTTGCTTAGTTAGACTTGTCCCTTACCAAGCCTAGCAACTTAGGTTAGTTTTGATTAGGTGTCATTTAATTTTAAATCGCCTATTCACCCCCCTCTAGTCGACATCTTTGATCCTACAAGTGGTATCAGAGCTTGGTCTTTCTTGATTGGGTTTCACCGCCTAGAGAGAAGATGTCGAACGAGGTGAACCATGTAGGGAAGGCTCCCATGTTCAATGACACTAATTATTTCACTTGAAAAATTAAAATGTCTACTCACCTTAAGGTTATGAGCTTTCATATTTGGAGCATTGTGGATGAAGGTTTTGCCATCACCGGTAGCCCCTTGACGGAAGTTAATCACCACAACCTCCAACTCAACGCTCAAGCCATGAATGCATTGTTCAACTCTTTGAGCCAAGAGGAGTTTGATAGAGTGAGCAACCTTGAGACCGCATATAAGATATGGAACAAGTTGAGTGAGATTCATGAGGACACTAGTGAGTACAAGGATGCTAAGTTTTATTTCCTCAAGATCCAATATGAGACTTTTGCTATGTTGTCTCATGAGAGTGTAAATGATATGTATGGGAGGCTAAATGTGATAGTCAATGATCTCAAGGGGCTTGGGGCAATCTACACCGATCTTGAGGTGGCTCAAAAGATGCTAAGGGCTCTACCGGACAAGTATGAGAACTTAGTCACCTTTCTCATCAACTCGGACATGTCAAGAATGACACCCGCTAGCCTCTTGGGCAAGATCAACACCAATGACATGTACAAGTTGAAGAAGAAGGAGATGGAGGAAGCCTTACCATCAAGGAAGACAAGTATTGCTCTTCAAGCCGAGGTGGAAGACAAGGGAAAGGCAAAAGCTAGTGAAGGCAATGATGACTTGGAGGAAGAGATTGCCCTTCTTGCTAGGAGATTCAATAATCTTTTGGGAAGAAGAAAGGAGAAGGGAAATGACTCTAAATCAAATAGAAGAAGAAATAAAAGACCCAACAAGACTCTCTCCAACTTGAGATGCTTTAAGTGTGGAGAGAAATGACACTTTGCTTCCAAGTGTCCTTCAAAAGGTGATGATGGAGACAAGTCATTCAAGAAGAAGAGTGGAGGCTACAAGCTCATGAAGAAGCTTAAGAAGGAAGGAAAGAAGATTGAGGCATTCATTGGACAATGAGACTCAAATATTGAGAGCACCGATTCTCAATCCGAGTCCGACAATGATAGTGATGATGATGGAGGTTCTAAGAAGAAGAACATGGCCGAAATTGCTATCAAGGAGGCTCCATCACTCTTCTCTCCATTTTGCCTCATGGCAAATGGCTCCAGCAAGGTTACATCAAGTAGTGATAGTGAAAGTGATGATGATGTTGATGATGTTTCCTATGATGAGCTTGTGAGTATGTTTGAGGAGCTCCATGCTTATAGTGAGAAGGAGATTGTCAAGTTCAAGGCTCTAAAGAAGGATCATGCTTCTTTGGAGACCTATGAGGAGCTAAAGACTTCTCATGAGAGACTCACCATTTCTCATGAGAAGCTTAAGGAAGCTCATGACACTCTTCTTACCACTGCACAACATGGAGCTCACATTGGTGTTAGCATATTGTTGATGCAAAAAACACACACTGGCCTGGGAGATCTGCTTAACTCCAGTGCAGGTCCAAAGATTTCTTTTGGGTTCTAGGCGTGCCAATTGGTTTGATCCTGCAACCAATAAGAAACAAAGAAAGAAAACGTAGTTAAATCCACCAATGATAGCCGATCGGCTGGCTTACCGATGACATATCATTGAGCATTGAGCTGATGCAAGATGCATTAAATCGGCTATAACAGACAAAGCAAGATAAAGCTAAACTTACTCAATCGGCTGTAGATATCAACAAAATATAATCTAAGTCTCAAAATATATTTAAACCAAGTGATTGGGATAGATCGGACAGGGCGCCGAGACAGTATGAATCACTTATGTCTAAATATATTATGAAGCGTAGATTATACATGTTCATAGCATAGCCGATTAGGCAAATCTAACATGTATCGGCTAGTACTCCGATACTACTTTATACAGAGATATTATCATGAACAAAATATATTAAACAACTCGTCAAACTAATGTTAAGATGATCCTAACCAGATTTGACAACAAGCTCAATATATTTTACTAAGTTAATATCTCGATATAAAGGGCAGATTTAATATATCAAGATAACAAGATAATTAAACCAGGTAAGATCGGCTGAAACCCCGACGTTATCTCTATTAGCAGTCATAGACAGGCTAGAAACTATGGTTCTAAACATGATTTAGTAGGTCAAACCTAACTGATGCAGCACCAAACATGTAAAGAAACACAACGTCTAGATGATCAAGTCGATGAAGACCTTTTCGAGATGGTAGATATATCATATAATCTAGATCAACAACGATATATAACCCTATCGGTTGCTTTTCTGTGAAACAGACATCAGCCGATCTAAGTTATATATTGATATCAATTCAGATTATACAATACATATGATAACTCGACGATTCACACAAACAGGATCAGAGTATCATAAAGATGGAAGCACTAATCCCGAGAGCGCAAGCCGCCATAACAAGTTTTACCTCTTATCGGAGATCGAAGCCGATGCAGCCCAACTCGAAAGCAAAAAACTCGTCGAAAGTAATAAAAGAGTAAAGGTGGCGATGCGCCGAAGTAGTTGTATTGATTCGTTTTCCTCTTTTACACAAGCCTGGGTTCAATTTATACCCAGAACTACACACTATATCCTTGTCGGACATGACTCTTATCCCTATTACAACTCATATTAAAGATAATTCCCTAATACAAACTCTAACCGACAATATCTATTAGGAAACTAACATTATATCCTAATTAATAGATACAATTCCCTGTTTCGGACTCAATCCGTATGTGGGAATCCTTATGAAGTTCACCAACCGAACCCGACACAGACTCTGTTATCCTCCCGTCGGAATCGGCTACATCGGCTATCCTCGTCCGACTCTGTCTCAGCCGATGGTCACGATAGTCGACTCGGTCACCATCCGATATACACCGTAGCCGATTCGGTCACCAACCGATTCTTGCTCTGTTTTGGTAACCGCCAGCTTCCTCCAAATCCGCTTCGATTCTATCTTCAAATCCAATACTTGATTTACCAAATTTGGTCGTTAACACATATCTTGTGATTTGCTTGATGATAGTGCTTCTTGTCATATTGCTCATGTTGTATCATCTAGCATATCTACTTCTTGTGATGATCTTATAGATATGTCTAGCTCTAACTCTTGTGTTTCTATTTGTGATGCCTCACTTGTTGTTGAGAACAATGAGCTTAAGGAGCAAGTGGCCAAGCTCAACAAAAGCTTGGAAAGATGCTTCAAGGGTAAGAACACTCTTGATAAAATCTTGAGTGAGCAACGGTGCATTCTTAACAAGGAGGGACTTGGATTCATTCCAAAGAAGGGTAAGAAACCTTCTCACTGTGCTCCTCGTTTTGTCAAGAGCAATGGTAAGTTTTGCCATGTGCCGTGAGGTTGGGCATATGGCTAATGATTGCACCGGTGATAAGCCTCCTAAGACTTGCATGTTTGACTCTCACTATATGCTTAGAAAGGCTCATGATGGTAAAAAGAATACCATTTGGGTGCCCAAGGCTTTGGTCTCTAACCTTCAAGGACCCAAACAAGTTTGGGTACCTAAAAGAGCTTGATATTCTTTTGTAGGTGAACTACCACACCGGTGGAAGCCATTGGGTGCTTGATAGTGAGTGCACTCAACACATGACCGGTGATAGGAGCATGCTCACCACATTTGAAGTAGGAAGCAAAAATCAAGAGAGAGTCACTTTTGGTGATAATAGCAAAGGAAAGGTAATTGGGTTAGGTAAGTTGCTATCACCAATGATCTATCAATTATAAATGTCTCTCTTGTTGAATCACTCAATTTCAATTTACTTTCGGTTGCACAAATTTGTGATCTTAGTTTGTCATGTACCTTCAATCCTCAAGATGTGATTGTTACTAGCCTTCATGACAAATCTTACATCTTCAAAGGCTTTCGTTATGGAAATCTTTATTTGGTTGATTTCAACTCTAATGAAGCAAATTTGAAAACTTGTTTGGTTGCGAAAACTTCATTGGGTTGGCTTTGGCATAGGAGGCTAGCCTATGTTGGTATGCATCAATTAAGCAAACTTTCAAAACGTGATTTAGTTGTGGGTTTGAAAGATGTGAAGTTTGAGAAGGACAAACTTTATAGTACTTGTCAAGCCGGCAAGCAAGTTGCATGCTCTCATCCTTCCAAAAGCATCATGTCCACATCTAGACCATTGGAGCTCTTACATATGGATTTGTTTGGCCCAACAACCTATAAGAGCATTGGTGGAAATAGTCATTGCCTTGTCATTGTTGATGATTATTCTCGTTATACTTGGGTGTTCTTTTTGCATGACAAGTCTATTGTTGCCGAACTTTTCAAAAAGTTTGCAAAAAGGGCCCAAAATGAATTCAATTGCACTCTTGTGAAAATAAGAAGTGACAATGGTTCAGAGTTTTAAAATACCAATATCGAGGACTATTGTGATGATCTTGGTATTAAGCATGAGCTTTCCGCTACCTACTTACCTCAACAAAATGGTGTAGTGGAGAGGAAAAATCGCACATTGATTGAGATGGCAAGGACTATGCTAGATGAACATGGTGTTTCCGATTCCTTTTGGGCGAAAGCCATAAACACCGCTTGCCATGTGTTAACAGCAGATTTTCGTAATCGACCCAGAGAGGAAAGAGGAAACCGAAGCAGAGAGGAAGGATTAAGTTGGAGTCGGACCAAGCATCGTATCGGACTCGGAGAACGTATCGGACTGAGAGAAGCGCTAGCGGGAAGAGTGTATCGGCCGATACGGATTCAATACGGTCATTGGCCGATAGAGGCTGGAGGTTGATAGAGTCTGCGTGGGCTTGGTCTGGGCTCGAGATAAGCTTCAAGGAAGTTGCCAAATAGAGATAAAGCTCGGTTTTAGGCAATTGTATCTTGTAAATCAAGTAGGTTTAGATCTAATCTGTGGCAAGAGTCTGTCGCAAAGACTTGTTTGTTAGTTAGGGATAAGATCGTGTCCTACAAGGACCCTGTTGTAATCGCGGGTATAAATATCGCGGTAGTTTGTACATAGAAACTCTCTCACAACCGAATACAACAACCAGTTTGTTTCAATCTATTTTCGGCGCATCGCCAACCCTCGCAAGAGGTCAACTCCGACGAGTTCTTGCTTCCCCGGAGCAGAGGTAAGAACTCGTGCCCGACGATCTGCATCGTCGGGGCTAGCGTGTCGTTTTAGACACGCTAAGCCTTGATGATGTGATCGTCGTTTATCATGTTTTGGGTGATTTTGACAGGTGTTTTAATTACGCTTCGCCAGCGATTTGCTCGTTTTAGGGTTTGTTGCCGACGGCAGTTTAATTATTACACTTGGCTAAATCATTCAATGCATCTATCATCCCCAAAAGCAATCAGCGGCTTGATTTTCTTTGTGTTAAGTTTCAATTCACACTTTGAGTTGCTATCGACCTTAGTCCTGTTTTGAGATCTAACACAAAGCCTGCTTTCGATTGTAATTAAGGATAGCACTGGGGTTTCAGCCGGTCTTGCCTGATATGCATGTTTATCGTAATGTTTTCATGTGTATCTGCCATCTACATGAACAGATCAATGAATATAGATATATCTGTTATAGATTACTCTTTAGGGTTTATCTGTGGTCGACATATTTATATTGGTTGATTGGTTCATATAGATTTGCACTAGAGTATTAGCTAGTGTAGTTATCTTTGTTATCCCTTATCGGCTAATGCCATTAATCGATGTTAATATGTTGATGAAGGCCGATAAGATTAGATCCATGCTTTAATCTTATTTTATCACAAGTAAGCCGATATAGCTTTGCCCTATCGGCTGGGTTACAACAATGCGACATCGGCCTATCGGCCGATCGGCCATTGTTTTCTAACACGGTTTGCTTGTTTATCTTGTTGATTGTAGATCAAATCAACTGGCACGCTCTACACACGACTAGGCAAGCCTTTGGACCTGCACTGGAGTAAAGCAAACCTCCCAGGCCGCCGTGGAAACGTGGAACCCATTTGGTTGCAAGGCGGGTCGAAATTCTGCGCCAACACGCTTTTGGCACGCCCAGTGGGACACAAGAACACACGCTTTTGGCATGGCTGGTAGGACATCAAGAACACAAGCTTTGCAACAGCAACAAGATCACTGCAACATGTCGAAGCAGGGTGAGATCTCCGAGGAGAACGTCGTCACCGTGACCGCCGACCAGCTCAACGAGGAGCAAACAGCTGAAATGGACAAGCTGGTCGAGCAGTTCCGGAATATGTACCTACAAACGTATTCTAGGACTCGGCAAGACACTCTCATTCAAAAAACTAAGATGGTATTGCCGAGCCCTGGAGATGGAGCCAGCACGTCGGCGGCAGCCCACGACCATGCCGTAAAAACTGAAGAAAACGCCGCGCCGACGTTGCAAAACCGCATTGACTCCGCAGTGCACTCTGCGCTGGTCAACCAATCGGGGATTCTGGTGAACACCTTGACTAACACGGTCAAGTCAATCTTAGATGGCTCAATTCACCAGTACAAACCTCAGGGGCCGATTTTCTGGCCTAAAAACAAGTTCCCAACTTATCGGACCCTAAGGACCGATCTGAGTTCAACTCCACAGCCGACGGCGCCAATCCCGCCTCCATCGGCTCAGCCGGTGCCAACCATGCCGCTGGTCTTAGCCAAGCAAGCAGGAGGAAGTCCCCATCACATTATGGAAGAGCAGTTTGCACAATGGTCAAAGGGGAAACAACCGGTGATCGAGCCGATGCAGCAAGTACCAGTAAACCCGTCATCGGCCGGACAACCTTAGGCCCCTGTGTTCAGTAACCCTGCACCACAGACTGCTTACAACGTGCCACAAGGCTACCAGCAGTATACCACAGGGCAGTACGATGCACAGAACTTGAACCATCACTTCCAGCCATACTCCCCCAAGCAATATCGGGCAGAGGGCCTGCAGCAGTCTTACCACCAGGACTTCCCACATCAGCCCGCAGGATACTGGGCCGATATGATAGCCGAGGTGATGCGAGATCAGTTCGGCTTGAAGCCCAAGGAAAACTCTACAGTATATCGGCACCCGTACCCCGAGGAGTTCGATAGAGTGCCACTGCCAGGCCGATACAAAATCCCAGACTTCTCCAAGTTTTCAGGGCAGGACAACGTCTCGACATACGAGCACGTGAGCCGATTCCTAGCACAATGTGGAGAGGCATCGACCATTGAGGCGTTGAGGGTGCGGCTTTTCCCTCTATCCTTGTCGGGGTCGGCGTTTACTTGGTTTTCCTCTTTACCCTGCAATTCCATCAGAGGATGGATAGATCTTGAGAAACAGTTTCATAGATATTTCTACAATGATGTACAAGAGATGAGACTGTCCGATCTCACCGCCATCAGGCAACGTGTTGATGAATCGGTCCCAGAGTACATTCAAAGATTCAGGGACATAAGGAACAGGTGTTACAGCCTCAGCTTGACCGATTCTCAACTGGCCGATCTGGCGTTCCAAGGATTATTAGGGCCGATACGTGAGAGATTCTCTTCTCAGGAATTTGATAGCCTAGCTCAGCTAGCACAACGAGTATCGGCCCACGAGCAACGATTCCAGGAGGCGAAGAAGTTCGCGAGGAAAATTAATACAATTTATCAGTACGCCTCCGATGAAGATGATGAAGAAGACATCGACATCGATCTAGCCGAGTGGCCCCGGATGAAGAAGCCGACAACATGCCAATGGGCCAAGAAGGGCGATAAGGAGGACAAATACGACTTCGACATCAATAAGGCCGACAAAATATTTGTGTGGAGATTATGGGTACCGGATACCCTCACGGCTAGCTTATCCGACTTACCATAGGGGATAGGTTGCGCTCCATGATTATGTAAACCGGCTATGACTTGGGTATTACGTTACTATTGAGATAAGGCAACGGCCCATAGTCTATAGTTGGTAAGATTGAGGAGTTCGACTTAGAAAAGAATAGGTCTCCGACTTGTAAACCCGCCCTCCGGGACTATATAAGGAGGGTAGGGCGTCCCTTGAGGGAGATAGAGAAAAATACACGGACAGACAGAAAACTTGCGAGAGCCCCTATTGAAAGAGATCAAGAGATCAATAAACACTCGGTGGATCGAATCCCCGAAACAGGAGTAGGGTATTACCTCTCGTTAGAGAGGGCCTGAACCTGTCTAATCCTTTGTCCCGACTAACCCATTGTGTTTGGCACTTGACTGCTACCCCCAGATTGACATTGCTGAAACCAAGTTTCGACAGTTGGCGCGCCAGGTAGGGGCTCTGCGTGAAGTTCTTCTTCAACATCTCGCCGACGAGCGCAATGGGATCTCCATCAAGCTTCACCGACTTCGTGTTCGCCCCTGGGCAGGCGCTTCGCTTCGGCGGACTCGACTTCATCACCGACAAGTTCAGTAAGCTCTCTCTTCTCGACTCGGATTCGAACCAGTCGGGGAGGGAAAATTCCTTGGCGCCGCTCGGGTTACCGGACGACGCTAAAATCTATCATAATCTCCTATCTTCTGAGTTGGATCCGATCCACTCGGGAGAACCTTCTGAATCTTCTGAGTCTTCATCGCCTTCATGCTGTCCCCCGGCCTCACGAGAGGTCGCGGTCATACTCGAACGACTCGGGTCGTACTCATCCACGGACATTGACGAACATATGAGCTCCACAGACTTCGACGACCTTTACGACATCTCCACAGACGAAATCAACAGCTACGACGCAGACAAAGACTACTACGATCCGGACCTTCTCAACGTTCTCATGGCCGAAGTAGCTGAGACCGACTCGGCCGTGGCCCAGAGGATCGCGGAGGAGGAACAGGCTAAGCTTGAACAAGAGCGTAAGCGCGTGGAGGAGGAACGAGCCAAGCTGGAACAAGAGCGCAAGCGTGCGGAGGAGGAGAATAAGCGCAAGGAGGAGGAGGAGCTCAGGAAGAAACAAGAAGCCGACAAAAAGAAACGAGACCTGAGGGCGACCGGGCGCTCAGCCCGCGAGGCCATAATGCAGACACGAGTCGACAACGCCAATATCTTCCAGATGCCTCAACAAAACACCGTCGCTGCCCTCACCCTCATCGACACCGTCATCGAAGCGGCGCCGGCTGCGGTGACGCCGCTCCTGGACAAGATCAAAACCATCGTCGCGGCTACAGCCAACGGCCATCCTTCCAGCTCAGCACGAAGGCCGACCGAGTCCGTTGCAGAAACACCCGACAGAAGCCGTCTGCCGCTGCTGCGGTCCAAGGATTACAAGAGACCCGAGCAAAGCAAGACACCAGTCAGATCTAAAGACCCTCGCCACGAGGCAGTATGGAGGCCACGAGGCCAAACGGCTGACTCTCATGAGAGAGAACACAACCGACAACCCGTCCATGACCGGAATCGCCGCTACAACAACTCCAACTACCAAAGCAGCCCACGAAGGCCCCCGCCGAGTGATCTACGGGAGGTACTCGACCGACGCTACCGAGAACGTGAACGACGCTCTTCTGAAGACAGAAGGAAATCACCCGACGACTACGACGATGGAGTGCCCGCTTTCACCAGGAACCTGCGTCGAGTGGACTGGCCGAGTGGTTTTAAACCTACCGGGATTGATAAGTACGACGGCAAGACCGACCCCGAGTCCTGGCTAACTGTGTACACCCTCGCCATTCGCGCAGCAGGAGGAGACAGCAAGGCTATGGCCAATTACCTGCCCGTCGCTCTCGCCGACTCAGCCAGGAACTGGCTCACGAGTTTGCCAAGAGGCTCGATCGACTCGTGGAGTGAGCTTCGGGACCACTTCGTCGCCAACTTCCAGGGCACTTTTGAAAGGCCTGGGACCCACTTTGACCTCTGCAACGTCATCCAGAAGCCGGACGAATCGCTGAAGGACAACATTCGATGCTTTTCGGAGAAATGGAACAAGATTCCCAACATCACCGATGACGTCATTATTGCTGCATTCCAGAAAGGCGTCCATGACGAGTTGCTTATCGGCAAGTTTGGGCGCAAGCCACCAAAGACGGTCAAGCAAATGTTCGAGACGACAAACTCCTACGCCAAATCTGATGACGCAATCACGGCCTCGCGACAAGACCGGCATGACAAGAGGGACGACAAGCCATCCGGAAGCAGCTGGCGTCCTAAGAAGGACAACGGCAACAACAACGGGGGCCAAAAGGATCGCAAGCGCAAGCCCGAGGATCTGGTCGCCACAACAACGAACTACCAGCAACAGCGTCCCCGAGTCGCCGCCTACGACAAAATCATGAACGCTCAGTGCACGCACCATCCAAACCACAAGCATGCGGGAAAGGATTGCTTTATCTACAAACAGTTCGCTGAGCAATACGCGGCACAACTACGACAAAAGCCGGCTGACGAAGCCGGCCCATCGGGCACCAAGAGGAACGACCCGGTTAGCGGCACAAAGCCCTTCCAAGACCCCGTGGGTGAGCTAAACCACATCTTCGGGGGACCGCAGGCGTACGAGTCCAAGAGGAAGCAAAAGCTGACTGATCGTGAAGTCAACGCCACGCAACCTGAAGTCCCGCATTATCTACGATGGTCGGAGGTGGCTATCATGTTTAACGGCTCGGATCACCCTGACCGAGTGGTTCACCCGGGGCGGTATCCCCTGGTACTAGACCCGGTGGTTCGCAACATCAAACTCAAGCGCGTCCTCATCGATGGCGGCAGCGCTTTCAACATCTTATTTGCCAAGACGCTGGACGAGATGCAGATTCCAAGATCCGAGTTGAAGCCGAGTTCAGCTCCCTTTCATGGAGTCATCCCGGGGCTGTCATTCACGCCACTCGGGCGCATTACTCTTCCAGTCACCTTCGGGGTTCAGGAGAACTTCCGGACGGAGAACATCACTTTTGAGGTTGCCGACTTTGAAGCGGCCTACCACGCGATCATCGGAAGACCGGCGCTCGCTAAGTTCATGGTGGTACCACATTATACCTACCTTATCATGAAGATGCCCGGGTCCAATGGAGTCATCACCCTGCGCAGCGACGTCAAACAAGCCTTCACTTGCGACAAAGAAAGCTGCGACTGTTAACGACGGATTTTGGTAATCGACTTGGAAAGGAAAGAGGAAACCGAAGCAGAGAGGAAGGATTGAGTTGGAGTCAGACCAGGCTTTGTATCGGACCCGGTAACCGTATCGGACTGGGGAGGTGTTGCTATAAAGAGCGTATCGGCCGATACGGATTTGGTTTGGTCGTGGGCCGATGTGGGTTGTGAGTTGACAGTGTCAACGTGGGCTTGGTCTGGGCTCGAAGTAAGCTTCAAGGAAGTTGCCAAATAGAGATAAAGCTCGGTTTTAGGCAATTGTATCTTGTAAATTAAGTAGTGTAGATCTAATCTGTGGCTTAAGTCTGCCGCAAGGACTTGTTTGTTAGTTGTAGATAAGATCGTGCCCTACAAGGGTTCTGTTGTAACCTCGGGTATAAATATCCCGATAGTTTGTACATGTAATCTCTCTCTCAATCAATCACACAATCAAATCAATCTACTTCCGGCGCATCGCCAACCCTCGCAAGAGGTCTTCTTCGACGAGTTCTTGCTTCTTCGGAGCAGAGGTAAGAACTCGTCCCCGACGATCTGCATCGTCGGGGCTAACGTGTCGCTTTAGACACGTTAAGCCTCGATGATGTGATCGTCGATTATCATGTTTTGAATAGTTTTGACAAGTATCTTAATTGAGCCTTGCCAGCGGTTTACTCGCTTTAGGGTTTATTGCCGACGATGGTTTAATTCTTATGCTTGGCTAGATTGTTCAATGCAGCTGCCATCCCCAAAAGCAATCGACGACTTGATTTTCTTTGTGTTAAGTCTCAATTCACACTTCGAGTTGCCATCGACCTTAGTCCTGTTTTGAGATCTAACACAAAGCCTGCTTTCGGTTGTAATTAAGGATAGTACCGGGGTTTTAGCCGGTCTTATCTAACATATGTGATTGCTTTATGTTTCTTGCATATGTTTGCCACTTATATGTGCAGGTCGATAAGTATAGATATGTCGATCATGAGGTAATCTCAAGATTTCATTATGGTTGACATGTTTATACTGGCCGATTGGCTCGTATAAGTTTGCACTAGAGTACTAGCTGGTGTAGTTACCTTTGTCATCCTTATCGGCCGGTATTATTAGTTGAGGTCTACATATCAATGAAGGCCGATAAGATTAGATTCATGTCTTACTTATTTTCTAAGTGAGCCGATATAGCTTTGCCCTATCGGCTGGGCTATGACAATGTGTCATCGGTCTGCTGACCGATCGGCCATTGTTCTCTGACTTGGTTCACTTGTTTCTTGTTGATTGCAGATCAAATCAACTGGCACGCTCTACTTACGACTAGGCAAGCCATTTGGACCTGCACTGGAGTTAAGCAGATCTCCCAGGCCGCCGTGGTAACGCGGAACCCGTTTGGTTGCTGGACGGGTCAAAATTTTGCGCCAACACGCTTTTGGCACGCCCAGTGGGACCTCAAGAACACATGCTTTTGGCACGCCCAGTGGGACCACAAGAACACAAGCTTCTCACCAGCAACAAGAACACCTCGAGATGTCGAAGCAGGCCGAGATCGTCGAGGAGAACGTCATTCCTGTGACCACCGACCAGCTCAGCACAGAACAAAATGCTGAGATGGATAGTCTGGTCGCGCAGTTCCAGAATATGTACCTGCAAACATATTCTAGGACTCGGCAGGGCACCTTGATTCAAAAGTCCAAGGTGGTCATGCCGAGTTCCGGAGATGGAGCTGGGACGTCGGCGGCGGCCCACGATCACGCCGTCAAAACTGAAGACACTGCAGCGCCGACGTTGCAAGACAGGATTGACTCCGTAGTCCACTCTGCGCTAGTCAACCAATCAGGGATTTTGGTGAACACCTTGACCAATACGGTCAAATCTATCTTAGACGGGTCAATTCACCAGTTCAAGCCTCAGGGGCCGATTTTCTTGCCAGAAAATAAGTTCCCTGTATATCGGACCCTGAGGAATGATCTGAGCACGTCTCAGCCAACACCGCCGATGCCATCCTCATCGGCGCAGCCGACAACAACATTGCCACTGGTCCTCACCAGGCAGACTGGGGGCAGCTCTCAGCTCATCACCGAGGAACAGTACGCTCAATGGACCAAGGGGAAGCAACCGGTGGTTGAGCCGATGCAGCAAGTTCCCGTCCACCAGCCATCGGCCGGACAACCGCAAGCCCCGGCGTTCAATAGTCCTCCACTTCAAGCTGCATACAACGTGCCGCAAGGCTATCAGCAGCACCCTGCGGGACAGTATGGCGTACCGAACTCGGATCATCATTACCAGCCATACTCCCCTAGGCAGTATCAAGCAGAGGGTCTGCAACAATCGTTTCAGCCAGACCTCCCACATCGGCCCGCAGAATATTGGGCCGATATGATAGCCGAAGTGATGCGGGATCAATTCGGCTTGAAGCCCAAGGAGAACTCTACGGTGTATCGGCACCCGTATCCCGAAGAATTTGACAGAGTACCATTGCCAGGCCGATACAAGATCCCGGATTTCTCCAAGTTTTCGGGACAGGACAACGTCTCGACATATGAGCATGTCAGCCGATTCTTAGCACAGTGCGGGGAGGCATCGGCTATCGAGGCGTTGAGGGTGAGGTTTTTCCCTCTGTCCTTATCAGGGTCTGCATTCACATGGTTTTCTTCCTTGCCCTGCAATTCCATCAGAGGATGGATAGATCTGGAGAAACAGTTTCATAGATATTTCTACAATGGTGTACAAGAGATGAAACTGTCAGATCTGACTGCCATCAGGCAACGAGTGGATGAATCGGTCCCTGAGTACATACAAAGGTTCAGAGACATACGCAACAGATGTTATAGCCTCAGTCTGACCGATTCCCAGTTGGCCGATTTGGCATTTCAGGGATTGCTAGGGCCGATACGCGAGAGGTTCTCCTCGCAGGAATTTGACAGCCTCGCTCAGCTGGCACAACGAGTATCGGCCCACGAGCAGCGATTCCAGGAGGCAAAGAAGTTCGCGAAAAAGATTAACACTGTTTATCAGTACGCCTCCGACGATGACGACGATGAAGACGGTGATGTCGACCTAGCCGAGTGGGCCCGGATGAGGAAATCAACAACTTGCCAGTGGGCCAAGAAAGGAGATAAAGAAGATAAATATGATTTCGACATCAACAAGGCCGATAAGATATTTGACCTGCTGTTGCAAGAAAAGCAGATCCAACTGCCAGTAGGTCACGTATTGCCATCGGCCGAAGACATCAAGAAAAGGAGATATTGCAAGTGGCACAATTCCTATTCACACCATACAAATGAATGCAAGATCTTCCGGCAACAAATTCAATCGGCCATCGAGCAGGGCAGAATTAAAATCGATGATGCCAAGCGGCCGATGAAGATTGAAGGCCACCCGTTCCCAGTCAACATGGTGCGGGCGGACAGGGCCGATGGCGGTGGCCATCGGACTGGCAAGCGGCCTCATCAGACCTCTGAGGGCCTGATCAGAAAATATCAGCGGAGGCGGGAGGAACAAGCTCAAGACCAAGCCGATCAAGACAACTCCTACGACCCACACTGGGAGTGCGAGTTTTTTCGCTTCTGCTGGAATGAAGGGATGAGGTTGCCATCTATCCAGGAGTGCCCTGCATGCAGTGGTGCAGAAGATTCTTATCAGGGCAGCTCAAGCAGACAAACGCATCGGCCGGCCAAGCAACGGAAATCTGTGCATGAAAGGCTAGGGCCGATGCACCGAGATCAACACGATGAAGATGAGGAGCAAGTCCAGAACCCCCAATGGTGCCCAAGCGATGTATTCACCAAGACACAAAAGCGGCGGGTTCAGAGGTTAAGGAGGAAAGAGCAAATCCAAGAGCAACAAGCTGAAATACCCCATCGGCCAACCAAGACCAAAAAAGAGTGGAGGATAAAATCCACGGTGGCCAAGGCCGATGAGGGCACCTCCAATACAGCTCAGAGCTACTCAGCTTCAAAAGGTAAAAAAATGGCATCGGCGCCTGTTAACATGGTGTTTATATTGCCAGCAGAATACAGTGTGCAGGCGGCCGATGAAGCGATGGCCGATGATGAACAAGGTTCAGCCAGGCTACGGTTGTCACCAGACCAAGCCATCTTCGACAAGCCAGTTGACGCCAGCTACAGACATTTACGGCCGTTGTACATCAAAGGATTCATCAACGGGCGGCCGATGACGAAGATGCTGGTCGATGGTGGCGCAGCGGTCAATTTAATGCCATACCCAACCTTCAGGAAGCTTGGAAAAGTACCTGAAGATCTTATCAAGACAAATATGGTATTAAAGGACTTCGGTGGCAACGCATCCGAGGCGAAGGGGGTCCTGAACGTGGAACTCACCGTGGGCAGCAAAACAATTCCCACCACCTTCTTCGTCTTCGATGGAAAGGGTTCCTACAGCTTGTTGTTGGGACGAGATTGGATCCATGCAAATTGCTGTGTCCCTTCAACAATGCACCAATGCCTCATGCAATGGCAAGGGGACCAAGTCGAGATCGTGCAGGCCGATCGGTCAGTACATGTCGCCAATGCCGATCTCGCAGTTTGGGAGATGGAGGGAATCGACTGCTTGTCCGGGCGAGTCTGGGACGCCGATTTCCTCAAGGTAACCGACTGCGACATCGAGACAATTGAAGACCAAGACAAGCGGTTACTTTAGCGAAGATGCACCATCCGCCGTTGACAATGACCCCTACACAGATGACGCGGTGGATGAGTTAGACGGCAAGTTGGGACAAGGTTTTACGTCGGCCGATGAATTGGAAGAAATTGATATAGGAATAGGTGATAGGCCTAGGCCGACGTATGTAAGCGCTAATTTGCCAAAGGAATACAAGAATAATTTGATAGATCTTTTGAAAGAATTCAGAGATTGTTTTGCATGGGAATACCATGAGATGCCAGGATTAAGCCGATCGATTGTAGAACATCGGCTACCAATCAAACAAGGCTATCGGCCTTTTAAGCAAGCTCCTCGGAGGTTTAAGGCCGATATGCACGAAGCCATAAAAGCAGAGATCACAAGACTTTACGACGCCAACTTTATCAGGCCCTGCCGATACGCGGAGTGGGTCTCCAACATAGTTCCGGTATTGAAAAAGAACGGCAAGCTAAGGGTATGCGTCGATTTCAGAGATCTAAATAAGGCGACGCCCAAAGACGAGTACCCTATGCCGTTGGCCGATTTGCTAGTCGACGCTGCTTCTGGGCATAAGATCATTAGTTTCATGGACGGAAACGCGGGTTACAACCAGATCTTTATGGCTAAAGAGGACATTCATAAGACAGCCTTCAGGTGCCCAGGGGCAATCGGCCTATATGAATGGGTCGTCATGACATTTGGTTTGAAGAATGCTGGAGCTACGTATCAGAGGGCTATGAATTACATTTTTCATGATCTTATTGGCTCTCTGATTGAAGTTTATATAGACGATGTCGTCGTAAAGTCAAGAGAACATGATATGCACTTGGCCGACTTACGCAAGGTACTAGAAAGGGCAAGGAAATATGGTTTGAAGTTGAACCCTAACAAATGTGCCTTTGGCGTATCGGCCGGTCAGTTTTTGGGTTTCTTGGTCCATGAAAGGGGGATTGAAATCACACAGAAGAACATCGATGCCATCAAGAAAATCAAGCCTCCAGAAAACAAGACCAAGTTACAGTCTCTGCTTGGCAAGATCAACTTCGTCCGGCGTTTTATATCAAATTTGTCGGGCCGTATAGAGCCATTCACTCCACTGTTGAAAATAAAGGACGACGAAGAATTCATATGGGGTGACAAGCAACAGAAAGTGCTAGACGATATCAAAGAATATTTAACTTCTCCGCCGGTCTTAATTCCTCCGCAAAAAGGAGTCCCATTCAAACTGTACTTGTCAGCCGATGAGAAATCCATCGGCTCAGTCTTGGTTCAAGATGTTAACGGCAAGGAAAGAGCTATTTTTTATCTCAGCAGGAGAATGTTAGACGCTGAGACAAGGTACACGCCGGTGGAGAAATTATGCCTTTGTTTATATTTTTCATGTACTAAATTGAGGCATTACCTGCTTTCCAACGAGTGCATAGTGGTGAGCAAGGCCGATCTGATGAAATACATGCTATCGGCCCCCATGCTGAAAGGACGAGTCGGGAAGTGGATCTTTGCTTTAACAGAGTTTGACCTTCGATATGAATCGGCCAAAGCGATCAAAGGACAAGCCCTGGCCGATTTCATCGTTCAACATAGAGATGACTCAGTTGCATATGCAGACATTGTGCCGTGGACGTTATATTTCGATGGATCCGTCTGCAGACACGGTTGCGGTATCGGCCTAGTCATCATATCCCCTCGGGGGGCAAGTTTTGAGTTCGCTTTCACTATCAAGCCTTATTATACCAACAATCAAGCAGAATATGAAGCGGTGCTTAAGGGCTTGCAGTTATTACAAGAAGTCGAGGCCGATGCCGTGGAAATCATTGGTGATTCACAGCTAGTAATTAGTCAACTTTCTTGGGAGTATGAGTGCAGAGACGATATTCTCAAAGTGTACAATGAGGAGTGCAAAGAGTTATTACACGGTTTCCGGATCGTCACGATGAGGCACATACCCAGGAAGCAGAATTTCGAAGCCAATGATTTAGCTCAGGGGGCATCGGGATACAGGCCGATGGCTAAAGACGTTCCAATTCAGATTGCTCTCGTGCACGCCGATGACTGGAGGTTTGATATCATTGAGTATTTGAGAAACCCTTCCCAATCGGCGTCACGCAGAATGAAATATAAAGTTTTACACTATGTCTTATTGGACGATAACCTACATTATCAGACGGTTGATGGTGTCCTACTCAAATGCCTAGGTCCTGAGGAGGCTAAAACCGTTATGAGCGAAGTACATGAAGGGATTTGTGGCACCCATCAATCGGCCCGTAAAATGAAATGGCTGATGAAGCGCGTCGGATATTTTTGGCCAACCATGCTAGAAGATTGCTTCAAGTATTATAAAGGATGTCAGGATTGTCAGAAATTTGGAGCAATTCAGAGAGCACCGGCATCGGTTATGCATCCAATCATAAAGCCGTGGCCGTTTCGTGGATGGGGAATAGATATGATCGGCCAGATTAACCCACCATCAAGTAAGGGACACAAGTATGTATTAGTGGCTATAGATTACTTCACAAAGTGGGTTGAGGCCGTTCCTCTCAAGAAGGTTGATTCCAAAGACGCTATTCAGTTCGTCAAGGAGCATATCATATATCGGTTTGGGTTACCTCAGACAATAACTACAGATCAGGGATCAATCTTCGTGTCCGACGAGTTCGTCCGATTTGCTGACAACATGGGCATCAGATTACTCAATTCTTCTCCTTACTATGCGCAGGCCAATGGGCAGGCGGAGGCTTCTAACAAGTCTTTAATCAAATTAATCAAGAGGAAAATTGACGAACAGCCGAGGCAATGGCATACAACGCTGGCCGATGCCCTTTGGGCGTATCGGATGGCTTGCCATGGTGCAATCCAAGTGCCTTCCTATCAACTGGTCTACGGGCATGAAGCTGTACTGCCGTGGGAAACCGCCATCGGCTCAAGAAGGATTGCTTTGCAAGACGACTTGACAGCCGATGAGTACCATAATCTTATGGTTGATGAATTGGATGATTTGGCACATGTTCGATTACGGGCCTTAGAGAAAATCAAGCGTGATAAAGATAGAGTGGCCCGTCATTATAATAAAAAGGTCGTTGCCAAATCGTTTGAGGAAGGAGACCTTGTGTGGAAATTAATAATGCCGATTGGCTCCAGAGATAATAAATTCGGCAAATGGTCACCTAATTGGGAAGGCCCCTTTCGAATTCATCGATGTGTTCCTCACAATGCCTATCTGCTCAAGGGATTAGATGGCGAGATTTATGGACGAGCTCTCAATGGCAAATACTTGAAACAATATTATCCCAGTATCTGGATTGACTCATGATCGGCCCTCTAGCCGATTTATGATTACAGCCGATGTAGTCAAGCATCGTCTTTAGATGGCCGGTAAATACTATCGCCCTTAGTTCAAAATTTCAGAATATGAGCCCTCATCTTCCAAAATTTGGGGGGCATATATATATACAGGAATTTTCAAGGATTTTTCAGTTTGGCGATTGACTTCGGCTCTCTGGCCGATGAGATTGTTTATAATGAGAATTTTCAAGGATTTTTCAGTTTGGCGATTAACTTCGGCTCTCTGGCCGATGAGATTGTTTATAATGAGATTGTTCGTATTAAAGATATATGTGTCTGGAATTTTCAAAACAAATTCGGCTGCACGGCCGATAAGGTGTGAGAGGATTTCAGAAGCAATAAATTAGGCTGGAATTTTCAAAACAAATTCGGCTGCATGGCCGATAAGGTGTATGGTTATACATTATAGAAATAACATATGCTACATCACCCTATGAAGTCTGCAATAGCAGCAATGGCTTTACGACGAATCTGCTCAACGTCTTCGATAGCCTGGGCATCATCGGCCATCGTCCCTGGGATTGGTTTCAGTGATTTGCTTAGGGTCGCGAGGTACTTGGCCGATGCCTTGAGCTTTGCCGTCTGATCTTCTATGACCTTGGGTGATGTAGCTATCCCGGCTTCGACTTCCTGGATTTCTTGGCGTGTAGTGGCCAGCTTCGATTCTAGCTCTGCCTCGAGGCGACAGAGTTCTTCAAGCCTATTCTTCAGCACAATCGGCTCCACCGCTAGCTCGTCCAACCTGGTCTTATCGGCGTTCACTTGAGCTTTGCTAGCGGACAGGGCCAATTCCAGTTGTTCGCATTGTCGTCGCTCTGCAAGTCTTTCTTTTGCTCTGAAAAGCTTGAATCGGTATTGTTCCAGGAAGATGGCCGGCGTGAGGGTTTCTATCAGGTCTTCGGGCAGTTCGTCTTGGATTTCTTGTACCCTGGCTCTGATGGAGGAGCAGTCTTCTACCAAACACTCCAGCGAGGCTTCTAGCCGATTCCCAATATCGGTCAGCCGGTTCTTCAGATCATCAGAGATTGGTGCCCTAGCTGTGCTGGGTAGCTCCTTGTCCTCATCATCAAGAAACTGGCCGATATCAAAGGAGAACATATCGGCTAGGTTCTGCAAATATCAACATGGGTCGAGGTTAGCCTTGTTAATCAGGAATCGGCAGAAAGGGGATCAGGGTAACTGTGGTTACCTGTGTTGGAGCATTGGTAGTGCTTGCATCGGCCTCCCTTTGCTTTGTCGACACAGTAGGCGAGGGGGTTGGCCGATGTGGTGAACGTGATGGAGCCCTAGGCTGAAAAAGCAGGAAATCGGTGAATAGGGTTATGTGATTACGAAAATAATGCAAAAAATCAACTCTTACCGAGACAGTCGGAGAGGGTGGTGGAGAAGGAGAAGGGGTTCTCAATCGTGCCTTGGCTCGTTCGCGCCGTTGCAAAGTTGTTTTCTTGGTTCTTGGTAAAGGGGCCGATTGAGTTCTCTCCTTTAACACAGATGACATCGCAGCCTGAAAAGGATATGAAGTTAAAGTGTGGCAGTACAAGGAGATTATGTAACCACAGAGAAGGGATTATATTGACCTTGCGAACTGCATGTCTGGTCCTTTTTGGTTGCGGGGCATCATCTTGGTCATCGGCCGGTGGGATCTCCGCAGCTCTGGCCGATGGCTCTTGGGTGGTTTCGACCGACGGGTTTTCTTCTTCGTGTTCATCGGCCACTGCTGCATCGACTTCCTCCTCCATCACTTGTTCTTCGAGAAATTCTTCCAAGGAGGGGTCTAGCTCTTCGGCATCGGCCTGGTCATCGGTTTTAGCCTTCTTGCTGGCTTTCTGCGATTTGCCTTTGGCCGGCGCTTTTCTCTTGGGGTTTTCTTTAGGCATCGGACCTTGGAGAAGTGACGCCACTTTTGGGGCAGTGAGGCCGATGATGGATTCCAGGACGGTTGACCCCGATGGAGCTATGGCTTGAGTGTAGAAGATCTTCCGTCCACTGTTGCTCACAGATGGAATCGGCTCATCTGGGACTTGAGGGCTGATGCCTTGGATAAGTTCTGTCACATAGAACCTGGCCGATTGATGAAAGATGTGAGCGGCCCACTCTTGCCACCAAGTTTGGAAGTTAATGTGCACGAAGGCATTCAGATGCAGCCGATCGCAGTCACCAAGATTGGGGAGCTCGATTTCCATTGCTTTGTTCATAATCAGGGCCGATGGGACTGTGCCTCTGTTCTCTAGGAGATTATGAAGATGCAAGCTAATGGGAAGTTGTCCGAGCCCGCATTCATAGGACAAGCTGGTGCTCCTTCCCTGAAAGACGCCTACTGGGAGCAGGCATGGAGTGAGGCCGATCATGAATAATTCCCTTGATTCCATGTCATCATTTATTAAGCTCAGTTGCAGATCATCTGGAAGCTCGAAGTCTCGGTCCGATGTATAGACAAATGTATCCATCTTGGCTGATGGAGGGCCGGTGAAGAAACGGATGAACCATGTAGCCATGTCATCGGCCGATTGATCTGCGCCAGGGTAGACGGAGGCTGCTTCCCCGTAGGACATGCATCTTCTGTTCCTGGGGTCTTCGTGATCGTCATATTTTGATGGGAAGCGAGAATCTGATAGAGGTGGCCGATCAACCATGGTGTTGGTATATATGGTTAGCCAGAGTTGAATGAACCACCATGGTCCTCCATGAGCCACAGTCTGTTTTAGCATCAAGTCTTGTGTGGAAACATGGAGTAGCCGATATACAGCTCCTAGAAGGTATCGGCCCAAGGGGATTTGTCTCTTGTCGACCAAAGCTTGAGCCAAGTGTTGACAGTTTGTAGTGGGGCCACAGGTCGATCCGCAGAAGACAAATCTCTCCAACCACAATGTCAGGAAAGCTACGTGTTCTCGCTCTGAGACCGATCCCTGCTCCATGTGTTCAGAGATATATCCGGACCAGCCTCCAATTTTCTTGGTCTTCAACTTGTGGCTGCTGTTTACTAGGAGGCTGAAGGGGTTGATCTCAGAGCTGATATCCAATCCTGTGAGTGCCTTGATATCTATGAGGGTTGGGGTCATCGGACCTTGCTTGAACATAAAAGCGTTCAAGGTACTTGACCAGAAGTAGCTGGCAGCTGACATTAGTGGCTCATTCTTCTTGGTATTGGCCAGGGACAGAGTTATGCATTGGCCGATTCCAATCTCGTCCCAGTGGACTTGTTTGACGGCAGCAATCCTTTTGTGCCAAGTCCTGTATCCATTTAGCTTTGATGGCCATGACCTGAAGGTGTGCTTCCACGCCGAGACAGTGGGCTTGGCTTGCCTGAAAGGGATTCTGTCTGTTTCGGCGTTGATTAGCCAGGTTGGGTCGCAGTCGCCCATGGGGCCCAGGAGAAAGCGATGGGATTTATCGTCAGTGGGAATCAAGATTTGGTTTTTGAAGACCTAAATCGTGAGAACAACGATGAGAAAATAAGGCCTGAGGGGGGCAGAAAGTAAAAACCTAACTTGGAGAAATCAGCGGAAAAGGTAATAGTGCGGAGTTTGAAGGAATTGACTTACCGCAGGGATCTCGGAGGCGTAGAACGGGGCGGAGGCCATCGTTGTTGTTGGAGGGGTCGCTGTGAAGGGGGTCGATGTTGACGAGACGCCGAGGGGTCGCCGGAGTTGAAGAACACGGGGAGTTTGTTGAATCGGCGGCGAAAGGGTTCGAATCTGGATCTGTGCGGTTTTCAGGTTAGACCTAGCAAAAAGTCGATGAGTTCCCTGGAGCTAATTCCGCCACATTATATAATGAAGCGGAATTGGGGGGCATGTGTTAACGACGGATTTTGGTAATCGACTCGGAAAGGAAAGAGGAAACCGAAGCAGAGAGGAAGGATTGAGTTGGAGTCGGACCAGGCTTCGTATCGGACCCGGTAACCGTATCGGACTGGGGAGATGTTGCTATAAAGAGTGTATCGGCCGATACGGATTTGGTTTGGTCATGGGCTGATGCGGGTTGTGAGTTGACAGTGTCAACGTGGGCTTGGTCTGGGCTCGAAGTAAGCTTCAAGGAAGTTGCCAAATAGAGATAAAGCTCGGTTTTAGGCAATTGTATCTTGTAAATTAAGTAGTGTAGATCTAATCTGTGGCTTAAGTCTGCCGCAAGGACTTGTTTATTAGTTGTAGATAAGATCGTGCCCTACAAGGGTTCTGTTGTAACCTCAGGTATAAATATCCCGATAGTTTGTACATGTAAACGCTCTCTCAATCAATCACACAATCGAATCAATCTACTTTCGGCGCAACGCCAACCCTCGCAAGAGGTCTCCTTCAACGAGTTCTTGCTTCCTCGGAGCAGAGGTAAGAACTCGTCCCCGACGATCTGCATCGTCGGGGCTAACGTGTCGCTTTAGACACGTTAAGCCTCGATGATGTGATCGTCGATTATCATGTCTTGAATAGTTTTGACAGGTATCTTAATTAAGCCTCGCCAGCGGTTTACTCGCTTTAGGGTTTATTGCCGACGATGGTTTAATTCTTATGCTTGGCTAGATTGTTCAATGCAGCTGTCATCCCCAAAAGTAATCGACGACTTGATTTTCTTTGTGTTAAGTCTCAATTCACACTTCGAGTTGCCATCGACCTTAGTCCTGTTTTGAGATCTAACACAAAGCCTGCTTTCGGTTGTAATTAAGGATAGTACCGGGGTTTTAGCCGGTCTTATCTAACATATGTGATTGCTTTATGTTTTTTGCATATGTTCGCCACTTATATGTGCAGATCGATAAGTATAGATATGTCGATCATGAGGTGATCTCAAGATTTCTTTATGGTTGATGTGTTTATACTGGCCGATTGGCTCGTATAAGGTTGCACTAGGATACTAGCTGGTGTAGTTATCTTTGTCATCCTTGTCGGCCAATTTTATTAGTTGAAGTCTACATATCAATGAAGGCCGATAAGATTAGATTCATGTGTTACTTATTTTCTAAGTGAGCCGATATAGCTTTGCCCTATCGGCTGGGCTATGACAATGTGTCATCGGTCTGTCGACCGATCGGCCGTTGTTTTATGACTTGGTTTGCTTGTTTCTTGTTGATTGCAGATCAAATCAACTGGCACGCTCTACTTACGACTAGGCAAGCCATTTGGACCTGCACTGGAGTTAAGCAGATCTCCCAGGCCGCCGTGGTAACGCGGAACCCGTTTGGTTGCTGGACGGGTCGAAATTCTGCGCCAACAATAGTCCATGTCCAATTTTTGTAACCATGGAAAGACCACCTTAAGAAGACTTGAAGTTGTAACCCACTTGTAGGATGGTTAGTGTGGGACCTTTTATATGTTCTTGGTAGCCCAATTTTGAAGAGAACCATTTATGTAATATACATATCACGGCTGCCATGTAACCCCATTTATGTAAGTACTCTATGGATGAATTTAATAGTAATTAGGAAGCCGTTTATTGTTATTTTCCTAATGACTGTGCTTGCTGTCCAAAAATTTTCCATTTGCCAAAAATGAGCTCAGCAATGTGAGATCATGACCGTAATGTTTAAAGTTTTGTAACTAGCCATAGCCTTAACATGCTAATTGTAACCAACAATGTCCTTTTAATTTGTGTAGTTTTCCCATAGCTTAATTTTACCTTCATTTACCAAATTAAGAGAAACCCTTGACCGAATGTAAGTTTGTCAAGATTGGATTGCGATCATAGGTCTTGAAAAGTTGTACCTTGCTACAACCCTGATATATTAACTACCTCTCAAGACGTTCTACCAATATGTTGTATTTTCCATGAACCGTACTCGCCATGACCGAATAAACACTGCTCCTCCCTCAGCCGAACAAGGGTTCTTATTACTTTAAATACAGCAAGTTGATAATACAACATAAAAGTTTTTATACACTCATTCCCTTGATTAAAGGAGTGTGCATAGCAAGACCAACTAGTGGCCTTCTTAAGAAAAAAATTTTGTTGGAAATATTAAATCTGGTATGTTTGAAAAGATTTTCTAAATAACCAAAAACTGATAATGTTGTGTCATTATCAGAAAATCAACCTACACCTGACCATTATTTCCATCCACAACCCCAACCCAAATCTCGGGGATGAGATTTATTTTAAGGAGGATAGATCTGTAACTTACCAAAAATTCGAATTTCGAATTTTGACTTCAGGTAAATAATAAAAATGTGTTTTCAAGTTGATGACCAAAATTTTACAAATTTTCAACCTAGGTAAGGTTAAAATTAGCTGGTGCCCATATGCAAATTAGCGAACAATTTAAAACTTTTCTTTCCTAATTTAACTTGACATGCATAACATGTACATGCCAGCCTAAACACAAGATGTGGTGTGTGATTTGAGTCTTTTAAATGTTTTTGGATCTTGGATGCATTACATACTAGGCCTGATGAACACAAGTATGCATCCCTATTAATTTATACATATAATAAAAGCATTATCCTAATTGCCAACTTAAGTACCATTAGTCCAACTCAAATATATACACACTAGTGCATAAGGATCTTGTGAGTTTGAGCATGGTGAATTGAAAGTAAAGTCTAAACACAACATCTCTTGTTAATTACAAATTAAGAATATAATTTTCCAATCATTTAAATATACATTTAAAATAGGAACACTTAGTGGTAGATGAATTCACTGAATATTTAAAAATAATAGGTGCTATATAAAATCATGGGGAAATTCATGTACATACTATTCAACATATATATATCTCACTGGAATTTTAGTATAATTTAATATGTACAATTGATACCTCATATAATTAGGTCAAAACAGTCAAACTATAAATTATTTCTAAACCCTAATCGGCAAAATTGATACACATCTCATATGTGTATTTTATCACATGAGAATGTATAGGCTATATAATTTATTCAAATACTAATATATTAATACTGAATTAATATAATTGTTTCAGAATTTATTTTATAGATTCTGAGGTCCTAAAATTTCAAATCAATTTCGGCCAGACCTAAATTCTTTATTTTCCTGAGAATAAAATATTAGGAATTTTTGCGTGAAACCAAAGAAAATGGAATCTAGGTATTTTTATCTACCTCCAAAAAAATCCACATTAATTTATCATCTACAAAAGTTATGTTATGGAATTATAAAATAGGGAGAAAGAAAATAAATAGGGAAAAATCCTAAAACTACCCTAACAGAAGTTTACCAGAAATTCTACCCATCTCTCTCACTCTACCTCTGTTTACACCGCCCTGGACCCACCCGTTGGTCTCATTGACTAGCTCCAACTCAATTCAAAGTGTTCCACCGCTCAAGCTGAGAGAGAGAGACAGAGAGCGAGAGAGAAAGCGGCGCGGACGTGTTCGACGCGTGGCCGAGACTTGTCCGCCGCCGAGCTTGCCTATATCCTCTCCCAGCTGCATCGCCGCCTCTTCCATTTCACCCCTGTGGAGAGCAAATCGAGAGGGAGAGCACCGGTGCCTCTATTCTTCTCCATCTCCATCGCTGGCCGTGGAAACAACGACCGTCGCCATCGCCACCAAGCCGCGGTCACCCCTTCTCTTCTAGCGATCTATAATCGCCCATCAATACCGAGTCCATCCCCTCTAATCACGTCTCATGTCATGCGGTGGTGACGCTGGAACGCCATCGTACCCATGGGACCTCCAAAGCGCCGCCGCTTCGACATCATCGTCGTCCGGCGGTTGCAGACCGAGTCCGGTCGAACCCTCACACCAACAAGGTCGCCTCAGCATCCTCTTCAAGACGCCTCAAGAACCACGGCCAAAGATCAAGCGCATGCATAGATCGATCACCGTCTTCCCCAACTCCGGCCGCTGGACTCCATCTCCAAATCCTCCTTCTCCGATGAGCCCCACTTCAATTCCTCACTCAGGGAGCATCCTTATGTGATCCTTGAGCTATCCCCCTCCTCTTCTTAGCAGATCAAAGGACGAAGATCGCCGCCGCTGTAGCCCTGTTAGTTCCTACCGCTGCCGGAGTTCTTTTCAAGCCACCATCGCTGACTGAGCATCGCCGAACCTCGCGCGCTACTCGGTAAGTCTCCAGGAGCCTTATAGATGCTCATGCATGCATTAGTTCGCACAGAATCGAGCCGGAACTCGACATGCACTTGCATGCCGAGAGCTACCGCCATCAACGCCATCGATTCTGGCCACCGCAGCTAGCGAAACCACCACCGACGGCTTCACCTTGAACCCCTCTTCATTTTCTCTTTTGGCCACTCACCGAGATCGGCCACCGGTTGCCGTTGCCGCCGGTGAGAACTTCGTCGGTGCGCTGCTGCCTCTGCTTCCCTAGCCGCCGAGCCACTGACAAGTGGGCCCCACTTAGCGATGATTTAAAACTTGCAGGGTTTAATTTGTAAAGTTTTTTAGTATGACATATCGGACCAAGGACTTATTAGTAATATCCAAAAATTTCGGGGATTCCTAATAAACCTTGTATCAGCACGTGTTTTGGAGCTCGGGTTGATTCCTGAGTACCCTAAGGGCCTTTTTGCATATTGCCAGAGACTGACCTGTGCACCCTAAGTATTTATAATCTGAAAATATAAAAGAAAATAGCTAGAGCAATATCTTTTCAACTGAAAATTATGTCAAACTTGTGAAATTCATATAAATTCAAATATAGCTCATTTTTAGGTGAATCCAATTTCAGTAGTTCTGTAAAATGGTGAACTTTAATACTACGAAATAAAATGTGATGCTTACAGTATACCAAATATCACTAAGATTTTGTATATGAAATAATAGGCATAATACCTATTTCAACTTTGGAAATTCACAGAAAATTCACTGTTACTCCAAATGAGATGAACTAAATTTCTGTAGAATCAACAAACTATGAAATTTAATTTAGATATATAAAATAAATAATTTCTATAACAGAAACAACACTAATAATCTGTATAGTAAAATAACCACCACATGTATAATTTAATTTCTAAAATTTATAGGGAATTCATCCTAGCTCAAAATGAAGTGAACTAAGTCCTGTTAGATTCACAATCATGTACCATGGTGCACTGTAAGATAAAATGTATTTATTTTAATATGGAAAACATCCTTATCATATTTTTGGTACAATGCGAATTAAACTACAATCTATAAATTATGAATTCCATATTAGAATATATTTTAGCACCAAATAAGCTGAAGTAAAAATATGGTTAAACTCATATAATTATGCTCTGGATTTCTGTTGGTTAAAACCTGGAACATTTAGTACAAATGATACCCTCAAATTAATATTGCTAACTAGTAACATTGGACACGTTACTAATTGTAAAATACATAAGAAATTCATACTAGCTCTAAAAATTATGAAACCAATTGTATTAATCTTAGAAAACAATCCTCTTCATCTGAGTATGGTTAATTTGATCAAAATCATATATTAAAAATGTTTCACAACAATACATTGGTAAATAATATTATATGTCAATGCAAACTTGGAAAATTCATAACTCACAAATGAAAAGAGATAAAATAGGAATTCTTTTACCTAAATTCATCTTAGGTCAGAACCTATCCATTGTACCCAAATCATGCATTTTAGAGTATTTTGTATTTGCGCATAATTTGGTACTTATTTGCATATCGTGTCATTTATATAGATAACTTGCATCAACGGTGAAAGAGTGACTTAGGTGGTATTCACATTGTTCAAGATCAAGGCAAGTTATTTCCCCCCCTCTCCTTTGATCACATTGAAACCCATGATTTGGGAGATAAAAAGCGTTGTTTGCGAAACTGCATATGTATTTGATTAAAAACGATATTTGAAACTTAGAAAATGGTAGCTATGACCTTATTGCTGCGTAATCTACCTTGATATGTTGTTACCCTTCTATTTGTAACCATAGGATGGATTTGAGTACTTTATAAATGCTCATTGGAGTGTTTATATGCATTTACTTAGCCATGCCTAGAACTAAGCAAATGACCAATCTTATGCCTTAATGAACGGGATTTTGAATATTTGAATATTTCTGAACAGAAAATGAAAATGTTAAATATTTGTGAACTAAAGTGTGAGTAAAATGATTTTAGACTTGGGCGGCAAGTGGTGTGCATATGGTGGTAGTTGCACGCCGATAGGGGGAGTGTTCGCCTGAGTTATTTAAGGACTGAACCTTGTGTCGTTCACTATTGTTTACCGTACATCCACATGTGCTATTTATGGGGAGGCCTTAGCTAATTAAGTTACTTAAAGTCTAGCCTTGCATTTTGGTAGGCCGGAGTAGAATGAATTAGTCTGAGCGTTGATTCATAGGAACTACCTATTTACCCCGCTGATTAATGGGGGTAGTTTAGGCGTCTAAGTCTGTCCAATTCAATGGTATAGTGCCTCGTGGGGGAACGAATGTGTTCGCTGCCACGGCGTTAGGTTCAGGGCGTGGGCCCACCACCTAACGGTTCTAGGTCATCCATAGGATGGATTCACACCTGTCGTCGCTGATGTAAGGTTAGGCATTAAGTAATGTAAAGGCTACGTTATGACCTCTAGACCACATTCACCATGAAGAATGTGGTAGTGCTTTGCAAACACGAAACAAACTAGAGTGTTCATATCATGTGGGTAAAGCTGTACAAACTCTGTAGAGTTCTCTAAAACTAATCGATTAGCCGTGCTCACGGTCATGAGCGACTTGGTGAAGTGTCATGAGTATAGATTTTGATTTATGTTTTCAAATGATGATTTATGAACTATGGATTTGAAAAGTGGTAACTTGAGTTAAGTTATGATAATTATACTATGTTGATGATGCATGTGAGACTTGATGCGGGGTGGGTAATCAAATATATTATTATGATGAGATGATGACTTGTTGCCGGTATGGGCAACAAGAGTATGTTTATGATGTTGATATGGTAAATATTATGATTTAACTACGTTAATATTTTGTTAATTGAATCATCAACTCTTTTACAAATGATTGTGAACTAAAACTTCCTTTATGCTAAAAAGAGCTACAGATAGCTTTTCTTTGATTATATGCCATGAATGTAGTATATTAGGATTGTCTTGTGCTTGCCGATACATTAACTCGTTTAATGTACTGACTCTTGTCATACTGGAATATCCATTTTGCAGGTTATATGCTTAGTCTAATCTGAATGATTCGGGAGATCATTGTTTCTTCTAGGACTGGATGTAAACGGGTTACCTCCCCAGTCGGCTGCTTGTGGTTTTGGGTAGCCAAGCTTTCGTGGATCAGTAATTATCTGGCCATTTGGCCTATGTACTTAAATAAAAATGTAGAGTAAAGTTTATTTGTGTTTACTCCTTATTATTCTAATCTTCATCGCTTAGATGAAAGTGTGGAACTAAAGCTTATCCTGGGATCTAGTTCTACACCAGTATGAGTATTGAGCATTTAGGATGTCGTAGTGCTTTAGCGAATTTCATCAAGTCTCCTGAGATTTGTAACACATCTGGTTGCCACCTTCGTGTGGTTTGACGGGCATGTCTCAGGCTGAAGTTGACTGGCATGCTAAAGTCCCAGCAATATCCCCTGTGCTCTCTACTCGACGCTTCAGGTTTTATACTATGTATGTTATTTGACTTGATAGGGCAGCGATGAGATTGGATGGTTACTGTTTTACTTGGTTATTATTAGACCCCATCCAACTAAATATTTCACGCTATCACTTCAGATAACTTACATAATATTTAACCCGGGGTGTCCTCACAAATATACTCCTTTATCATTATATTTGCCAAAGATATGAAATATAGTATTAGTTAGAAATGGCAAATCAGTAGCAAATAATTTCTCCTTCAAATTATCGAGCTCACAAAAGTCATCAAACATAACATAGCCCAAAGTATTTAAAGAAGATAGTAATTCATGTCCCTCAACTTCATTAGCAATGTAAACAACATGCTTAAAATCAGCACACAAAGAACTAACACTAGAAATAGCATGTTCATTCACCAGTTGTGGCTTTGATATAAGTGAAGCATTATCACACAACTCTTCTTTATCACAAGGAATTTGCAAACAAATCAACATGTGACAAGGGAATATCAGCAATTGGTTCCACTAATGGTTGCTCTACTATAGCATGAAAAGTGGACATGTGTAGCTCAGCTTGAGAATACTCACCTTCATTTACTTCATCATCATTTAATTAGGTTGCGAACTTTCTTCAGACATCGCAGGTGCTTCAAGTTTCTCTTCTTTCTTCTTAAGAACATCATTCTCCTCCTTTTGTTGAATGTTCTGAACTCCCTGCAAAACATTACTAACAGGAGACACAAAAAATTGCTCCTCCCATGTTTGCACATCATCTTTGCACAAGGATCATCTAAATACTCATCATCATTTATCTCAGCACCATTTAATTTACCTTGCAAACTTTCTTCATACATCGTTGGTGCTTCATGCTTCTTTTTTTTCTCAAGTACATTATTCTCCTCATTTTGTTTAATGTTCTGAACTCCCTGCAAAACATTAGTAATAGGAGACACAAAAGATTACACATTCCATGTTTGCACGTCATCATTGTACAATGATATCGGAGATTCAGAAACAGGAGATAAATCAAATTGTTCATGCTTTCTCGCATTTGATATGATTTGACTCAACGCTATGAGCAAGCATGAATATGTGTCCAATATAATTATATGTCACATTAGCAAGCATAACCTAAAATTCAGAATTGAGTCCATTCAAAAATGTACGCATTGTGTTTTCATTGCATTCTTTTAGACTACTGTAGATGATACAAACTTTAAATTCATGGATGTACTCTCTAACAATTCTATCACCTTTAGATGTTCTAATTTCTCAAAAAGAATACATTTGTAATAAGAACTCACAAAACGCTTTCTCATCATGGTTTTGCATTCATCGCAAGTTTCAAGTTTGTTACTAACATAACTCCACCAAAAAAAGGCAGAGGAGATAAACTTAGTACTAGTAGCGTTAATCATTTGAGCATCAGAAAAATCATATTTATCAAATTTGTTGTCTACTACTAGCTCCCAATCAACATAAGCAACAGAATCGTACTTACCATCATAGAATGGTACCTTAGATTCAACTCATGCAAAATTATAATTAGGTACTTGTGGAGATTACGGGTACCGGATATCCTCACAGCTAGCTTATCCGACTTACCATAGGGGATAGGTTTTGACTCATGGTTATGTAAACCGGCTTGTGACTTGAGTGTTACGTTGCCATTGAGATAAGGTAACGGCTCATAGTCTATAGTTTGTAAGATTGAGGAGTCCGGGATAGAATAGGATAGGGTCTCCGACTTGTAAACCTACCCTCCGAGACTATATAAGGAGGATAAGTAGTCCCATGAGAGGACACACGCATAGAGATTTTCACAAGAGCACAAGCATCCAAAATCACAAGAGCACGTATTGTTTGAGATCACGAGATCAATAAACCACTCGGTGGATTGAATCCCCAAAACAGGAGTAGGGTATTACCTCTCGAAGAGAGGGCCTGAACCTGTCTAAACTCTTTTGCATACTAACCCATCGTGTTTGGCACTTGACTGCTACCCCCAGATTCTTATTGCTGAAACCAAGTTTCGACAGTTGGTGCTAGGTAGGGGCTCTGCGTCAAGTTTTCCTCTTCATCTCGTCAACAAGCGCGATGGGATCCACATCAGGCTTCGACGACTTTGTCTTTGTCCCTGGGCAGGCGTTCATATCGGCTTGAAGCTAGTATCGGCCTAGGGTTCTATATCGGCCGATGGGGGCTGTTTTAAAACAATCACCAACAACAGTCGGATTCTTGTTAGATTCGGGAAGATCTTATCTAGAGAAGACCGAGTCCAAGGAGGATGCGGCTTGTATCTTTTAATTAGGAATAGTTTGTTAGTTTTTTGTTTTATCTTTAGGAAAGTGTGTTAGTGTCCGGCCAGGACTTTATCTTTTTCCTTTTATCTTTAGGAAGTTTGAGTCCTAATCTGTTAAGATTTTTGTTAGCCTATGGGTATAAATATGTAAGCCCGTAGTTCATGTAATTATCATCACACGATCAATACAACTTCGGCGCATCGCCAACCTTTTACTTTCGTCTTCTTCGGCGAGTTCATGCCCTTCTCACGAGGGGTAAGTCTCGTTATGGCTGCCTGCGTTGTCGGGGCTAGGGCTTCGTCGTTCTGATCTCAACAACGTAAGCACCTATTATCATATATCTTAGTCAATCTGGTTCGGCTTCTCGATTTAGTCTTATCGGCCGAGATTCGTTTTAGGGTTTATGCCGGTATTGACTAAATTGCCTTGCTAGATTAGATTGGCTAAGGTATCCACCACCCTAAAAATCAGTCAAGGGCTTGATTGTCTAGGTCTTGCGTTTCTTCTCATACTTAGTGCTGCATCAGTTCGGTTTGACCTACTAAGTCGTGATTAGAACCGTAATCTCTAGCCTGCTTATTGACTGTCAATAAGGGTTTCATCGGGGTTTCAGCCGGTGAGTTATCTGGACGTTGCATCGGCCCAAGAGTTTTACATATAGATTGGATCTGGCCGATGACAACAGAGTATATATTGTTTATCTGCTTGTTGAGAGTTTATGCCATTGGACTTCTGGCCGATGTGTGCTTTAATCTTCATATCAAATGTTTATCTTATATTTATCTGGATTATGCTATATCATATTGCTATATCATCATGTTATCGTCAGCCGATCGTCTCTATATAGATATTTGTTCAGTACATCGGCTGGAATTATGCCATCGGCTCATCGGCCGATCGGTTGTTTTGGCTATCGGCCTATCGGCCGATACGTTTTTGCCCTATCAGCCCATCGGCCGATAAACTTTCTGTTATGTTGTTTTGCATATCTTGTCAGTGGTAGGATCAAACTGACTGGCACGCCCGCGCTTCATCAATTTTAGGACCTGCACTGGAGCTAAGCAGATCTCCCAGGCCTTCGTGTGTCTACACGCCGGATCCTCATCGGCGGTACGGATTTGGCGTCAACAGAGTCTGCCAAGAGGCTCGATCAACTCGTGGAGTGAGCTTCGGGACCACTTTATCGCCAACTTCCAGGGTACTTTTGAAAGGCCCGGGACCCACTTTGATCTTTATAACGTTATCTAGAAGCCAGACGAATCGCTAAAAGACTACATCCGGCGCTTTTCGGTAAAGCGGAACAAGATCCCCAACATCACCGATGACGTTATCATAGCTGCATTCCAGAAAGGCATCCGCGACGAGTTGCTGATCGACAAATTTGGGCGCAAGCCACCAAAGACAGTCAAGCAAATGTTCGAGATGGCAAACTCCTACGCTAAGTCTGACGACGCAATCAAGGCCTCGTGATAAGACCGGCATGACATAAGGGATGACAAACCATCTAAGAAGGACAACGGCAACAACAACAACAACGGCCAAAAAGATCGCAAGCGTAAGCCCAAGGATCTAGTTGCCACAACGTCAAACTACCAGCAACAGCGTCCGCGAGTCGCCGCATATGATAAGATCATGAACGCTCAGTGCACGCATCACTCCAATCACAAGCACGCGGCCAAGGATTGTTTCATCTACAAGCAGTTCGCTGAACAGTATGCCGCACAACTACACCAGAAACCGGCTGATGAAGCCGGCCCATCGGGAACCAAGAGGAACAACCTGGCTAGCAGCTCAGAACCCTTCCAAGATCCCGTTGGGGAGCTAAACCATATTTTCGGGGGACCACAGGCGTATGAGTCCAAGAGAAAGCAGAAGCTGACCAACAGAGAAGTCAATGTCGTACAACCCGAAGTCCCACACTACCTGCGATGGTCGGAGGTGGCTATCACGTTCAACCGCTCGGATCATCCTGACCGAGTGGTTCACCCGGGGCGGTATCCCCTGGTACTAGACCCGGTGGTTCGCAATATCAAGCTCAAGCGCGTCCTCAACATCTTATTCGCCAAAATGCTGGACGAGATGCAGATCCCAAGGTCAGAGTTGAAGCCGAGCTCAGCTCCCTTTCATGGAGTCATCCCAGGGTTGTCATCTACGCCACTCGGGCATATCACCCTTCCGGTCACCTTCGGAGTTCGGGAGAACTTCCGGCTGGAGAACATCACCTTTGAGGTCGCTGACTTTGAGGCAGCTTACCATGCAATCATCGGAAGACCTGCGCTCGCCAAGTTCAAGGCGGTACCACACTATACCTACCTCATCATGAAGATGCCCGGGCCCCACGGAGTCATCACCTTGCGCAGCGACTTCAAACAGGCCTTCACTTGCGACAAAGAGAGCTGCGACATGGCCCAAACTCGTGAGAGACTACGCGGCCAACAAGAAGTCCGACTAGCTGCATCGACATCCGGAGAAGCAGAGATCCCTACAATGAAGATAGGCAAGTCAGGAGAAGGCGATGCCAAGACGAAGAAAATACCCCTTGACCCTTTTGATCCTTCTAAAACTGTTGTAATAGGCGCGAAGCTAGATACCAAATAGGAAAGCGCGCTCATCACCTTCGTCCAGAATAATAAAGATATTTTTGCTTGGAAACCATCTGACATGCCGTGTATTCCTAGGGAGGTGATCGAGCACTCTTTAAACGTCAAAGATGACGCTAAACCTATCAAACAACGACTACGCCGCTTCGCTCAAGATCGCAAAGATGCCATCAAGGAGGAACTTGCTAAGCTCTTAGCTGCTGGGTTCATCAAGGAAGTTTATCATCCCGACTGGCTAGCTAACCCGGTCCTGGTTCGGAAGAAGACAGGACAATGGCGCATGTGCGTGGACTACATCGATTTCAACAAGTCCTGCCCTAAGGATCCTTTTAGGTTACCTCGCATCGACCAAGTCATCGATTCAACAGTCGGTTGCGAGTTGCTGAGTTTTTTGGATTGTTACTCGGGTTACCACCAGAGCAGCTTGAAGGAGTTCGATTGCCTCAAGACGTCATTCATCACCCTGTTTGGAGCCTATTGCTACATCACAATGCCCTTCGGCCTGAAGAACGCCAAAGCCACTTATCAGCGCATGATCCAGAGATGCCTGTAGACTTAGATTGGGAGAAATGTGGAAGCCTACGTCGACGATGTTGTCATCAAGACCAAGCAGAAGGAAGACCTGATCGCCGACTTAGAGGAAACCTTTGCGAATATCCAGGCCTTTAGAATGAAGTTGAATCCAGAGAAGTGCACCTTCGGTGTGCCGTCAGGCAAGCTACTCGGTTTCATGGTGTCTCATCGCGGCATTGAAGCAAATCCAGAGAAAATCAACGCTATCCAAAACATGAAGCCCCGAGTACCCAGAAGAACGTCCAGAAGCTTACTGGTTGCATGGCGGCGTTGAGGCGATTTGTTTCCAGACTCGGCGAATGAGGTATGGCTTTTTTTAGGTTATTGAAGAAGACGAATGATTTTCAATGGACCACCGAGGGCCAGAAAACTTTCGACGATTTCAAGGAGTTCCTCACAATGCCACCCGTGTTGGCTTCGCCACATCCTCAAGAACCCTTGCTGCTCTACATCGCCGAGACTCATTAGGTGGTCAGCACGGTCTTGGTCGTCGAGCGTGAGGAAGAAGGCCGAGCTTAGAAGGTTCAACGGCCGATATACTTTGTCAGTGAGGTGCTGGTAGGAGCCAAAACCCGCTACCCTCAGGTACAAAAACTATTATACAGAGTTCTAATTACAGCTAGGAAGCTAGCCCATTATTTTCAGGGACACCCGGTCACCGTCGTCACATCCTTCCCACTCGGCGATGTCATCCATAACCGGGAGGTTACTGGACGCATTGTGAAATGGGCTCTCGAGTTGATGCCGCTGGACATAACTTTCAAGGCGAGGACGTCTATAAAGTCTCAAGTCCTGGCAGATCTTGTAGCCGAGTGGACCGAGCAACAAGAAGATGTACCTAGAGAGGATCTACAGTACTGGACCATGCACTTTGACTGATCTAAAAGAGTCACCGGCCTGGGAGCGGGAGTTGTGCTAATTTCCCCGACTGGGGAGAGGCTGTGGTATGTTCTACACATTCATTTTCCAGCTTTGCATAACGTTGCCAAGTATGAAGCCTTGCTGCATGGCCTACGACTTGCTGTTTCACTCGGGATACGGCGGATGGTTGTACGAGGGGACTCCCAACTGGTGGTCAACCAAGTAATGAAGGACTGGTCCTGTTTAAATGAAACCATCGAGGCTTATCGACAAGTGGTTCGCAAGCTTGAGGACAAGTTTGATGGACTGGAGTTATCCCATGTCTTGAGACATAATAATGAAGCGGCAGACCAATCGGTGCAGTTTGGGTCCAAGCGCGAAGCAGCCCCAACTGACGTTTTCATGGAGCACCTCTATGAGCCGACTGTTGCTAGGAAATCAACTCCCGATGAGGAAGTTACAAACCAGGTCGCCATGCTCGACGCTGACTGGAGGACACCGATCATCAAGTTTTTGACTCAGCAGGAGCTGCCGGAAGATCGGGATGATGCGGAACGAGTCCGACGTTGCAGTCAAAGCTATGTGATGGTTGACTCAGAACTGTACAAGAGAAGCCCCTCTGGAGTTCTGATGAGATGCGTTACGCCTGAGGAGGGACGACAATTATTGCATGATATTCACTCGGGCATATGCGGCAGTCATGCGGCAGCGTGCACTCTGGTGGGCAAGGCTTACAGGCAAGGATTCTTCTGGCTCACGGCGGTTTCTGACGCAGACAAGGTGGTCTGCACGTGTGAAGGTTGTCAATTCTTCGCCCGGCAAAGTCTTGTGCCGGCCCAAGATCTACAAACAATTCCTTTATCATGGCCTTTCGCCGTTTGGGGCTTGGATATGGTTGGTCCTTTCAAGAAGGCTCCAGGAGGATTTACGCACCTGTTCATCGCGATTGATAAGTTTTCCAAATGGATTGAGGCTAAGCCGGTTGCTACGATAACTGTGGATAAGGCGCGCGACTTTATTTTAAACATTGTGCACCGGTTTGGTGTCCCAAACAGAATCATAACCGATAATGGGACTCAGTTTACTGGAGGCGTTTTTAAGGAGTTCTGTGAAGACTTTGGAATCAAGATATGCTATGCGTTGGTGGCACACCCTAAGGGCAACGGACAAGTCGAATGTGCCAATGGTATGGTTCTTCAAGGCATCAAGGCTCGAGTGTTCGATAGATTACGACCGTACGCTGGATGATGGTTTCAAGAGTTGCCATCGGTGTTATGGTCACTGTGGACTACACCTAGTCGGGCTACCGGCCAATCTCCTTTTTTCTTGGTTTACGGAGTAGAAGCAATGTTGCCGGGTGAGATGGAATACGAGTCCCTTCGAGTTCGCAGTTTCAACGACGAACGTTATGATCAAGATAGAGTGGATGACTTGACCCGACTGGAAGAGGCTCATGAGGCCGCATTGGTTCAGTCGGCAAGGTATCTTCAAGGACTTCGGCGCTACCATAATCGCAATGTTCGGTCACGAGCCTTTATTGTTGGTGACATGGTTTTACGCAAGATTCAAGTGTGAAGATGGGACCATGGTGGAGAACTCCTGGAATATTGAACACCTTCGTCGATATTATACTTAAGTCTTTTTGACTTCATGTTCTTCTTAACTGCCAAACCCAAGCAAGATGACTTCTTGAGTTGTCAGTCGGGGGCTATATATATATATATCAATAAACTGTGAATTTCTTTTTCATCACCAATAACTTGTTCATATTTAGTTTATCATTGTTTAATGTTTTGGTTCGAGTTTAATAGATAAGGACTGAGAATTTTTCGATGGCCGAATCAAAGCCTAGGATTGATGACAGTCAGACAAAATTCTTAAGAAATTATATATGAAGACTCGGATCAGGGCATTAACATAAATAAGCTAAATATTCACAAGTCAGCATCACAACAAGTCAACTACTCCTGGAAGTTTGCAGCTAGATCTACGGCTATTTTCTTCGCCGACTCTTGTGCTTCATTTATAAATCCCAGGGCTTGCTCATCTGTGGTGCCCGCTGCGAAGCCATCTCCTACAGAATCTACATCTATCCGAGGATAAAGTGATTTTGTCTGAGCAAGAGCAAAACTTGCGCTCATAATGTCTGTAATATTTTCCACGTATTTTGCTGGTGCCATCCTGAGCTTGTCGAAGACTTCAACAGCATCCAATGAGCTTGTCCCGAGTGCTTGGCGGTATATTGCTGACAAGATAGGCGCTGCCGCGTTAGCGATGTCGTCCCAAACACTTTCAGCTCTTCGGACCCTTTCGGCAAAGACATTAAATTGTGCTTGGGACTTCACCTTATTAGCTACAAGATTAAAGCAGCGTGGGTTACATCGACAGTCAAGACCAAGAAAATTGAGGAATGCGAATTTCGCGAGTTACCTTCAATCTCTTCTAGGGCTTTTTAGTTCTCGGACTCCAGCTTTGCTTTCTCAGTTTCTGCTTTCTCTATCTGGACCTTGAGAGAGTTGACTTCAAATAAATTGGCTACAAGATTTGCATAACATCAGGATCAGATAAGTATGTGAAGATGAAATAAAGATAGGATGGTTTGACTCACCTCCGATTGAGCCACAGAGTTCCAAGTTCGCATCTCGGTGCTTCGCAATTTCTGCTCGCAAGATGACTTCTTGAGCTGCAGCTTCTTCTCTAGCGGCCTTGAGGTCTTGGTGGACGTTTTCCAGAGAGTTTACGTGGGGAACCAGCTTCTCGAGTGTTTATGACTTGGCCATTGAGCGACAATATATTCTCTGCACGAGGGTATGAAGATAGTCAACTACGTCGGATCGCAAAGATAAGACATGGAGGAATTATGCTTACGTTCATCAGC
Organism: Oryza officinalis; assembly: GCA_008326285.1. Lineage (NCBI taxonomy): Eukaryota > Viridiplantae > Streptophyta > Magnoliopsida > Poales > Poaceae > Oryza > Oryza officinalis. Next base: position 2,680,202 of record BDMV01000003.1, on the reverse strand, counting down.
TGGGTCGCTTCATTGAGGCTAGCCACAAGCCTGTCGCGTTCCTCATTCTCCTTTTGCTTATTTAAAACGATGGCTTGCTTCACGCCTTCGGCATCGCGCCATTCGATCTTGATAGGAGGGACCGAGTCAGCTGAAGACTTCGGTCGGGAGATTTCCTCCTCTTCGGCTGATTGCTCTAAAGAAGATGGATGAAGGTAGAAGTAAGAAGTATATTAAAGACAAGAGTTTGGAGACTATACTGAAGCCTACCTGTCATAGGAGCCGGGTCCTTGGATGGTGCTTCCTGATTGAGTGAGCCCTGTGGATCTTCAGTCGATTGGTTTCCAGCCGGGATATCTTGGCTGGCAGTCGGGGGCTCAACTTCGGGAGCATCTTTATTCGGGGGCTCCACTTCAAGACCATCCTCACTCGGGGGAGGGTTTTGAGGCCTTTGTTCTGCAGGTCTTGGTTTTTCTGATGCTGCAGGCGGATTGGTGGTTTCGGTCCTCTCGGTGGGATCTATGACCTGGGGTTTTCTGCAAGAAAGAAGATGAAGACAATTGAGATGGAAAGGAAAAGATTTTCAACAAGAAGATGACTTTGGTTATACAAGATACCTGTTAGACCTCCTGATCTTAGGGGCAGATCTAGTGGACGGCTTTGGAGGGCTTATGTTGACTTGTGGAATTTGGATTTCTTCGTCATCCGAGTCGTCGACAACCAGTCTCCTTTTGCTCGCCCGCTTGCTAATATCTTCGTCATCGGTAGCCCTCTTTTCTTGGGGTTCAACTTTGATTTTGGGGCCGCCAGTTGGTTTTTTGACAGCAGGCCGAGTCGGCTGATCGTCATGATATACTTTGTATGGCCGAGATATGATGAGAGCATTAGCCTGCAAACAGAATTTTTGAGATATATTAAAGAACATGAGTGACATAGAAAGAAATTTTAGAGGCCGAATCTGCTTACTGGAGGAGGGGGTCAGAACAGGTTGAGGGGAGGAACCGGCATCTTGTGGCTGCGATCTACTGTGATTCCAGAGGAGAAAATCTTGTACATACGAGTGCACAAGGCCTGGTAACTTAGAGCATCACGGTCCTCCCGATTGGGGTCGCTTTCGCCCTCATACTCGAACGTTGGCTTGGATCTCTCCTTGATGGGAGCCAGCCGGTTCTTGATAAAGTGCCGGGTAATTTGTTCTCCTTGGAGGCCTTTCTTCTTCATTTCAAGAATGTTAGCCAGGAGGTTATTTGCTTCTACTCAATCTTGGTTTTCTGGCATTGTGCTCCAGTTGGCTCTTTGGATCGGTGGAAGGCCGACGAAGTCGGGCAAACTGAGATGAGGGTTTGAGCTATAGAATCAGTTTGCATGCCAGCCCTTATTGGAGGATTTCAAGGGGAGGGAGAAGTAGTCTCTGCGGAGAGTCCCGCGGAGTTGGAAACCAGCCCCACCGACGACGCAGGGGTCATCCTTGGTCGGGTGTGGCTTGACATAGAACATGCAGCGAAATAGATTGAAATGGGGAAGGATGCCTAAGAAAGCTTCGCATACGTGAACGAAGATTGCAATGTGGAAGATGGAATTGGGATTCAAATGATAGATTCGGAGACCGTAATATTCAAGAATACCACGGAAGAAATTGAAAGTGGGAAGACCAAATCCGCAGTAGAAGAAAGAGGTGAAGACCACAATCTCACCGGTGTTCGGGGTGGGGAATTCCTTGCCGAACGTCGGGCGCCAGCCGATGATTTCTTTGGGCGGAAGAACTCCATTCTTCACCATCTCCCGCAGGGTCGATTCCTTCACATCCGAGGTCGCCCATTGGTCGAATGGGATTTCTCTCTCGTCTGTCATGGCTGTGAGTTGAGCGGAGGTGGATCTAGCGTGGGGGATGGGGATTTTTTGAGGCGATGCTAGAGGCTGGATGCGGATGAAGGATTGTGGTAGAACTTGAGTTCTTGGATGGGTGGATTTGAGCATGTGTGAGTTCCTGGATTCGCTGGAGCAGTTGATGAACAGTAGCACGAAAAGGGGAAAAATTTCGGGAAGATGAAGTGGCGGGGAAGACGCCGGCGCTTTAAGAAAGATTTTTAGGGTTTTGCCGGGTTTTCTCGTGTTTGGGCAGAGCCCATGAGAAACTTGCGGCCCATATCCATATTACAGGTGTGGCTTGACATGTGTCCTTGAGGACTTAAGCAGATTTGCCCTGGCAATATGCGCGTGTCTCATTGCCCAATACCTTTAAAATCCTTTCATACAGCAATTACACAACTTGTTGAAGGTTGGTACGATGCAACTTGGAAGGTGACAAACAGTAAAGTTCTTTATAATTGTCCTGGTAACTTTTTTATAGGTTGCAGGAGCTGTTTATTTTTTACAAAGCATTTGACTTTGGATGGCTGATATCGGTTTGATTAGGTTGACCGAGATCCAACGGATTAGATCAATCAAGGATGGATGAAGGGCTAAGATCGATTGACCAGATTTTGACCTAGATCGGATGACTCGGATTGAATTCAATCTAGGGTTTAGATGGACACATGGGAGAGGAAAATGGCATGGCACTGATGTGGCAATGACATGGCAACCAAGTAGGCTCAACGCCGGCGAGCCTGGAATGGCGACGATGATGACGAATGACGACAAAAGAGGGCGCCCATGGGTAGAGGAGGACACGGTGAAGCTTACCGATGCGATGGCAACAACAAACGACGATGGGAGATGGCTAGCGATGAGGTCCTAGCGACGACGATGTCAGGTTGACGATGACGGGGATGAACGGCGATCTACGGCGAAGGAGAGGCGGTGGATGGGCTTCTCCTCCCTTTTGCAATGCCAACGGAGGCTTTGGTGAGGTCTAGCAACAACGGGGACGATGGTTGGGTTCGGCTAGAGGTTATGGGCGGCGGGCTTCAGTCTGAGAAATTATATTTTTTACCAACAAAAACCAATCTAATCTAATCTAATCTAATCTTCTCCTTCCATCTTTCTCACGGCAACAACACGAACATGACAGCGGCGACGACAGTGGTACTAGACATGACAAGAACTCAAAACTCTAAATGTACTAAACGCTAAGACCAGCAACACGACACGACGATGCAACACAAAACTCAACAATGCAAAAACTGAAAAGAACAATGCAATGGCACAAAGATGGCTAGCTAATGGATACAATTTTTTTTGTATGACTATTTTCTAGTTATAGGTAGTGTCAAAACTGAAATTCGGTAATAATAAAAGGGGGTAGCGCATGAGACCTAAAAGTGGATGGATGCGGAAGACAAAGATTTAGACAGGTTCAGGCCCTCTCAATGAGAGGTAATACCCTACTCCTGTTTGGGGATTGTATCCGCCGGGTGTATATTGATCTGATGATCGAGTTGTGAATATCTTTGTGATCATCTTGTGATCCTCTTGTAATGCTCCTCTAGAGGGCTCCCTGCCCACCTTATATAGGTTGGGGGGCAGGGTTATAAGGAGAAAAACCTAGCCATATACGACATCAGTTTTCTAACCTATTACATGATAGTACTCAATCGGGACTCTAGGCCATGCCATAGAACACAAGGCAATATTATGACCGAGTCATTCTATATTACATAATATATGGATCCGACCCACCTCCTATCTCTAGTCGAATATAGAGGCCATGTAGGTACCCGGTACTCATATTCTCCACAATAGCCCCTGAGACCTTCGTAGTCGCCGAGATAACTTCACCTCGAACCAAATGAATCCATAGCCGAGTGCTTCAATCATCTCTACCATAGTCTCCTGAGTGCTTTAATCAATCCAATAGAAAGGCTGTGAAGGGCTAAAAAACTACAATAAATGATATACCTAGGTGCATCGACTAGATGCACCTAATTAGGTGTAGCCCCCGACTATGTGTTTAGTTGAACAAACTAAGCATATAGTCAAGAACTTTTAATCATCCCATCCATCCGAGTGGTTTTATATAAATAAATGCTTAGCCAAAGCCAAAAACAAAAAATCATATAGCACATAACCTCATTAATAAGGCATGGTGCATAATGACCCTGAGTACTGGCATCACATTGTGCACATACTGCCAAAACTGTCATGCCCGAGTCCCCTCGATACACACAACTTCACCATCCTCAGAAATATATGGCATTGGTATAAAATCCAAGTTAATAAAACCCATAAATAGATTTACCAACCACCTGAAGAATACAACCGAAATATAATTAGCCTAAGCCATAATATTGGTCTTAATCAGAAAAGAACACCAAGGTGGCAAAATAGCATTGATATAATATAAAATCAATTGCTTTATAAAAACCAAACAGCTCCTGCAACCTATAGAAAAGTTATCAGGACAGTTATAAAAAACTTTACTGTTTGTCACCTTCCAAATTGCATCGTACCAACTCCTAGAAAGTTGTGTAACTGCTGTATGAAAGGATTTTGAAGGTATTGGGCAATAGAGCACGTGCATATTGCCAAGGCAAATTTGCTTAAGTTTCTAGAGACACGTGACAAGCCACACCTAAAAATACGGGCTACAAGCATATTGGGATTAGACCCAAAACATGCCCACCGATACCCTTAAAATATGACGTGTATGGCACATCTATTAATATGCTCCCGAGTGACAAATCTCCCGGGTGATGTAGATCAAGCGCATCTTATCTAGGTAAAGCTTTTGTTCCAAGTAGTTATCCCTCATGAAGTGTACCAAAGTAGATTTGATAATTGAATCCCGACTAGCGCAAGAACTCAACCTGTGATCCTTATGGGAATAATGATTGGTCCAGACCTTGAGCGTAGGAGATAAGCTCACAACCATGAATTCATGTTGCATATATCCATAATAAGTCCAGATTAAAGGTATGATCCTCGTGCTAGAGCTAGTAAGCCCCTGAGCATGTTGCTTATCCTTCTGTCACGGTCAAGGTTATCCATTGGTAGCAACTGATGCAATCGGCATGAAAGTGAGATCACCAATGTGGAGATGAAATTGTCCATCAGAGGTGACGAAGATGTCGATGGTAGAGACGTAGTTGCCCATTAACGACGATGGTGAAATCCACCAGCCATGGAGACAAAGAAAACAGTCAGCGACGGCAAACATGACCAGTAATAATGACAACTGGTGGCAGCAAAGATGGTCGGCTATGAAGACAAAGTTTCTCAACAACGGTGACGGAGACGCGTAGCCGTGGAATCGAGAAGATCAGTCGGCAACAACAGACGAGGTGGCTGGCAGTTAAGACGATGACGCCTATCAATGGCGATGCAATAGGCCAACCTTGAAGGAGAGAATACCAGTCGGCAGCGACCAAGGCAAGTCGGTTTTGAAGATTAAGATGCACATCAACAGCGACGACGTAGGCCAGCAATGACGGCGAGACAACCAGTCGACAACGATGAAGATAGCCGGACAATGAAGATGAAAATGCTAATCAGCTGCGGCGTAATAGGCCACCAATTGTGATAGATGCAACCGGTGGTGATGATGATCCGCATCAGGAGAAACAGCCGGTTGTAGAGACAAAGTTGCCTTGGTTGACTGTAGTTGACTGAAGATGAAGTTAATGTCGATGACGAAGGCGTCGATGGTGACGTCAATGATAATAATCCATCAAACTGTTGAGAAGATATCAAAGCTCGAGTAGTTTCCTTAACGCTAACGAGTGCATGATGAAGATTGATGCAACGCCTCTTGATTTATGATGATCATAGTAGAACTTGATGTTGTAGCTATTAAAAATGCTTCCATAGGAGAAGGTAGATCTTGATATTGTTGACCAACTTGTCGAATCTGAGTTGATTGGTTGATGACTCCAAACTCTCTAAGCCGAACTTGGGAGGCTTGAAGCAATATTCAGGTAGAACTCCAAACTTGACCATGACATATAAATTAAACCTTGAAATTGACATTTGAAAAACTTGGAGTAGACTGTAGCATCAACTGAGAGCCAAAGTTATCGGTGAAAATGTTGGAGTTGCTGAAGTAGAAAGCCTGCTCTGGAGTAAAGACGAAGCTGATGATTCCGAAGTTGATTTTGTAGAACTTGCTAACTGGTTAATTAATTCCTTCATCTTGTCATAACATCAAGAATTTTGAGTCTTGTATTTGTGTAGTCCCCGACTCTATGCTTAGTTGGGAAACAACTAAACATAGAGTCAAGAACTATAGCTTGTCATTGAGTAGTCATTGCTTGAGTGGAGATACGCATTGAGGATGTCCTGAGTAGATCTTGAGCATTGGAACACCATTTGTTGTAGTAGATTAACATGGCATCATATTTGGTGGCACATGCCCACATGTTGAGGCTCTTGGAGACGTCATGGTTAGTGAAGCAACGTAGCTTGCAAAGTAGAGGCAATAGAATTTGCTGGTGCCGAAGACAATGAAGATGAAGTCGCTCCACAATGGTGATGGAATTGCACAACTGCGATGATGTGGACATGAGTTGATGGCAACAGAGGCAAACCGGTGACGAAAACAAGGTTCCAACAACAATATTGAAGGCGCGTAGTCATAAAGGCAACACCACCAGTCGACGATGGAAAAAACAGTAGTCAACAAGAGAGGCAGAATGATGGCGAAAACAAAGACGTCCATGAGCGGCAACATAATAGGCCAGCCGTATAGGCGGAGACACCAGTCGGCGGCGACGAAGGTGAGACGACACTGAAGACATAGACGCCAAACAACGTTGGTGTGACCAACCAACCATGTAGGCGGAGACACCAGTCGGCGGTGGCGAAGGCAAGCCGACGATGAAGACGTAGACGCCCAACAACGGCGGTGTGATAAACCAACCGTGTAGGCAGAGACACCAGTCAGCGGCGACGAAGACAGGTCAACGATGAAGACATAGACGCCCAACAATGGTGGTGTGACCAACCAACCATGTAGGCGGAGACACCAGTCAGCGGCGACGAAAGCAAGCCGACAAGGAAGACGTAGATGCCCAATAACGGTGGTGTGACCAACAAACCGTGTAGGCGGAGACACCAGTCGGTGGCGGCGAAGGCAGGCCGACGATGAAGACGCAGACACCCAACAATGGTGGTGTGACCAACCAACCATGTAGGCGGAGACACCAGTCGGCGGCGACGATGGCGAGCCGACGATGAAGGCGTAGACGCCCAATAACGGTGGTGTGACCAACCAACCGTGTAGGTGGAGACACCAGTCGGCGGTGGCGAAGACAAGCCGACGATGAAGACGTAGACACCCAACAATGGTGGTGTGACCAACCAACCGTGTAGGCAGACACACTAGTCGATGGCGGCGAAGGCGAGCCGATGATGAAGACGTAGACGCCCAACAACGGTGGTGTGACCAACCAACCGTGTAGGCGGTGTGACCAACCAACCATGTAGGCGGAGACACCAGTCGGCGGCGGCGAAGATAGGCCGACGATGAAGACATAGACGCCCAACAATGGTGGTGTGACCAACCAACCATGTAAACGGAGCCACCAATCGGCGGCGGCGAAGGCAAGCCGACGATGAAGACGTAAGCACCCAACAACGGTGGTGTGACCAACCAACCGTGTAGGTGGAGACACCAATCGGCGGCAGCGAAGACAGGCCGACGACGAAAACGTAGATGCCCAATAATGGTGGTGTGACCAACCAACCGTGTAGACGGAGACACCAATCGGCGGCGGCGAAGGTAAGCCGACGATGAAGACGTAAGCACCCAACAACGGTGGTGTGACCAACCAACCGTGAAGGCGAAGACACCAGTCGGCGGCCGCGAAGGCAAGCCGACGATGATGTTCTGACTGATCCATTCCCGAAGCGTAGGAAATAAGCTTATAGCCATGAATCCCTACTATGCATATCTTGATTTGGATCCTGCAGTATAAATATTTAAGATGAGTAGTATTTGATGTAAATATAATACTTGAGGAAAATTCAAGCATTTTAAAATATTTATAGATATGTATTTCTCATCTTGTCGGTTTTGATTTCCCCGAGTAGATGACTCATTACGTTTAAACACTCTGCCCGACTAGTCATTGACATGAGTTCGTCATCATGGAACAAAGCTTCACGGATCAGAACTTACTATTCGGGTACTTTTGCAATTGTTGAGAGCAAAAAAGAAATTATTTTATCTTTATGCTTTTGATTTTATCCGAGTAATACTAAGCACCTTGCATTATACACTCCAGCCAACGAGCCACTAGGTGCTAGGATTCGGCCCAAAGGCAACTATCCATTGACAAACCAAATGAAAAGCATAGGGAAAATAGAGTTGCACAACTCGATCAGCACTTTTTTTACTCGGATTATTTCACAAGCAATCAAGATAAATATTATGAAAATTGTTGCAAAAATATGATATAACATCTATAGCCCCCGACTCACTGCTCAACGGAGAACTGGTTGATGTAGTGAGGCAAAGGAAGAAAAAAAATCACATAAAGAGGAAAATTAATGCTGACTTAGCTTGTTGGTATTTGCACTGGTGACGGCAAAGGTGGCCGATGTGGGAACAAGATCATCCGTCAATGCCGACGAAGACAGCAACCATAAAAGCAGTTGAAGCGGTCGAAGGTGGAGGTAAAGTTGCCCGTAAACATGGTGAAGATGCACGGCCATGGAATCAAAAATACCAATCGGCGATAGAATCCACCAATCATGGAGGCTAAAAACCAGTCGGCAGCGACGTAGGTAGTTGACGATGAATACGATGTCGCCATCAACAATGGCGGCAGAGTACATCAATCATGGAGATGGAGAAACCACTCGGCAACGACGAAGGCATCCGGCTGTGAAGACGATGTCGCCATCAGCAACAGCGGCGGAGTACAACAACCGTGGAGGCGAAGAATCCAGTCGGTGATGGCGGAGACAACCGACGGTGAAGACGATGTCGCCATCAAGAACGGCGATGAAGTACACCAGCATGGAGGCGAAGAAACCACTCAGCGACGATGAAGGCAGCTAGCGGTGAAGAAATCAGTCGGCGATGACGAAGATGACCAACGGTGAAGACGATGTCACCATCAGCAACGGCAGCAAAGTACACCATCCGTGCAGGCGAAGAAATCGGTCGGTGATGACAAAGATGACCGATGGTGAAGATGATGTCGCCATCAGCAACGGCGGCGAAGCACACCATCCGTGGAGGTGAAGAAATCACTCGGCGACGACGAAGGCAGCCGACGATGAAGATGATGTCTCCATCAGCAACGGCGACAGAGTACACCATCCGTGAAGGCAAAGAAATCAGTTGGCGATGACGAAGACGACCGATGGTGAAGACGATGTCGCCATCAGCAACGGCGGCGAAGCACACCGATCGCCATCAGCAACGGCGGCGAAGTACACCATCTGTGGAGGCGAAGAAATCAGTCAGCGATAATGAAGATGACCGACGGTGAAGACGATGTCGCCATCAGCAACGGCGGCGAAGCACACCATCCGTGGAGGCGAAGAAACCAGTCAGCGATGACGAAGATGACCGACGGTGAAGACGATGTTGCCATCAGCAACAACGGCGGAGCACACCATCCGTGGAGGCGAAGAAACCAGTCGGTGATGACGAAGATGACCGATGATGAAGATGATGTCGCCATCAGCAACGGTAGCGGAGCACACCATGCATGGAGACGAGGAAACCAGTCAGCGATGACGAAGATATAAGCTCATGGTCGATTATCCGCATAGCGACGCCTCGAGTCCATGTCCATGATGATCGTGTCGGTGACATCGGAAACAACGTGTCTATAATAGCAGTTATTCTCGTGACGATAAGGTCTAACTCTTCAAAGTGAAGAAGCTTGCTGACAAAGGCGACGCTAATGCCGACCATAGTAGATCGAATCTGAAACTCGCCGTGGTAGAGTGGTTGTTATCCTCCTTAGCTGGATTGAATCTTCCCGGATTGATTTATATCCAAGTCAAAGAGTAAGAGCTTGTTGATGTTCTCGGCGGCGAGGCAGTCAAAGCTCCCAAAGCGAAGACGAAGCTGGATACTCATGAAGGTGATTCCATCGCACTCGTCGATAGGAAACTTGGCGTAACTCCTACCTGGTGCGCCAACTGTCAAAATTGAAATTCGACAATAATAAAAGGGGTAGCTCACGAGACCTAAAAGTGGATAGATGCGGAAGACAAAGATTTAGACAGGTTCAGGCCCTCTCAATGAGAGGTAATACCCAACTCCTGTTTGAGGATTGTATCCGTCGGGTGTATATTGATCTGATGATCGAGTTGTGAATATCTCTGTGATCATCTTGTGATCCTCTTGTAATCCTCCCTTATAGGGCTCCCTGCCCACCTTATATAGGTTGGAGGGCAGGGTTACAAGGAGGAAAACCTAGGCATATACGACATCAGTTTTCTAATTTATTACATGATAGTACTCAATCGGGACTCTAGGCCATGCCATAGAACACAAGGCAATATTATGACCGAGTCATACTATATTACATAATATATGGATCCGACCCACCTCCTATCTCTAGTTGAATATGGAGGCCATGTAGGTACCCAGTACCCATATTCTCCACAGGTAGATAAAAACTCACCGAGCAACGAAAGCTCTGATACCACTTGATAAAACCTGAGCTGCTCTGATACCACTTGATAAACCCTACACTGCAATCCATACGCATAGGGATCTGGTTGTCTCGATCTTTCGGCGAGTTGATGATAACTACGATTTGAGAGAAATGTTGACGATCTGACTACAACCGTACAAGACGTTGTTGTGTTGTGCCCTAGCGATTGATACACCTCTCCGTGGGTTGTTGATCTTGCCGGTGCAAATCAAACTTACCCTTGTAAGCAAATCGAAGAAACAAGCAAGAACAAGATAAAAGCAATTTGAATTGCAAATAGGAATTAAATCTCATGATAAGGTGGGATTCCGAAGACAAGTAATTAGGTGGTCTAGCCGACACACGTAACTACAAGAAAAAGTAGCAATGGCTAAAACTTTAATCTAACAAAACCCAAGAAACCCTAAATTAGTAATTAAGCTCTGAAAAATCCGAGAAAATTCCGTAGGGTAAACTTAATTATGGAGAATTTAATAAAAATTAAATCCAACTATGTTTTATTTATGAAATTAAATTTCCCACATTCAACTTCACTTGTAAATTAATGAACTTTAATATAATTTCTAAAAATAATTTATAAATCCCTGAAAAGAAAATTGGGGTGTGACATTCCTTATGATTCGATACCATGTGAATACTCTAAGGTGAAGTGCTACGGGGGTGTCCGTGCGCTTACGGATTTATCTATGTGCATAACATATACCAACAATATCGAGGGGACGCAAAGGAAGTTCGGCCGAACTTTTGGCTCACCTCCCGGTCACTCCTTCGACTGGGAGGTTGCTTGGTGGGCCCGCAACATGTTCTACTTTGGTTGGGCTCAATTGTAGGTGGTTTGATTGACATGTGGGGCCTCCAATGCGTGTAATCATGTCCGATTGTCCAAAGGTGTATTTTGTCGCATGGCAGGTTATTTTCGTCCCTATTTCACCTGCATACAAATATTCACCAAGACTTGTAGAAATGGTTACTAATAACCACTACCTCTAAGTTTGGTATTCTATTTTATATTCCTTAGTTTGCTATTATGTAGGAATTAACGGTTAAATTTGATACTTAAGGACCGTCAATAGCAATTTTGGTCCTTCGGATGGTTGGAACAACAATGATGCACACAGCCACTGGGACACCGTTTGAGGAAACAAAGTTGTGGTCCTCTTCAAAAGTGCTATTGGAGGATGAAAATATAGTAGAAATGTTAAGCGGATTTTCAGGAACCATTTTCTGAAATATTCACAATTTAAGTGCAGGATCCATCTGTTAGATGGAAGTTTTACCGGTCTGGCTAGCTTGTCAGAGGAATTGAGCAAGGGAACGTGCACACGCATGACACCTATACGATGACCGTGGTGACAATACAATGTGCCCATGGCGTGTCATGGCGTCGGAGTAGAAGCACAGCAACAAGACGATGCGTGTAGGTGTGCATGGTGTAGCGTGGGTGTGACAATGGCATGACGTGGACACGAAGTAGAGGTAGCAATGCAGTGAAAGAGTAAAGGCAGCTCCAATGCAATGGCAGTCCAAGGGAATGGATGTGGAGATGGTGGCACAAGAGATGGATGCGTCAAGATTGTGTGGTGATGCTAGGTTGGAGTTGGAGAGGGTCAGAGATTTGGTGATTACCATGATTGTTTGGCCTTCGACGAAGGTGGTGCTATAGCCGGGTCAAGGGTGAACGGTGGAGACGCAAACCGGCAGCTGCGGGCGATGAAAGAGACAGGGATACCGGCGATGGACAGGGCTCCTGATGGTGACGGTAGACCTTGGCAGGAAAGGAGATGACAACGCGATGGAGCTTGTCTCCCTTCGGTGGTGCCATGGCTGCTCCCTCAACTTGCAAGCAGCAGCTTCATGTGGCAGAGACGAAGCAGCAAGGCAGGCTGCGCCGACAGGTGGCGGTGATGGCAAGAAGCAGTGCCGGATCGTGAAAGTGGAGGCGAGGCCGAAAAGCTTCAGGGACATCGATTCGGCCTAAATGATGGTAGCGGGGAGCTCCAGAGCGAGGCTCGATGGGAACCCATGGCAGGATAGCGTCGGAGGGGATGAAGAAGGCATGGCCCAATGGGAGATGTGGTCACCATGGTGGTCACCAGCAATGGGGGTAGCTCCTATGAATTCTGATCTTACGAGGTGCCGGTGGTAACGTGGCACATATCGATGGCGGGCTACAAGGTGGGTCGGATAATGGGCTACAAATGGGATGGGCTTGACCCAGACCATTGGCCAAGGGGCAGCTCAACTAGGAATTTTTTTTATTTTTAATTTATTTATTAAAATATTTACAAAAATAAATTTCTATTTCAAAAATTTACAAATCTAGTCACCCATCGCCCTCTGGGAGGGCGATTTTTCTAACGCGGCAGACGGCCATTGGCCCTCTCCTAATGGCTGGTCAACGGGGGAGGAAAAATTTGTAGGCGGCCCCCTTGCTGCCCTCCTAGAGGACGATTTTTCACTGTGCTGGGGGCCGCCAGCAAAAGGGCTGGGAGGCGGCCTGGATCTTTTGCAAGTGCCCTCTTGCTGCCCATGCGGAGCGCATTTTTGAACTGTGCGGAGGGCCACCTGCAAAAGGACGGTGAGGGCAGCCTCACATTTTTTGCAGGTGGTCGCCTTGCCGCCCTCCTCTAGGGCATTTTTTTTACTGTGCGGGGGGCCGCCTGCAAAAGGGCGACGAGGACGCCTGGCATTTTTTCTGGCGGCCCCCACCCTTTGGGAGGGCGATTTTTTGCCCCTCGGGTATAAAACCCCTTCTTCCTCTCCAATTTTCATTATATTCACTAAAAATCTAGGAAAAAAGAAAAGAAGAGAAGGGTGTGGGGGACCAGAAGGCAAGCGGCGAAGCCCTGCCATTTTGCTAACTCCATCGCAGGTAAATACATTATATTGTATTGTCTTTGAAATGTTTGTGGCATTTTAGTTTTATTAGCATATATTTTAGTAGATCTGGAGCTGTGACTGGGAGACGCGCTAGCGGAAAGGCTGTATCGGCCGATTCGGATTCAATATGGTTATCAGCTGATAAAGTCAGGAAATTGATAAGGACAATATGGGCTCGGTTTGGGCTCGAGATAAGCTTCAAAGAGGTTGCCAAATAGAGATAAAGCTCAGTTTTAGGCAATTGTATCTTGTAAATTAAGTAGATTTAGATCTAATATTTGGCAAGAGTCTACCGCAAAGACTTATTTGTTAGTTAGAGATAAGATCATTGTAACGTCCCGCCTCCACGAGGCCGGGCCCGCTTACATCTAGCAGCTTAAATAGGACATAGACTGCCCTCACAAACCAACACCAGTCTTTTCTGCGCACTTTGTCCTCACTCGTGCGCACCGGGGAAAGACTACTTAAGAGTTCTTTGGAGATGAGCTTTCGGAAAAGAAGTTGCAACTTGTTGGCATGAGTATCCTATCAATCCTTATTATGCCTTGGGCCGGGGTGTTACAATCGTGTCCCACACGGACTATGTTGTAATCTCGGGTATAAATATCCCAGTAGCTTGTACATACAGACTCTCTCACAACCAATAAAACAAAAATCAATCTACATTTGGCGCATCGCCAACCCTCGCAAGAGGTTAGCTTCCGGCGAGTTCTTGCTTCCCCAGAGCAGAGGTAAGAACTCGTACCCGACAATCTACATCGTCGGGGCTAGCGTGTCGTTTTAGGCACGTTAAGCCCTAGCGATGTGATCATCGTTTATCATGTTTTAGCTAATCTCGATGTGGTTTTCTAATTCTATATTGCCAGCGGTTAACTCGTCTTAGGGTTTATTGCCGACGATGGTCGAATTAGTTTGCTCGTATAGATTATCTAAAGCATTTACCATCCCCAAAAGCGATCGACAGCTTGATTTTCTTTGTGTTAATTCTCGATTTACACTTTGAGTTGCTATCGACCTTAGTCGTGTTTCGAGATTTAACCCAAAGCCTGTTTTTGATCGTAAATAAGGATAGCACCGGGGTTTCAGCCGGTCTTACCTAATGCATGTGTTTGCCACTTGTACAAGCAGATCGATAAACACAATTATATTTATTACAGGGCATCTTTATAACTTCTTTGTGATTAATATATCTACATTGGATGATTGGCTTGTATAAGTTTGTACTAGAGTATTAGCTAGTGTATTTATTTTCATGCATTCTTCATCGGTCGTTTCTATCAGATTGTTACAAACATATTAATATGGGCCGATGGGATTAGACTTATTTATCAATATTATTATGTTATAACCTCAAGTAGGCCGATATAGCTTTGCCCTATCGGCTAGGTTTCCACGATGCAACATCGGCCTATTGGCCGATCGGCCATCATTTTTAATATGGTTTACTTGTTTAATCTTGTTGATTGCAGATCAAATCAACTGGCACACCCTACACGCACCTAGGTAAGCCATTGGACCTGCACTGGAGTAAAGCAAACCTCCCAGGCCACCGTGGAAACGTTGAACTCGTTTTGTTGTGAGGCGGGTCGAAATTCTACGCGAACACACTTTTGGCACGCCGGGTGGGACCTCAAGAACGCAAGCTTCACAACAACAAGAAGATCACTGCAGGATGTCGAAGCAGAACAAGATTTCAGAGGAGAACGTCGTCTCTGTGACTGCCGACCAGCTCAATGAGGAGCAAAAAGCTGAGATGAACAAGCTGGTTGAGCAATTTCAAAACATGTACCTTCAAACGTACTCTAGGACTCGGCAAGGCACCCTTATCCAAAAGTCTAAGATGGTAATGCCGAGCCGTGGAGACGGAGCAAGCACGTCGGTGGCAGCACGCGACCACGCTGTCAAAACTGAAGACAGCGCCACGCCGACGTTGAAAGACCGCATCGAATCCGTAGTCCACTCTGCGTTGGTCAATCAATCGGGGATCTTGGTGAACACACTGACCAATACAGTGAAATCAATCCTAGATGGTTCCATTCACCAGTACAAGCCTCAAGGGCCGATTTTCCTGCCAGACAACAAGTTCCCCGCTTTTAGGACCTTGAGGACCGATCTGAGCACGACTTCGCAGCCGACAGCGCTGATTCCACCTCCATCGGCCCAGCCAGCTTCGACCATGCCGTTGGTCCTGACCAAGCAAGCGGGAGGAAGCCCCCAGCACATCATGGAGGAACAATTCGCACAATGGACGACGAGGAAGCAGTCGATGGGTGAGCCGATGCAACAAATCCCAATGAACCAACCATCGGCTGGACAACCTCAGTTCGCTCAAGCACACAATCCTCCACATGCAGCTGCCTATAATGTGCCGCAAGGCTACCAGCAGTACACCGCGGGGCAGTACGAAGCACATAATCTAAATCATCACTTCCAACCGTGCTCCCCGAGGCAATATCGGCCAGAAGGCTTTCAACAGCCTTACCATCAAGAGCTTCCACATCAGCCCACAGGATACTGGGCCGATATGATAGCCGAAGTGATGCGAGATCAGTTCGGCTTAAAGCCCAAAGAGAACTCCACAGTGTATCGGCATCTTACCCTGAGGAGTTCGACAGAGTGCCACTGCCAAGCCGATACAAGATCCCGGACTTCTCTAAGTTTTTCGGGCAAGACAATGTCTCTACGTACGAGCACATAAGCCGATTCTTAGCTCAATGTGGTGAGGCATCGGCCGTGAAGGCATTGAGGGTGAGATTTTTCCCTCTGTCCTTGTCAGGGTCAGCGTTCACATGGTTTTCATCTCTACCCTGCAATTCCATCAGAGGGTAGGTCGATCTGGAAAAACAGTTTCACAGATACTTTTACAACGGTGTGCAAGAGATGCAGCTGTCCGATCTCACCGCCATTAGGCAAAGGGTTGACGAATCGGTCCCGGAATACATCCAAAGATTCAGGGATATAAGGAATAGGTGCTATAGCCTTAGTTTGACCGATTCTCAACTGGCTGATTTGGCGTTCTAGGGACTATTGGGGCCGATACGAAAAAGGTTCTCCTCGCAGGAATTTGACAGCCTAGCTCAACTAGCGCAGAGGGTATCGGCCCATGAACAAAGATTCCAGGAGGCGAAGAAGTTCGTGAAGAAAATCAATACTGTCTATCAATACGCCTCCGATGAAGACGATTGAGATGATGTCGACGTCGATCTGGCCGAGTGGGCCCGGATGAAGAAGCCAACAACGTGCCAATGGGCCAAGGCTGCCAGTGGGTCATATACTACCATCGGCCGAGGAAATCAAGAAGAGAAGATATTGCAAGTGGCACAACACATATTTGCATCACACCAACGAATGCAAGATCTTCCGGCAGCAAATTCAATCGGCCATCGAGCAAGGCAGGATCAAGATTGATGAAGCCAAGTGGCCGATGAAGATACAAGGCCACCCGTTCCCGGTCAACATAGTGCGGGCAGACAGGGCCGATAGCGGTACCTATCGGACCAACAAGCGGCCTCATCAGACTTCAGAGGGTCTGATCAAAAAATACCAGCGAAGACGGGAAGAGCAAGCACAAGAGTACTCTGACCAAGACAGATCCTATGACCCTCATTGGGAGTGCGAGTTCTTCCGCTTTTGTTGGAATGAAGGAATGAGGTTGCCAACAATTCAAGAGTGTCCTGTGTGCAATGACATAGAAGATCCTCACCAAGGCAGCTCAAATAAGCAAGTGCATCGGCCGATGAAGCAAAGGAAGTCAGTACATGAAAGTCTAGGGCTGATGCACCAAGATCGTCAGGACGAAGACATCGACCAACCCCAGAACCCTCAGTGGTGCCCAAGCGACGTATTTACCAAGACCCAGAAACGACGGGTACAGAGGCTGAGAAAGAAAGAGCTGGTCCAGGAGCAGCAGGCGGCAACCGCCCATCGGCCCACCAGGACTAAAAAAAATGGAGGATAAAATGCACGGTGGTCAAGGCCGATGAGGGCACCTCGAAATCAGCACGAGCTCCTGTGTCTGCAAAGGTAAAGGCGTAGCATCGGCTTCTGTTAACATGGTTTTCGTGTTGCCAGCAGAGTACAGTGTACAAATGGCCAATCAGGCAGAAGCCGAAGATGAGATAGAGCAATCTTCGGCTAGGCTACAGTTGTCACCAGACCAAGCCGTGTTCGACAAGCCGGCCGATACCAGCCACAGGCAACTCCGGCCGTTATACATCAAGGGGTTCGTCAATGGACGGCCGATGACGAAGATGCTGGTTGATGGCGGCGCGGCAGTGAATTTGATGCCATATACAACTTTCAGGAAGGTTGGAAAAGTGCCTAAAGATCTCATCAAGACTAACATGGTGTTAAAGGACTTTGGTGGCAATGCATCGAAGGCAAAAGGGGTGTTGAATGTGGAGCTCACGGTGGGCAACAAGACAATACTTACTACCTTTTTTGTCTTCGATGGAAAGGGTTCCTACAGCCTGTTGTTGGGACACGATTGGATCCACGCAAATTGTTGTGTTCCCTCAACAATGCATCAGTGCCTCATTCAGTGGCAAGGGGACCAAGTCGAGATCGTGCAGGCCGATAGGTCAGTGCATGTAGCCAATGCCAATCTCGCAGTTTGGGAGATGGAGGGGATCGACTG
Source organism: Oryza officinalis (assembly GCA_008326285.1). Classification (NCBI taxonomy): domain Eukaryota; kingdom Viridiplantae; phylum Streptophyta; class Magnoliopsida; order Poales; family Poaceae; genus Oryza; species Oryza officinalis. The sequence goes on along the minus strand of BDMV01000003.1, from coordinate 2,662,148 downwards.
CCTGTCCGGGCGAGTATGGGAGGCCGATTTCCTCAAAGTAGCTGACTGCGACATCGAGACGATTGAAGATCAAGACAAGCAATTGCTTTAACAAAAGTGTGTCATCCACCAGCCAAGGCGACCAAGACAGTCCCTATATAGATGATGCGATGGATGAGTTAGATGGAAAATTGGGACAACGCTTTACGTCGGCCGACGAACTTGAAGAAGTCGATATAGGAATAGGTGATAGGCCTAGGCCGTCGTATGTAAGTGCTAACCTGCCAAAGGATTATAAGAATAATTTAATAAATCTTTTGAAAGAATTCGTGGATTGTTTTGCATGGGAATATCATGAGATGCCTGGACTAAGCCGATCGATTGTAGAACATCAGTTACCTATCAAACTAGGCTATCGGCCATTTAAACAAGCTCCTAGGAGATTTAAGGCCGATATGCATGAAGCTATCAAGGCAGAGATCACAAGACTTTACGATGCCAACTTCATCAGGCCCTGCCGATACGCGGAATGGGTTTCCAACATAGTTCCAGTGTTGAAGAAAAACGACAAGCTCAGGGTATGTATTGATTTCAGAGATCTAAACAAAGCAACACCAAAGGACGAGTACCCTATGCCGTTGGCCGATTTGCTAGTTGATGCTGCATCTGGACACAAGATCATCAGCTTTATGGATGAAAACACAGGCTACAATCAGATTTTCATGGCTGAGGAATATATTCACAAGACAGCTTTTTGGTGTCCAGGGGCAATCGGCCTATACGAGTGGGTTGTCATGACGTTCGGTTTAAAAAATGCTGGAGCTACTTATCAGAGGGCTATGAATTATATTTTTCATGATCTTATTGGCCTTTTGATAGAGGTTTGCATCGATGATGTCGTCGTAAAGTCAAAAGAGTACGATGAGCACCTGGCCGATTTACGCAAGGTACTAGAAAGAGCAAGGAAATATGGTTTAAAGATGAACCCTAATAAATGTGCCTTTGGCATATCGGCCAGTCAGTTTTTGGGTTTCTTGGTCCACGAGGGAGGAATTGAGATTACACAGAAGAACATTGATGCTATAAAGAATATGAAGCCTCCAACTAACAAGACCAAGTTACAATCTCTGCTCGGCAAGATCAACTTTGTTCGGCGTTTTATATCAAATCTGTCAGGCCGGATAGAGCCGTTCACTCCGTTATTGAGAACGAAAGACGATCAAGAGTTTATATGGGGTGATAAGCAGCAAAAGGCGCTGAACCTATTCTAATTCCTCACCAGTTCCCCACCAGTTCTAATTCCTCCACAAAAGGGAGTTCCATTCAGGCTGTACCTATCGGCCGATGAGAAGTCTATCGGCTCAGTCTTGGTTCAAGACATTGACGGCAAAGAGAGGGCTGTTTTCTATCTCAGCAGGAGGTTGCTGGATGCCGAAACAAGGTACACGCCAGTGGAGAAGTTCTGTCTGTGCCTATATTTTTCATGTACTAAATTGAGGCATTATTTACTTTCCAATGAGTGCATTGTGGTAAGCAAGGCCGACGTGATGAAATACGTGTTATCGGCCCCCGTATTGAAAGGGAGAATTGGGAAGTGGATTTTTGCCTTGACAGAGTTTGACCTACGATATGAATCGGCCAAAGCGATCAAGGGACAAGCCCTGGCGGATTTTATTGTTCAGCATAAAGATGATTCAATTGCGTATTCAGACATTGTGCCATGGACATTGTATTTTGATGGGTCTGTTTGCAGACATGGATGCGGTGTCGGCCTAGTCATCGTATCCCCTCGAGGGGCAGGCTTCGAGTTTGCGTTTACCATTAAGCCTTATTATACTAATAATCAGGCAGAATATGAAGCTGTTCTTAAAGGTTTGCAGTTATTACAAGAGGTTGAGGCCGATTCCGTAGAGATCATTGGCGATTCCCAGCTGGTCATCAATCAACTTTCTGAGGAGTATGAATGCAAGAATGATATTCTCAGAGTTTACAATGAGGAGTGCAAGGAGTTGCTACAAGCTTTCAAGATGGTGGCGATGAGGCATATACCCAGGAAGCAGAACTTCGAGGCCAATGACTTAGCTCAGGGGGCTTCGGGATACAGGCCGATGGCCAAAGACGTGCCGATTCAAATTGCAACTGTGGATGCCGATGACTAGAGATTTGCTATCATAGAGTATTTGAGAAATCCTTCTCAATCGGCATCACGAAAGATGAAGTATGAAGTTTTAAAGTATGTCTTCATGGATGATGATCTATACTATCGGACGATTGATGGTGTTTTGCTCAAGTGCTTGAGTTTAGAGGAAGCCAAAGTTGTTATGAGCGAGGTCCATGAAGGAATCTATGGAACACATCAATCAGCCCATAAAATGAGTGGCTCTTGAAGCGCGTTGGATATTTTTGGCCGACAATGCTAGAGGATTGTTTCAAGTATTATAAAGGATGTCAAGATTGTCAAAAGTTCAGAGTAATTCAGAGAGCACCGGCATCGGCTATGCATCCAATCATCAAGCCGTGGCCGTTTCGTGGATGGGGTATAGATATGATCGGCCAGATTAACCCACCATCAAGCAAAGGACACAAGTATATTTTAGTGACTACAGACTACTTCACAAAGTGGGTTGAGGCCATCCCTCTTAAGAAAGTTGATTCCAAGGATGCCATCCAATTTGTTAAGGAACATATCATATACAGATTTGGACTTCCACAAACATTGACAACTGATCAGGGATCGATTTTCGTGTCCGATGAGTTTGTTGAATTCGCCGACAGCATGGGCATCAAGCTATTGAATTCTTCTCCATATTATGCGCAAGCTAATGGGCAGGCAGAAGCTTCTAATAAGACTTTAATCAAGTTGATCAAAAGAAAAGTTGATGAATAGCCAAGACGGTGGCATACCACACTGGCCGATTCCCTTTGGGCGTATCCGATGGCTTGTCATGGTGCAACTCAAGTGCCGCCGTATCAGTTGGTTTATGGACATGAAGCTATGCTACCGTGGGAGACCAACATCGTCTCAAGAAGGATTGCTTTGCAAGACGACTTGACAGTCGATGAGTATCACAATCTTATGGTTGATGAATTAGATGATTTGGCACACGTCCGATTGCAGGCCTTGGGAAAAATAAAGCGAGATAAAGATCGAGTTGCCCGTCATTATAACAAAAAGGTTGTTGCCAAGTCATTTGAGGAAGGGGATCTTGTGTGGAAATTAATATTGCCGATCGGTTAAAGGGATAACAAATTCGGCAAGTGGTCACCTAATTGGGAAGGTCCTTTTCAGATTCATCGATGTGCTCCTCGCAATTCTTTTTTGTTAAAAGGATTGGATGGAGAAATTTATGGCAAAACCCTTAATGGCAAATACTTAAAGAAATATTACCCAAGTGTATGGATCGACTCATGATCGGCCCCCCAGCCGATTTATGGTCACAGCCGATGTATAACGCATCGCCTTTAGATGGCCGATATATAACTATCGCCCTTAGTTCAAATTTTACAACATGAGCCCTCATCTTCCAAAATTTGGGGGGCATATGTATACAAGCAAAAAACCTTCAAGATTCCTCAACATGTCAGATTGATTCAAGTTTGTGGACTTCAAAAACTTTTTCAGACTTGGATTTTTTTAGACTTTTTCGGCTAATCAGCCGATGAGATATATATCCAAACAGGAAGTTGTCTTTTTACAAGGAGGGCATAAAAATATATTACATCAACCTATGAATTTTTCAATCGCTACAATGGCCTTACGGCGGATTTGATCAATGTCCTCTGTTGTTTGAGCGTCATCGGCCGTTGACCCTGGAATTGGCTTCAAGGATTTGCTCAGGGTTGCAAGGTATTTGGCCGATGCCTTCAGTTTTGCCGTTTGGTCCTCTATGGCCCTAGGTGATGCAGGTATTCCAGCTTCAACTTCTTGGATCTCCTTGCGGGTGGCTTCTAGCTTCAGTACTAAGTCTGCTTCAAGACGGCGAAGTTCTTCAAGCCTATTGTTCGAGATGATCGGCTCAACAGCCAGCTCATCCAACCTGGTCTTGTCAGAATTGACTTGAGCTTTGCTGGCAGCTAAGGCCGATTCCAAGTTTTCACATTCCCGCCTCTCTGCGATTCTTTCCTTGGCCTTGTAGAGCTTGAAGTGGTATTGTTCCAAGAAGATGGCCGGCGTCAGGATCTCCATCAGGTCATCGGGCAGTTGGTCTTGAATTTCTTGCACCTGACTCCTGATAGGATTGCAGTTCTCCACCAAAGATTTCAATGACAATTCCAGCTGATTAGCGATATCGGACAGTAGGTTCTTCAATTCTTCAGAGATTGACGCCTTGGCTGTGCTGGGTGGCTCTTTGTCCTCATCATTAAGAAATTGGCCGATGTCAAAAGAAAACATATCAGCTAAGTTCTGCAAACATCAAGATAGGTCATGGTTAACCCAGTCAAACAAAACCCGGCTGGGGGTTCGTAGTGATTTGGTTTACCTGTGATGGGGCATCGGCTGTGCTTGCATCGGCTTCCTTTTGTTGTCCTGAAACAGTGGGCGAGGGAGTTGGCCGATGTGATGCAGGTGACGGAGCACACGGCTGAAGAAAGGCAAGAAAACAGTGATCAGATCCATATTACTAGAGGATTGGGGCAAAAAGAATAACCCTTACCGAAGCAATCGGAGAGGGTGGCGAAGAAGGAGAAGGTGTTCTCAATCGGGCCTTGATTTGTTCGCGCCTTTGTAGGGTTGTCTTTTTAGTTCTTGGTAAAGGGGCCGATTGAGTCCTTTCCTTAAGTAAAGACGATGCAATGACCTGAAAAGGATATGAAGTTATAGCATACCAGCGGAAGGAGATTGCATAGATTCGAGAAGAGGGACTATATTAACCTTGCAGACTGCATGTCTGGTTCTCCTTGGTTGGACAGTGTCGGCTTGGTCATCGGCCGGTGGGATCACAGTGGTCTTGGCCGATGGTCCTTTAGTGGTGTTGGCCGATGGATCTCCTTCTTCAGGCAGATCGGCAGCTGCTGCATCAACTTCCTCCTCCATTACTTGTTCATCGAGGAATTCTTCCATGGAGGGGTCTAGTTCATCAAGATCGGCTTGATCGTCAGTCCTGAGTTTCTTGCTGGTTTTCTGAATCTTTTCTTTTACTGGCGCCTTCCTTTTAGGAGTCTCTTTGGTCATCGGCCCTTGGAACAGTGATGACACCTTTGGGGCAGTAAGGCCGATGACTGACTCCAAAACAGTTCTTCTTGATGGAGCCAGGACTAGAGCATAGGAGATTTTCTGCCCACTGTTGCTGATTGATGGCATTGGGGCGTCAGGGACTTGGGGACAGATATTATCAACAAGTTCTGTCAGATAGAACCTGGCCAATTGATGGAAGAGGTGAGAAGCCCATTCCTGCCACCAAGACTGGAAACTGATATGGATAAAAGGGCTCAACCACAACCAGTCACAATCGCCCAAGCTTGGTATTTGAATCTCCAAGGCTTTGTTCATGGTCAGGGCCGATGAAATTGTACCCCTGCTCTCTAGGAGCCGATGGAAGTGTAGGCTGATGGGAAGTTGTCCAAGCCCGCATTGTCTGGCAGCCACCATGGGATTGTAAAACTCATATGATAGGCTGGTGCTTCTGCCTTGAAATATGCCTACTGGGAGCAGGCAAGGACTCACACCGATCATGAAGACCTCCCTTGAGACTATGTCATCATTTAGTTGGCTCAGGGTCAGGTCGATAGGGAGTTCAAACTTAGAGTCCGAAGGGTGGACAAACATGTCCATCTTGGCTGATGGAGGGCCAGTGTAGAATCGAACGAACCAAGTAGATATCTCTTCGGCCGATTGATCTTCTCCAGGATAAACTAAGGCTGCTTCTCCAAAGGACATGCATCTTCTGGTTAAAGGATCTTCATTGTCACTGTAGTCCGATGGGAAAGCAGAGTCTGATAGTGGAGGCCGATCGACCATGGTGTTGGTATAAATTGTTAGCCAAAGCTAGATAAACCACCATGGACCTCCATGTGCCACTGTTCGTTTTAGCATCAGATCTTGAGTGGCAGAATAGAGCAGCCGATAGACAGCTCCAAGGAGGTATCGGCCGAGAGGGAATTGTTTCTTTTCAACCACGGCCTAAGCTAAATGTTGGCAGTTTGAGGTGGGGCCACAGGTTGATCCACAGAAGATGAATCTTTCCATTCATAGGGTCAGAAAGGCCACAAGCTCTCTCTCTGAGACAGATCCTTGCTCCATGTGTTCAGATATGTATCCAGACCAACCTCCAATTTTCTTGGTCTTCAGCTTGTGATTGCTATTGATGAGGAGGTTGAAGGGATTAATCTCGGAGTGGATATCCAATCCTATCAGCATCTTGATATCTATTAGTGTTGGGGTCATTGGACCTTGCCGGAACAGGAAAGCATTTAGGGTGCTAGACCAAAAATAAGTGGCTGCTGACATCAGGGGTTCGTTCTTCTTAGTATCGGCCAAAGACAGAGCAATGCACTGGCCGATTCCTATTTCATCCCAATGGACTTGCTTGGCCGCGGCAATCCTTTTATACCAAGTCCTGTAGCCATTGAGCTTGCACAACCAAGATCTAAAGGTATGCTTCCATGAAGCGACATTGGGCTTTATCTCCTTGAAGGGGATTCTGTTTGTCTCTGCATTTATCAGCCAGGTTGGGTCGGGATTGCCCATGGGTCCTAGAAGGAACCGATGTGACTTGTCATTGGTGGGAATTAAGATCTGGTTCTTGATGACCTACGGCATGAGAACAGTGATTAAAAATAAGACCTGGGGGAGGCAAGAGCAGAAACCCTAGTTTGAAGAACTCGACGGGAAAACGAAAATGTGAACTTGGAAAGGGTTGACTTACCACGGGGATCTTAGAAGCGCAAAACGGCAAGGAAGCCATGGATGTTGTTGAAGAGGTCGCCGATGAGGGAGTCGACGTCAAAAGAACGCCGGGGAGTCACCTGAATCGAAAGGCGCAAGCGGCTATTGAGGAACTACGCAAGGAAATCGGTGGCGGGAGGCTACGAATCTGGATCTACGCGGTTTTCAAACAAACCCTAGCGAAGAAGTCGATGAGTTCCTCGGAGCTAATTCCGCCACATTATATAATGAAGCGGAATTGGGGGGCATGTGTTAACAACAGATTTTCATAATCTACTCGGAGAGGAAAGAGAATACCGATGCAGAGAAGGAGCGCTCTAAGTCGAGTCGGTCACTTTATCGGACCAGTCTAGAATCGAACTTAACTCCGTATCGGATTCAGTGCTGTATCGGACTGGGAGACGCGCTAGCAGAAAGGCTGTATCGGCCAATTCAGATTCAATATGGTTATTGGCTGATAAAGTCAGGAAATTGATAAGGACGATATGGGCTCGGTTTGGGCTTGAGATAAGCTTCAAAGAGCTTGCCAAATAGAGATAAAGCTTGGTTTTAGGCAATTGTATCTTGTAAATTAAGTAGATTTAGATCTAACCTTTGGCAAGAGTTCGCCGCAAAGACTTGTTTGTTAGTTAGAGATAAGATCGTGTCCCACATGGACTATGTTGTAATCTCGGGTATAAATATCCCGGTAGCTTGTACATAGAGACTCTCTCACAATCAATAAAACAAAAATCAATCTACTTTCGGCGCATCGCCAACCCTCGCAAGAGGTTAGCTTCCGGTGAGTTCTTGCTTCCCCAGAGCAGAGGTAAGAACTCATACCTGACGATCTACATCGTCGGGGCTAGCGTGTCGTTTTAGGAACGTTAAGCCCTAGCAATTTGATCGTCGTTTATCGTGTTTTAGCTAATCTCGATGTGGTTTTCTAATTCTATATTGCCAGCGGTTAACTCGTCTTAGGGTTTATTGCCGACGATGGTCGAATTAGTTTGCTCGTATAGATTATCTAAAGCATTTACCATCCCCAAAAGTGATCGACAGCTTGATTTTCTTTGTGTTAATTCTCGATTTACACTTTGAGTTGCTATCGACCTTAGTCGTGTTTCGAGATTTAATCCAAAGCCTGTTTTTGATCGTAAATAAGGATAGCACCGGGGTTTCAGCCGGTCTTACCTAATGCATGTAATTGTTTATGTCTTTGCATGTGTTTGCCACTTGTACAAGCAGATCGATAAACACAATTATATTTATTACAGGGTATCTTTATAACTTCTTTGTGATTAATATATCTACATTGGATGATTGGCTTGTATAAGTTTGCACTAGAGTTTTAGCTAGTGTATTTACTTTCATGCATTCTTCATCGGTCGTTTCTATCAGATTGCTACAAACATATTAATATGGGCCGATGGGATTAGACTTATTTATCAATATTATTACGTTATAACCTCAACTAGGCCGATATAGCTTTGCCCTATCGGCTTGGTTTCCACGATGCAACATCGGCCATCGTTTCTAATATGGTTTACTTGTTTAATCTTGTTGATTGCAGATCAAATCAATTGGCACGCCCTACACGCACCTAGGTAAGCCATTGGACCTGCACTGGAGTAAAGCAAACCTCCCCGGCTGCCGTGGAAACGTGGAACCCGTTTTGTTGTGAGGCGGGTCGAAATTCTACGCCAACAGGAGCATACAACATATTTGTATAATTTAAGAACAAAGGCATACGGCATATTTGTAGAAATTGATACTTAGGGCATAGTGTAAATTGTAGAATATATTTTAGTTATATGGTATATCTGGAGCACACATTCTATTTGTAGAATTTGAGCCCTAGGATAGAAAACATATTTCTAGAAACTTTAACTTAGGGCGTAGTACATATTGATGTATGCGACATTAGATCTGGTTTGTATGATATGAACTTAGTTAAACTAGAGTTTTGTTTCATCAGACACAATGTCAAGTAAGGTCATAATTAAGTTAGTTCATGGTCAAGGCAACCTTAAATTTGGTCCAGAAGGTATTGATCTGTCTGATTTTAGAATGACATTGAAGGGCATCGATAGGCTTGCCGAGAGAACATTTCAGTCAATTTATAATTGGCTGATGGGAGGATTTAGAATAGATCCAAGAGTCAACACAATATCAATATCTGTTGTAGTGAGTCATGCAACAGAAGGTTATTTTGGGAATTAATGCCGATGGATAGCAGTGATGCTTGGAAACGGTATGTGGAGGTGGCTTTTGAATGGTCGTGGCCCCTTGTTATTTTTGTGTTGGTGCATGAAAAGGATAGAAATGTTGGAATGGAAACCAAAGATGTTGAGGGTCCAAGCCATGTGGGGGATTCTGTTCGACCATCGATGAAAAATGAGGAAAATCAAACAAGGGTGGTGCAGGCCATGGGCTTGCATCAACGCTTTTGTGCATTGTTATCCTGTACTATGCATAGATGGAACATTTTTTATCAGTAAATATAGAGGTCAACTATTAACAGCGATTGGAGCTGATGGGAACAATCAAGTGTTACCTATGGCTTTTGCATTTGTAGAGAATGAGAACACTAAAAGCTGGTACTGGTTCTTGGAGAAAGTGCACATCGCAGTCGTGCGTCTGAGGCCCAATGTTTGCCTTATACATGATCATCATGCGGGCATGTTGCGGTCTATTGACTACTTGCAGAATAGTTGTGTCGGATTGAAGAACAAGAACTAAGCCAACCAGAGGGGGAGTGAATGGATTTAGTACCCAGAAACCAAAACTTTTAGCGTAATTAAAAGTTACCCTCAAATCGATGTAGATCGGTCTAACCGGAATAGATCAACCAGTTTGACCGCGTCTGTGCCGCCGATCTGACTGGTGTTGATCTCTCGGTCTGACCGCTCCAGAGTCGTCTCTGCCTCCTGCCGCCGTCACCGGTCTGACCGCTGCAATGCCTTCGGTTTGACCGCCGGTGTCTCACCGGTTAGACCGCCGAAACCCGGGCAACTACAAATTGAATATCTCTCAAAGTAGATGACAACTTTAATACTTCTCTCTGTGTTTACAAAGTGCAACAACAACACTCCTCATGAAAATCTTGACTAAACTCGAAACCCTAACTCAACACACAACTCAATGCTCTCTAAAAGCGATACCGGAAGGCCACACCCACCCTCTCTATTTATACATGAGGTAGGCAGCCTAATGCCACGAATCTGTTGGCGCAGAATTTCGACCCACCTTGCAACCAAACGGGTTCTGCGTTACCACGGCGGCATGGGAGATCTGCTTAACTCCAGTGCAGGTCCAAATGGCTTGCCTAATTGTGTGCAGAGCATGCCAGTTGATTTGATCTGCAATCAACAAGAAACAAGTAAACCATGTCAGAAAACAACGGCCGATCGGCCAATAGGCCGATGACACATTGTCAAAGCCCAGCTGATAGGGCAAAGCTATATCGGCTTACTCATGATAAAGCAAGATTAAAGCATAGATCTTATCGGCCTTCAACAACATTTTGCTGTCAATTAATAGCATCAGCCTATAAGAACAATAAAGATAACTACACTAGCTAATACTCTAGTGCAAGTCTACATCAACCAATCAACCAGTAAAAACATATCAATCACAGATAAACCCTAGAGAATTATCCATAACAGATGCATTCCTATTAATCAATCCATTTAATGTAGATGACAGATACACATGAAAACATTATAATAAACACGTGTATCAGATAAAACTGGCTGAAACCCCAGTTATATCCTTAATTACAACTGAAAGCAGGCTTTGTGTTAAATCTCAAAATAGGACTAAGGTCGATAGCAACTCAAAGTGTGAATCGAAACTTAACACAAAGAAAATCAAGCCGTCGATTGCTTTTGGGGATGGTAGATGCATTGAACAATCTAACCAAGCATAATAATTAAACTGTCGTCGGCAATAAACTCTAAAATGAATAGATCGCCGGTGAAGCATAATTAAGACGCTGTCAAGATTACTCAAAACATGATAGACGACGATCACATCATCGAGGCTTAACGTGCCTAAAGCGACACGCTAGCCCCGACGATGCCGATCGTCGGGAACGAGTTCTTACCTTTGCTCTGGGAAGGCAAGAACTCGTCAAGGTCAACCTCTTGCAAGGGTTGGCGATGCGCCAAAGTAGATTGAACTGGATTATTGTATTGGATTGTGAGAGAGTTTCTATGTACAAACTACCGGGATATTTATACCCGAGATTACAACAGGGTCCTTGTAGGACACAATCTTATCTCTAACAAACAACAAGTCTTGACGGCAGACTCTTGCCACAGATTAGATCTAAACCTACTTGATTTACAAGATACAATTGCCTAAAACCGAGATTTATCTCTATTTGGCAACTTCCTTGAAACTTATCTTGAGCCCAGACCAAGCCCACGCTGACTCTGTCAACTTACAACCCGTATCGGCCAACAATCACATCGAATCCGTATCGGCCAATACACTCTTTCTGGCAGCACCTCCTCAGTCCGATACGGTTACCGGGTCCGATACGAAGCCTGGTCCGACTCCAACTCAATCCTTCTTCTTTACTTTGGTTTCCTCTCTCACTTCCAAGTCGATTACCAAAATCCGTCGTTAACACATGCCCCCCAATTCCACTTCATTATATAATGTGGCGGAATTAGCTCCGAGGAACCCATCGACTTCCTTACTAGAGCATGGCTGAAAACCGCACAAATCCAGATTCTCATCCCTCCGCCGCCAATTCGACAATCCCTTCGTGTTCCTCAACTCCGGCGACCCCTCGGCGTCCCGTCAACATCGACCCCCTCAACAGTGACCCCTTTCGACGACAACAATGGCCTCCGCTCCGTTCTACGCCTCCGAGGTCCCTGTGGTAAGTCAATCCCGTCTAAATCAACATTCTCACTTTTCCACCGATTTCTTCAAACTAGGGATTCAAAATTTTGCCTCCCGGGTCTTATATTTTCATCGTCGTTCTTATAACCTAGGTCTTCAAAAACCAAATCCTGATCCCCACCGACGACAAATCACATCGCTTCTTACTAGGCCCGATGGGTGACTGCGATCCAACTTGGCTGATTAATGCTGAAACAGACAGAATCCCATTTTGGCAAGCCAAGCCCAATGTTTCTTCATGGAAACATACCTTCAGATCTTGGCCGTCGAAGCTTAACGGATATAGAACCTGGCATAAAAGAATCGCTGCAGCCAAACAAATCCACTGGGACGAAATATGAATCGGCCAATGCATTACTTTATCCCTGGCCGATACCAAGAAAAATGAGCCACTCATGTCGGCCGCCAGTTACTTCTGGTCTAGTACCTTAAACGCCTCCCTGTTCAAACAAGGTCCGATGACCCCAACTCTGATTGATGTCAAGATACTAACAGGATTGGGCATTGACTCCAAAATCAATCCCTTCAGCCTCATGGTGAACAACAATCACAAATTGAAAACCAAGAAGATTGGAGGCTGGTCCGGATATATCTCTGAACACATGGAAGAAGGATCAGTCTCGGAAAGAGAACATGTGGCTTTCCTGACACTGTGGTTGGAAAGATTCGTCTTCTGTGGATCGACCTGTGGCCCTACTACAAATTGTCAACACTTGGCTCAAGCTTTGGCCGACAAGAAGCAAATTCCTGTTGGCCGATACCTCTTGGGAGCTATCTATCGGCTACTCCATACCTCCACTCAAGACTTAATGTTGAAGCAAACTGTGGCTCATGGAGGACCATGGTGGTTCATTCAGCTTTGGCTCACCATCCACACCAACACCATAGTTGATCGGCCACCACTGTCGGACTCTTGCTTCCCATAAAAATATGCCGATCACGAAGATCCCAGGACCAGAAGATGCATGTCCTATGGGGAGGCAGCCTCCGTTTACCCAGGAGCAGACCAATCGGTCGAAGACATGTCTACATGGTTCATCCGATTCTACACCGGCCCTCCATCAGTTAGGATGGACATGTTCATCTACACCTCGAACCGAGATTTTGAACTCCCTGACGATCTTCAATTGAGCTTGGTAAATGATGACACGGAGTCAAGAGAACTATTCATGATCGGCCTCACCCCATGCCTGCTCCCAGTAGGCATATTTCAAGGAAGAAGCACCAGCCTGTCTTACGAGTTTTACAATCCAATGGTAGCTGCTAGATAGAGCGGGCTTGGACAACTCCCCATCAATTTATATCTTCATAGACTCCTAGAGAGTAGAGGCACAGTCCTATCGGCGCTGGTCATGAACAAAGCGCTAGAAATCAAACTCCCAAATCTTGGCGACTACGACCGATTGCATATGAGCGCCTTCGTTCATATCAACTTCCAGTCATGGTGGCAAGAATGGGCCGCTCATATTTTCCACCAATCAGCCAGATTTTATGTGACAGAGCTTATCCAGGGTATCAGCCCCCAAGTCGCAGACGGGCCGATACCATCTGTGAGCAACAGTGGACGGAAAATCTTTTATGCTCAAGCCATAGCTCCATCAGGATCAACTATCCTGGAATCCATCATCGGTCTTACTGCCCCAAAGGTTTCAACGCTACTTCAAGGGCCGATGATTAAAGAAAAACCCAAGAGGAAAGCACCAGCTAAGGGCAAATCCCAAAAATCCAGCAAGGAGGCCAAAACTGACGACCAAGCCGATCTCGAAGAGCTGGACCCCTCCATGGAAGAATTCCTTGATGAACAAGTGATGGAGGAGGAGATCAATGCAACAGCCGCCGATGTGTCTGAAGAAGAAGATTCATCGGCTGAGACTGTCAAGAAACCATCGGCCAAGACCACCACAATCCCATCGGCCGATGACCAAGCCGGTGCTGCCCCACCAAGGAAGACTAGACATGTAGTCCGCAAGGTTAAAATATTTCTTTTACTGGACTTCATGCAATCCCCTTCTTATTGGTATGCTATAATTTGACATCTTTTCAGGCTGCTGCATCGTCTATACTCAAGGAGAGAACCCAAGAACCAAGAAGGCAACCTTACAGAGGCGTGAACGAGCTAAAGCCCGATTGAGGACCCCTTCTCCTTCTCCGCCACCCTCGCCGATCGCTTCGGTAAGAGTTAATTTTACATTGTGCCTGTAGTAACATAGATCTGTTCATCAATTTCTCGCTTTTCCCTAGCCAGGAGCCCCATCACCTGCACCACATCGGCCAATCCCCTCGCCTATTGTTTCATCACAGCAAAAGGAAGCCGATGCAAGCACCACTAACGCTCCAACACAGGTAACCAGGATTACTCTGATCCCTTTTTCGCCGATCCCTGCTAGACAAGGCTAACCTTGACCCATATTGATATTTGCAGAACCTAGCCGATATGTTCTCCTTTGATATCGGACAGTTTCTTGATGATGAAGACAAGGAACCTTCTGCCACAACCAAGACATCAATTTCCGACGAGCTAAAGAACCAGCTAGCCGACATTGCCAATCGGCTGGAATCCTCTCTAGAGTTCTTGGTGGAGGATTGCACTCCCATCAGGGTTAGAGTACAAGTGATTCAAGATCAACTACCTGAAGGTCTGATGGAGATCCTGACACCGGCCATCTTCTTGGAACAATATCGCTTCAAGTTTCATAAAGCTAAAGAAAGGATTGCGGAGAGGCGGGAACGCGAAAACCTGGAATCGGCCCTATCCGCTAGCAAGGCTCAAGTCAATTCTGACAAGACTAGGTTGAGTGAGCTAGTTGTGGAGCCGATTGTCTTGAAGAACAGACTTGAAGAACACCAACACCTCGAAGCAGACCTCATCTCCAAGCTAGAAGCAACTCGCAAGGAAATCCAAGAAGTCTAGGCCGGGATAGCTGCATCACCCAAGGCTATAGAAGACCAAACGGCAAAGTTAAAGGCATCGGCCAAATACCTTGCGACCCTGAGTAAATCATTGAAGCCAATCCCTGGGTCGACGGCCGATGACGCCCAAGTCATAGAAGATATCGAGCAGATTCGCCGTAGAGCCATCACAGCTATTGCAGATTTCATCGGGTGATGTAACATATTTAGTATTTATATTATATAAACCAAATCTCATCGGCTAAGCAGCCGAATTTGGTCTAAATGGATCTGAAGACATTCCAGCTTAAAAAATTTTTGTGAAGTCCATCCTACAAACGGATATCCCCTTATTACAATCAATCTCATCGGCCAAGCAGCCGGAGTCGATCTCAATCTGAAAAAGGCCAAGTCTGAAAATTCCTTGAAATTCTGAAAAATTCTACAAAAATTCTACAAAAATTCATATATATATATGACCCCCGAATTTTGGAAGATGAGGGCTCATGTTGTAAAATTTGAACTAAGGACGATAGTATATATCGGCCATCTAGAGACGATGCATAGCAGATCGGCTGTTATCATAAATCGGCTGAGGGACCGATCATGAATCAATCCAGATGCTAGGATAATATTTCTTTAAGTACTTGCCATTAAGAGCTCGTCCATAAATCTCACCATCTAGCCCCTTAAGCAAATAGACATTGTGAGGGACACATCGATGAATCTGAAAAGGACCTTCCCAATTAGGTGACCACTTGCCGAATTTATTATCTCTGGAACCAATCGGCATTATTAGTTTTCATACAAGATCCCCTTCCTCAAATGACTTGGCAACAACCTTTTTGTTATAATGACGAGCCACTCTGTCTTTGTCACGTTTGATTTTCTCTAATGCCCGTAATCGGACATGTGCCAAGTCATCTAACTCATCAACCATAAGATTGTGGTATTCATTGGCTGTCAAGTCGTCTTGCAAAGCAATCCTTCTTGAGCTGATGTTGGTTTCCCATGGCAGCACAGCTTCATGTCCATAAACCAACTGATACGGAGGCACTTGAATCGCACCATGGCAAGCCATCCGATACGCCCAAAGGGAATTGGCCAGTGTCGCATGCCATTGCCTCGGCTGTTCGTCGATTTTCCTCTTGATTAGCTTGATTAAAGTCTTATTAGAAGCCTCTGCCTGCCCATTAGCTTGCGCATAGTAAGGAGAAGAATTTAATAATTTAATGCCCACGCTGTCGGCGAACTAGACGAACTCATCGGACACGAAGATTGATCCCTGATCGGTGGTTATTGTCTAAGGTAACCCAAATCGATAGATGATATATTCCTTGATAAACTGAATCGCATCTTTGGAATCAACCTTCTTAAGGGGGATGGCCTCAGCCCACTTTGTGAAGTAATCTGTAGCCACCAAGATATACTTGTGTCCCTTACTTGATGGCAGGTTAATTTGGCCGATCATATCTATTCCCCATCCACGAAACGGCCACGGCTTTATGATTGGATGCATAGCCGATGCCGGTGCTCGCTGAATTGCTCCAAATTTCTGATAATCTTGACATCCTTTATAATACTTGAAACAATCCTCTAGCATTGTTGGCCAAAAATATCCAATGTGTTTCAAGAGCCATCTCATTTTATGGGCCGATTGATGTGTTCCACAAATCCCTTCGTGGACCTCGCTCATAACAATTTTGGCCTTCTCAGGACCTAGACACTTGAGCAAGACACCATCAACCGTCTGATGGTATAAGTCATTATCTAACAGAACATACTGTAGTACTTTGTATTTCATCTTCCGTGACACTGATTGGGGAGGATTCTTCAAATAATCAATGATAGCAAATCTCCAATTGTCGGCGTCCACGGCGGCGACTCGAACCCGTACATCCTTGGCCATCGGCCTGTATCCCGATGCCCCCTGAGCCAGATCATTGGCCTCGAAGTTTTGATTCCTGGGTATATGCCTCATTGTCACGATCTTGAATGCTTGAAGCAACGCCTTCACTCTTCATTGTAGACTTTGAGGGTATCATTTTTGCATTCATACTCTCCAGAAAGTTGATTAATTACCAGTTGTGAATCACCAATGATCTCTACGGAATCGGCCTCGACTTCTTGTAATAACTGCAAGCCTTTAAGCACCGCTTCGTACTCTGCTTGATTGTTAGTATAATAAGGCTTGATAGTAAAAGCAAACTCAAAACTTGCCCCCCGAGGGGATATAATGACTAGGCCGATACCGCATCCGTGTCGGCAGACAGATCCATCAAAATACAGCGTCCATGTTACGATATTTGCATATGCGACTGAATCATCCCGGTGTTGAACAATGAAATCGGCCAGGGCTTGTCCTTTGATCGCTTTGGCCGATTCATATCTGAGGTCAAACTCTGTTAAGGTAAAAATCCACTTCCCAATTCTTCCTTTTAACACAGGGACCGATAACATGTATTTCATCACATCGGCCTTACTTACCACAATGCACTCGTTGGAAAGTAAATAATGCCTCAATTTAGTACATGAAAAATATAGGCACAAACATAATTTCTCCACCGGTGTGTACCTTGTCTCGGCGTTTAACATCCTCCTACTGAGATAAAAAATAGCTCTTTCCTTACCATCAATATCTTGAACAAAGACTGAGCCGATAGATTTCTCATCGGCCGATAGGTACAGCCTGAATGGGACCCCTTTCTATGGAGGGATTAGAACTGGGGGAGAGGTTAAATACTCTTTGATATCGTCCAGCGCCTTCTGTTGCTTATCACCCCATACGAATTCGTGATCGTCCTTTATCTTCAACAGTGGAGTGAATGGCTCTATTCTGCCTGAAAGATTTGATATAAAACGCCGGACAAAGTTGATCTTCCCGAGCAGAGATTGTAACTTGGTCTTGTTTTCTGGAGGCTTGATTTTCTGGATGGCATCAATACTCTTCTGTGTAATTTCAATTCCCCTCTCATGGACCAAGAAACCCAAAAACTGACCGGCCGATACGCCAAAGGCACACTTGTTAGGGTTTATCTTTAAACCATATTTCCTTGCCCTTTCTAGTACCTTGCGTAAATCGGCCAAGTGCATATCATACTCTTTTGACTTTATGACGACATCATCTATATAAACCTCAATCAAAGAACCGATAAGATCATGAAAAATATAATTCATGGCCCTCTGATAAGTAGCTCCAGCATTTTTCAAGCCAAAGGTCATGACAACCCACTCGTACAGGCCGATTGCCCCTGGGCATCTGCAAGCTGTCTTATGAATGTCTTCCTTATCCATAAAGATCTGATTGTAGCCTACATTTTCATTCATAAAACTGATAATCTTATGCCCAGATGCAGCGTCGACTAGCAAATCGGCCAATGGGATAGGGTACTCGTCCTTTGGTGTTGCCTTGTTTAGATCTCTGAAATCGATACATACCCTTAGCTTGCCGTTCTTCTTCAATACTGGAACTATGTTGGAGACCCACTCCGCGTATCGGCAGGGTCTGATAAAGTTGGCGTCGTAAAGCCTTGTGATCTCTGCTTTGATAGCTTCATACATATCGGCCTTAAATCTCCTAGGAGACTGTTTAAATGGCCGATAGCCTGGTTTGATAGGTAGCCGATGTTCTACGATCGATCGACCTAATCCTGGCATCTCATAGTATTCCCATGCAAAACAATCCATGAACTCTTTCAGAAGATTTATCAGATTATTCTTATATTCCTTTGGCGGGCTAGCACTTACATACGTCGGCCTAGGCCTATCACCTATTCCTATATCAACCTCTTCAAGTTCGTCGGCCGACGTGAAGCCGTGTCCCAATTTTCCATCTAACTCATCCACTGCATGGTCTGTGTAGGGACCAGCTTGTTCGTCTTGGACAGTGGATGGCACATCTTTGTTAAAGCAACTGGTTGTCTTGATCTTCAATCGTCTCGATATCGCAATCAGTTACTTTGAGGAAATCGGCGTCCCAGACTCGCCCGGACAAGCAATCGATTCCCTCCATCTCCCAAACTGCGAGATCGGCATTGGCCACGTGTACTGACCGATCGGCCTGCACGATCTCGACCTGGTCCCCTTGCCATTGTATCAAACATTGATGCATTGTTGAAGGGACGCAACAGTTTGCATGGATCCAGTCTCGTCCCAACAACAAGCTGTAGGAACCCTTTCCATCGAAGACGAAGAAGGTTGTAGGTATCGTCTTGCTGCCCACGGTGAGTTCCACGTTGAGCACCCCCTTCGCCTCAGAAGCGTTGCCACCAAAGTCTTTTAACACCATATTGGTCTTGATAAGGTCTTCAGGTAGTTTTCCAAGCTTCCTGAAGGTTGTGTATGGCATCAAATTGACCGCTGCGCCGCCATCGACCAGCATCTTCGTCATCGGCCGCCCGTTGATAAATCCCTTGATGTATAACGGCTGTAGGTGCCTGTAGCTGGCGTCGACTGGCTTGTTGCACACGGCTTGATCGGGTGACAACTGTAGTCTAGCCGAAGATTGTTCGTCGCCGGTCATTGCTTCACCGGCCGCCTGCATGCTATATTCTGCTGGCAGAATAAAAACCATGTTAACAGATGCCGATGCCACTCCTTTACCTTTTGAAGCCGCAGAAGCCCGAGCTGTATCGGAGGTGCCCTCATCGGCCGTGACCACCGTGGATTTTATCCTCCACTCTTTCTTGGTCTTGGCCGGCCGATGGGTTATTGTCGCCTGTTGCTCTTGGATTTGCTCCTTCCTCCTTAGTCTCTGAACCCGCCGTTTTTGTGTCTTGCTGAACACATCGCTTGGGCGCCATTGGGGGTTCTGGATCTGCTCCTCGGCTTCGATCTGTTGCTCTTGGCGCATCGGCCCCAGCCTTTCATGCACAAATTTTCTTTGCTTGGCCGGCCGGTACGTTTGCCTGCTTGAGCTGCCCTGATAGGAATCTTTTGCCTCATTGCATGCAGGGCACTCCTGGATGGATGGCAACCTCATCCCCTCACTCCAGCAGAACCGAAAAAATTCGCACTCCCAATGTGGGTTGTAAGAGTTGTCTTGATCGGCGTAGTCTTGAGCTTGTTCTTACTCCCTCCGCTGGTACTTTCTGATCAGGCCCTCAGAGGTTTGATAAGGTCGCTTGCCGGACCGATGGCCACCGCCGTCGGCCCTGTCTTCCCGCACCATGTTGATTGGGAATGGGTGTCCTTCTATCTTCATCGGCTTCTTGGCGTCATCGATCTTAATTCTGCCTTCTTCGATATCCGATTGGATCCGTTGTCTGAAGATCTTGCATTCATTGGTATGGTGTGAATAAGAGTTATGCCACTTGCAATATCTTCTCTTCTTGATTTCTTCGGCCGATGGCAATACGTGACCCACTGGCAGTTGAATTTGCTTTTCTTGCAACAGTAGATCAAATATCTTATCGGCCTTGTTGATATCGAAGTCAAACTTGTCTTCTTTGTCACCCTTTTTTGCCCACTGGCATGTTGTTGGCTTCCTCATCTGGGCCCACTCAGCCAGGTCGACATCGACATCTTTCGAATCATCATCGTCGGAGGCATACTGATAGATCGTATTGATCTTCTTTGCAAACTTCTTTGCCTCCTGGAATCGTTGCTCGTGGGCCGATACCCTCTGTGCTAGGTGAGCTAGACTGTCAAATTCCTCTGATGAGAACCTCTCTCGTATCGACACGAGTAATCCTTGAAACGCCAGATCGGCCAATTGAGAATCGGTCAAGCTGAGGCTGTAACATCTGTTCCTTATGTCCCTAAACCTTTGGATATACTCTGGGACCAATTCGTCAACTCGTTGCCTAATGGCGGTGAGATTGGACAGTTTCATTTCTTGTACACCATTGTAGAAATATATGTGAAACTGTTTCTCAAGATCTATCCATCCTCTGATGGAATTGCAGGGTAAGGATGAAAACCATGTAAATGTAGACCCTGATAAGGACAGAGAGAAAAACCTCACCCTCAACGCCTCGATAGCCGATGCTTCTCCGCACTGTGCTAGGAATCGGCTCACATGCTCATACGTCGAGACATTGTCTTGCCCAGAGAACTTGGAGAAGACTTGGAGAAGTCCGGGATCTTGTATCGGCTTGGCAATGGCACTCTGTCAAATTCCTCGGGGTACGGGTGCCGGTACACCGTAGAATTCTCCTTGGGCTTCAAGCCGAACAAATCTCGCATCACTTCGGCTATGATATCAGCCCACTATCCTGCGGGCCGATGTGGGAGGTCTTGCTGATATGATCGTTGCAAGCCTTCTGCCTGATACTGCCAGGGAGAGTATGGCTGGTAATGGTAATCAAGGTTCTGCGCGCCGTATTGCCCCGTGGTATACTGCTGGTAGCCTTGTGGCGCGTTGTATGCAGCTTGTGGTGGAGGGTTGTTGAACACAGGGGCTTGTGGCTGTCCGGCCGATGGCTGGTTAACAGGAACTTGCTGCATCGGCTCGATCACTGGTTGCTTCCCCTTGGTCCATTGTGCATATTGTTCTTCCGTGACATGCTGAGGGCTCCCTCCTGTCTGCCTAGTGAGGAACAGTGGCAGTGTTGTTGTTGGCTGCGCCGATGTGGGTGGCATCGGCGCCGTCTGCTGAGTCGTGCTCAGGTCGTTCCTCAAGGTCCGATAGGCAGGAAACTTATTCTCCGGTAGATAAATTGGGCCTTGAGGCTTGTACTGGTGGATCGACCCATCTAGGATCGATTTGACCGTATTGGTCAATGTGTTCACCAGGATCCCTGATTGGTTGACAAGCGCAGAGTGAACCGCAGAGTCAATCCTGTCTTGCAATGTCGGCGCCGCGGTATCCTCGGTCTTGACGGTGTGATCGTGTGCCGCCGCCGACGTGCCAGCTTCATCTCCAGGACTCGGCATTATCACCTTAGACTTTTGAATCAAGGTGCCTTGCCGAGTCCAACAATATGTCTGCAGGTACATATTCTGGAACTGCTCAACCAGCTTGTCCATCTCGGCTTTTTGTTCTGCGTTGAGCTGGTCGACGGTTTTGGAAACGACGTTATCCTCGGAGATCTCGGCCTACTTCGACATTTTGAATATTCTTGTTGCTGTTGCAGAGCTTACGTTCTTGAGGTCCCACTGGGCGTGCCAAAAGCGTGTTGGCGCAGAATTTCGACCCACCTTGCAACCAAACGGGTTTTGCGTTACCACGGTGGCTTGGGAGATCTGCTTAACTCCAGTGCAGGTCCAAATGGCTTGCCTAATCGTGTGCAGAGCGTGCCAGTTGATTTGATCTGCAATCAACAAGAAACAAGTAAACCATGTCAGAAAACAACGGCCGATCGGCCAATAGGCCGATGACACATTGTCAAAGCCCAGCCGATAGGGCAAAGCTATATCGGCTTACTCATGATAAAGCAAGATTAAAGCATAGATCTTATCGGCCTTCAACAACATTTTTTATCAATTAATAGCATCAGCCTATAAGAACAATAAAGATAACTACACTAGCTAATACTCTAGTGCAAGTCTACATGAACTAATCAACCAGTAAAAACATATCAATCACAGATAAACCCTAGAGAATTATCCATAACAGATGCATTCCTATTGATCAATCCATTTAATGTAGATGACAGATACACATGAAAACATTATAATAAACACGTGTATCAGATAAAACTGGCTGAAACCCCAGTTATATCCTTAATTACAACCGAAAGCAGGCTTTGTGTTAAATCTCAAAATAGGACTAAGGTCGATAGCAACTCAAAGTGTGAATCGAAACTTAACACAAAGAAAATCAAGCCGTCGATTGCTTTTGGGGATGGTAGATGCATTGAACAATCTAACCAAGCATAATAATTAAACCGTCGTCGGCAATAAAGTCTAAAACGAATAGATCGCCGGCGAAGCATAATTAAGACGCCTGTCAAGATTACTCAAAACATGATAGACAACAATCACATCATCGAGGCTTAACGTGTCTAAAGCGACACGCTAGTCCCGACAATGCCGATCGTTGGGAACGAGTTCTTACCTTTGCTCTGGGAAGGCAAGAACTCGTCAAGGTCAACCTCTTGCAAGGGTTGGCGATGCGCCAAAGTAGATTGAACTGGTTTGTTGTATTGGATTGTGAGAGAGTTTCTATGTACAAACTACCGGGATATTTATACCCGAGATTACAACAGGGTCCTTGTAGGACACAATCTTATCTCTAACAAACAACAAGTCTTGACGGCAGACTCTTGCCACAGATTAGATCTAAACCTACTTGATTTACAAGATACAATTGCCTAAAACCGAGCTTTACCTCTATTTGGCAACTTCCTTGAAGCTTATCTTGAGCCCAGACCAAGCCCACGCTGACTCTGTCAACTTACAACCCGTATCGGCCAACAATCACATCGAATCCGTATCGGCCGACACACTCTTTCTGGCAGCACCTCCTCAGTCCGATACGGTTACCGGGTCCGATACGAAGCCTGGTCCGACTCCAACTCAATCCTTTTTCTCTGCTTCGGTTTCCTCTTTCACTTCCAAGTCGATTAACGACGGATTTTGGTAGTCGACTTGGAAGTCGACTTAACGACGAATTTTGGTAGTCGACTTGGAAGTCGACTTCCAGTTATATCCTTCTTTCACTTAACGACGGATTTTGGTAGTCGACTTGGAAGTAAAGTAGGAAACCAAAGTAGAGAAGAAGGATTGAGTTGGAGTCGGACCAGGCTTCGTATCAGACTCGGTAACCGTATCGGACTGGGGAGGTGCTGCTAAAAAGGACGTATCGGCCGATACGGAGTCGATGTGATTGTTGGCCGATACGGGTTGTAAGTTGACAGAGTCAGCGTGGGCTTGGTCTGGGCTCAAGATAAGTTTTAAGTAAGTTGCCAAATAGAGATAAAGCTCGGTTTTAGGCAATTGTATCTTGTAAATTAAGTAGGTTTAGATCTAATCTGTGGCAAGAGTCTGCCGTGAAGACTTGTTGTTTGTTAGAGATAAGATCGTGTCCTACAAGGACCCTGTTGTAATCTCGGGTATAAATATCCCGGTAGTTTGTACATAGAAACTCTCTCACAATCCAATACAACAAACCAGTTCAATCTACTTCGGCGCATCGCCAACCCTCGCAAGAGGTTGACCTTGACGAGTTCTCGCCTTCCCGGAGCAAAGGTAAGAACTCATTCCCGACGATCGGCATCGTCGGGTCTAGCGTGTTGTTTTAGGCACATTAAGCCTCGATGATGTGATCGTCGTCTATCATGTGTTGAGTAATCTTGACAGACGTCTTAATTATGCTTCGCCGGCGATCTATTCGTTTTAGGGTTTATTGCCGACGACGGTTTAATTATTATGCTTGGTTAGATTGTTCAATGCATCTACCATCCCCAAAAGCAATCGATGGCTTGATCTTCTTTGTGTTAAGTTTCGATTCACACTTTGAGTTGCTATCGACCTTAGTCCTATTTTGAGATCTAACACAAAGCCTGCTTTTGGTTGTAATTAAGGATATAACTGGGGTTTCAGCCAGTTTTATCTGATACACGTGTTTATTATAATGTTTTCATGTGTATCTGTCATCTACATTAAACGGATTGATTAATAGGAATACATCTGTTATGGATAATTCTCTAGGGTTTATCTGTGATTGATATGTTTTTATTAGTTGATTGATTCATGTAGATTTGCACTAGAGTATTAGCTAGTGTAGTTATCTTTATTGTTCTTATCGGCCGATGCCATTAATCGACAGCAACAAGTTGATGAAGACTAATAAGATCTATTCTTTAATTCTGCTTTATCATGAGTAAGCCGATATAGCTTCGCCCTATCGGCTGGGTTATGACAATGTGTCATCGGCCTATTGGCCGATCGGCCGTTGTTTTCTGATATGGTTTACTTGTTTCTTGTTGATTGCAGATCAAATCAACTGGCATGCTCTGCGCACGACTAGGCAAGCCATTTGGACCTGCACTGGAGTTAAGCAGATCTCCCAGGCCGCCGTGGTAACGCGGAGCCCGTTTGGTTGCTGGACAGGTCGAAATTCTACGCCAACACGCTTTTGGCACGCCCGGTGGGACCCAAAGGACGCAAACTCTGCAACAGCAACAAATCTCCTCAAGATGTCGAAGCAGGCCGAGATCTCCGAGGAGAACGTCGTCCCTGTAACCGCGGACCAGCTCAACACAGAGCAAAAGGCTGAGATGGAGAAGCTGGTCGACCAATTTACTCTTATATTCCCTTGGTAGGTTGGCACTTACATACGTCGGCCTAGGCCTATCACCTATCCCTATGTCCACTTCTTCAAGCTCATCGGCCGACGTGAAGCCTTATCCCAATTTCCCATCCATTTCATCCACCGCATCTTCTATGTAGGGAATAACTTATTCATCTTGGCTTGTGGGTGTTATGCCTTCGTCAAAGTAACTGCTTGTCTCCATCTTCGATCGGCTCGATATCACAGTCAGTTACCTTTAGGAAATTGACCCCCCAAATTCGTCTGGACAGGCAATCGATTCCTTCCATCTCCCAAACTGCAAGATCGGCACTGGCCACATGTACTGATCTGTCGGCCTGCACGATCTCGACCTGGTCCCCTTGCCATTGAATAAGGCATTGATGCATTGTCGAAGGGACGCAACAATTTGCGTGGATCCAATCTCGCCCCAACAACAGGCTGTAGGAACCCTTTCCATCAAAGACAAAGAAGGTGGTAGGGATTGTCTTGTTGCCAATTGTAAGCTCCACATTCAACACCCCTTTTGCTTCGGACGCGTTGCCGCCAAAATCTTTTAACACCATGTTTGTCTTGATTAGATCCTCAGGTACTTTTCCAACCTTCCTGAAAGTTGTATATGGCATCAAATTCACTGCCACGCCGCCATCGACTAACATCTTCGTCATCGGGCACCCATTGACGTATCCCTTGATGTACAATGGCCGGAGGTGCCTATATCTGGTGTCGGCTGGCTTGTCGAACACAGCCTGCTCTGGTGACAACTGTAGCTTAGCCGAAGATTGCTCTATCTCGTCATCGGCTATTACTTCATCAGCCATCTGTATACTATACTCTGCTGGCAATAGAAAAACCATGTTAATAGAAGCCGATGCTTTGCTTTTACCTTTTGTAGATGCAGGAGCTTGAGTTGACTTCGTATGATCCTCATCGGCCTTTACCACTATAGACTTTGTCCTCCATTCTTTTCTGTTTTTAATAGGCCGATGGGCGATCGCTGCCTGCTGCTCCTGGATTTTTTCCTTCTGTCTTAACATCTGGACCCGTTGCTTCTGGGTCTTGCTAAATAAATCATCTGGGCACCACTGAGGGTTTTTGACTTGCTCATCATCTTCCGTCCCACGGTCATGGTCCATCGGCCCTAGCCTCTCATGTACGGGTTTCTTCTGCTTGATCGGCCGATGCGCCTGCCTGCTTGAACTGCCCTGGTAAGACTCCGCCATGTCATTGCATGCAGGACATTCTTGCATTGTCGGCAATCTCATCCCTTCGTTCCAACAAAATTGGAAGAACTTGCACTCCCAATGAGGATCATAGGATTTATCTTGGTCAGGATAGTCTTGTGCTTGCTCTTCACGCCTCCGCTGTTATTTCTTGATGAGGCCTTCTAAAGTTTGATGGGGTCGCTTCTTGGTTCGATAGGCATCGCTATCGGCCCTGTCAGCTCGCACCATGTTAACTGGGAACGGGTGTCCTTCTATCTTCATCGGCCTTTTGGCTTCGTCAAACTTGATCCTGCCCTGTTCGGTGGCCGATTGTATCTATTGTCGAAAGATTTTGCATTCATTTGTATGGTGAGAGTACGTATTGTGCCACTTGCAATATCTCCTTTTCTTTATCTCTTCAGCCGATGGCAACACATGACTTACTGGTAATTGTATCTGCTTCTCTTGTAGTAGTAAGTCAAATATCTTGTCGGCTTTGTTGATGTCGAAGTCGAATTTATCTTCTTTATCACCCTTCTTGATCCATTGACATGTCATTGGTTTCTTCATCCGGGCCCATTCGGCCAAATCAACTTCAGCATCGACATCGTCATCTTCATCGAATGCGTATTAATAAACGTTGTTGACCTTCTTTGTCAACTTTCTTGCTTCTTGGAACCTTTGCTCGTGGGCCGATACTCTCTGTGCTAGCTGAGCTAGACTTTCGAAATCTTGCGATGAGAACCTTTCTCGTATCGGCCCAAGTAGCCCCTGGAACGCGAAATCGACCAGCTGGGAATCGGTCAAACTAAGGCTATAGCACCTGTTTCTAACATCCCTGAATCGTTGAATGTACTCCGGGACCGATTCGTCGACTCTCTACCTGATGGCAGCATGATCAGACAGCTTCATTTCTTGTACACCATTGAAGAAATATCGATGAAACTGTTTTTCCAGGTCTACCCATCCTCTGACAGAATTGTAGGGCAGAGAGGAAAACCAAGTGAATGCTGACCCTAACAAAGATAAGGGAAAAAATCTCACCCTCAACGCCTCCACAGCCATTGCCTCACCACATTGAGCTAAAAATCGGCGGATATGCTCGTACGTGGAAACATTGTCTTGCCCTAAAA
Organism: Oryza officinalis; assembly: GCA_008326285.1. Taxonomy (NCBI): domain Eukaryota; kingdom Viridiplantae; phylum Streptophyta; class Magnoliopsida; order Poales; family Poaceae; genus Oryza; species Oryza officinalis. The sequence goes on along the minus strand of BDMV01000003.1, from coordinate 2,634,965 downwards.
ATTTGGAGAAGTCGGGAATCTTGTATCGGCTTGGCAACGGCACTCTGTCGAACTCCTCTGGGCTGGTGCGAAAGTTCTTGGTGATAAAGCTGTTGAAAACCTTCCGGCCGATATTGCCTAGGGGAGTATGGCTGAAAGTGATGATTCAAATTTGGCGCATTATACTGCCCCGTGGAGTACTGCTGATAGCCTTGCGGCGCGTTGTAGGCAGCTACCTGTGGAGGATTGCTTGGTAAGGGGAATTGGAATTGCCCAGCCGACGTTGGATTGGCAGAGGCTTGTTGTATCGGCTCAACCATCGGCTGCTGCAAGGCTGTTGGAGCTTGTCTCCCCCTCGTCCATTGTGCCAATTGGTCTTCCGTGATGTGCTGGGGGCTTCCTCCCACCTGTTTTGTCAAGACCAACGTCATGGTCGACGCTGGCAGGGCCGATGGAGGTGGGATCGGCGCTGTCTACTGTGGAGCCGTACTCAGATCAGTCCTCAAGGTCCGATATGGACGGAATTTGTTATCAGGCAAGAAGATCGGCTCTTGAGGCTCGTGCTGATGAAAAGAACCATCTAGTATCGACTTAACTGTATTGGTCAACGTATTCACCAGGACTTCGGATTGGTTGATTAGTGCTGAGTGAACCGCGGAGTCGATGCGGTCCTATAACGTCGGCGCAGCGCAGCGAGTATCATCTTCAGTTTTGACAGCTTGATCTTGGGCTGCCGCCGACGTGCTAGCTCCGTTCCCAGGGCTCGGCATTATCACCTTGGATTTTTGAATGATGGTGCCTTGCCAAGTCCTGGAGTATGTCTGCAAGTACATGTTTTGGAACTACTCAATTAACTTTGCCATCTCAGACTTTTTCTCCTCGTTGAGCTGATCAACGGTCACCGAGACAATATTTTCTTCTGAAATATCGCTCTGCTTGGACATCTTGAAGTGAACTTGTTGACGGTGTGAAGCTTGTGTTCTTCTTTGTCCCACTGGGCGTGCCAAAAGAGTGTTGGCACAGAATTTCGACCCACCCTCGTGTCAAAGTAGGTTCCGCGTTACCACGGCGGCCTGGTAGATCTGCTTAACTCCAGTGCAGGTCTAATGGCTTGCCTAGGTGTGTGTAGGGCGTGCTAGTTGATTTGATCTGCAATCAACAAGATTAAACAAGTAAACCATGTTAGCAAACGATGGCCGATCGGCCAATAGGCCAATGTCGCATCGTGAGGGCCCAACCAATAAGGCAAGGCTGTATCGGCCTATTTGAGGTTATAATGAAATAAGATTAATATACAGATCTATTCTCATCGGCCTTCATTAATATGTTTGTGTCGATTTGATGACATCGGCCGATGACGGATATGGGAAGTTAATGCACTAATTAATACTCTAGTGCAAACTTGTACGAACCGATCGGCCAATATAAACGTACTGATCATAGAGAAATCCTGAAATCAATCTGTGACAAATACATTTATATTTGTCGACCCACTCATACAAGTGGCAAATACATATAAAAACATAAAGTAATCACATGTATTAGGTAAGACCGGCTGAAACCCCGGCACTATCCTTAATTATGATCGAAAACAGGCTTTGAGTTAGATTTCAAAACACGACTAAGGTCGATAGCAACACAAAATGTGAATTGAGAATTAACACAAAGACAATCAAGCCGTCGATCGCTTTTGGGGATGGTAGATGCTTTGAAGGATGTAGATCAGCAAACTAATTCGACCATCGTTGGCAACAAACCCTAAAACGAGATTACCGCTAGTGAAATAGAATTAGGATGTCATGTCAAGATCATTCAAGACATGATAAACGACGATCACGTCGCCAGGGCTTAATGTGTCTAAAACGACACACTAGCCCCGACGACGTAGATCGTCAGGTACGAGTTCTTACCTCTGCTCTGGGGAAGCAAGAACTCGCCGAAAATCAACCTCTTGAAAGGGTGGCGATGCGCCGAAAGTAGATTGAACTGTAATATTTTTTATTGTCAAGTTTGAGAGAGCTTCTAAGTACAAACTACCGGTATATTTATACCCGTGATTTACAACATTGTCCATATAGGACATGATTTTATCTATAACTAACAAACAAGTCCTTATGGCGGACTCTTGCCATAGATTAGATTGAAACTAATTTAACTTCCTAATTTAAGAGATACAATTGCCTAAAATCGAGCCTTATCCCTATTTGGCAATCTCCTTTGAAGCTTGACTCAAGCCCAAACCGAGCCCGCTCTTCCTCCATCGGCTTCCCGCTTCCATCAGCCGATGGCCGCATTGAACCCACACCGGCCGATACAGTCCCTCTGCTGGCGCTCCACTTGGTCCGATGCACCGTTGAGTCCGATGCAGGACTTGGTCCGATACTCAGCTTGGTCCGATAGCGTAACCGATCTGACTCAAATTGCTCCTTCTTCTCTGCATCGGTTTTCTCTTTCCTCTCCGAGCAGATTACGAAAATCTGGTGTTAACAAAAGTCCACATCAGGCTACATATTCACTCTCGCAAAAGGAGCTATTTTGTTGGAAAGCTACAAGCAAACTGTCATAGTATCATCAACGATGTATGCTGAGTTTGTAGCTAGTTATGAGGCCACGGGGTAGGCAAAATGGTTAAAGAAGTTTGTACTTGGGTTGAAAGTGGTCGACAGCATTCAAAGGCCACCCAAGATGTACTGCGACAATGAGCCAGCAGTATTTTATACTCACAACAATAAGTCAAGTGGTGCTGCCAAACACATTGACATTAAGTTTTATATTGTGAAAGAGAAAATCCAGGATCAGACTAATAGTCTTGAGCATATAAGTACAAAGGAGATGTTAGCGGATCCGCTTACAAAAGGCTTACCACCCAGTGTGTTCAGAGAACACTTAGACGGCATGGGTTTACAGGAAAGCCTACGATCCTTGGATTACAAAAGGGCCTAGTGTTTATTTCGAGATAGAGAGGTGTATTGTAGTTGTTGCGTATGATGGTTCAGTAATGACTATCATGATGAAGCGTGCTCTATGCATCAAACTATTTAGAAGTAAATGTTGAGTATGAGAAGTAAGAAAGGCGGAGATCAAAGGGGAGAATGTTAGTTGAGATCCCCGGGGAAATCAAGAAACCGTTTCCCACTTCGCCGACGTGCTCTGATCGGGGGCGCCAGCCGATCAGTTGGCTGTGGGCCCCTCTCACGCAGCGCACATAAAAGAGGGGGAGCCGCCGGCGCACGAAAACCAACGTTCGTCACCGTGCACACGCGCTTCCCATAAACCCTAGAACCCACTGATCCGGGTTTTGCGCTGAAGTGAGGGAAGTCCATCGCCGGGATTGCCACCACCATCGCCTACACCGACATCGCCGACCCCGGGATGCCCTCACACTGCCGCATCCTCGCCATGTCTGCGTCGAGCTCCAAGAACAACTCGAGTATGTCTCTCTCTCCCTCTCTCTTTCCCCGTTCACTCTCTACCATCATGTTTATGTCTATGAGCTAGTTGACACCTCTAGATCCGCACCTAGTTCCTAACAAAAACAGCCATTAGGGGAACACAACTACTCCCAAGTTCCTGCTCATGTTCCAGCTGCTCGTCAGGCGATGCTCGATGCTAGCTCTGGTCGATTGGATGGCGATGGTCGCGACGCAACTGTTCCGACTCCTTCACCATGTTGTCAGCCAGCGCTACCATGTTCTCACTACTGTTTTGATCGGATTCAACCTCCTAGGTCTCGACTCCCACACGGTGACGCTGGTGTTCTCCGTCACGAGCGCCATCACCTACTCAGTGGTTGTCGGCATCGCCACCATGGTTTTGAACCTCACCGTGGTGGTGGTCGCCACTAAGCCGCGTGCCGGCCCCGCTGCGCTGCTTAGGCGTGTGTCATGATTTGGGGCCAAGAACAAAGCTTGTCATGGCAACAGCGACGGAGGCTCTGTTCCGCAAGCGAGCGTGTATATGCAACCTTGAACTGATATCGCGATTGAACGAAGGGATGAATTTCAATCCAATTTGGTGTCGATGAGGACTGATGAAGCATGCGACCATACACGACGGAACACGGGAGCTGGGATGGCCCATCGGGAGTTCGTAATGGATACACGCGTGCTGAAAAAGGCCATCATGACAAATAGGGTACTCGTACAGCGACATCGTATCGGAATATGATGACGTATCAAAATTTTGAGAAAAACATTTTCAAATTTTATAATAGTAGAGATAAAAGGACCATGTGAAGTTAAAAGGCCCACATGTCAGTAATAAATATATGTAAAAATTAAGAGATTATATATGTAGAAAATAATAATAATAACATTGATAATTTTCTGTAATTAAAATCCTATTGTAACACACAGCTAGTACTCTAATTTATTAAATTAGATGTTGTGTTCCCCTATTAACTACTTCATGTGGTGGACGTTCACCATACAGAAGGAAAGCCCACATCACATCTACCAATGTGTCCGAAGCGTCAGACTCGAGGAGGATCCCAAATTCTCTTCCTGCTGCGGCAGTGTCTGGCCGCCGTTTGTCTTCGCCGAATCTGGCAGCCTCGCCATACCCACAGCTCCACTTCTTTTACACCCCTCGACATCCTATGCTCTCCAGCAACCCTCTCCTTCCGTATATTACGTTGGTGCCTTCAATCGGTGTGTGTTCTTCTTCCACCTTTTCCAACTCACCTTGCTTGTTTTTCACGCGCACGTTTTTATAACCACTAAACAATATGCTTTTTTAAAAAATTTTATATAAAGTTTTTTTAAAAAATTATATTAATTTATTTTTGAACTAATTAATTTTACGACAATAAGTCGTTCCGTTTTAGGTGTGAGGGCCCAAACACAACTTCAGAACACAGCTCACCCCGCACCACACCTGTTCGACGAAATGCCTGCGCCCTGCAGCTGCCGGAGTTTGGTGCTGTTGTGTCATTCACGTAGGATTGCGCTGGCAGGGTGGAGGCGGGGCCAAGGAGGCACTGAGCTGCCTTCTTGATCTGCCAAGATTTGGCATGGCAGCGGCAACGAAGCTGGAGTGCCATTGGCTGCTAGCTGCCTTCGAGGTTGTACACCGATTTGGGGTTTGCAAATTTGATTCCCGTTTTTCTCGACAAATGCAATGGGCCAGATTGGTGTGTCTGGAGGTGCTAACTTGTGGCAGTGCTGCTGCAAAAAGATTTGAGGAATATAGAGCCAGAACCGCGACAAGATTCAATCCTCACTCTTATGAGGCCCTGAGATGACGCTGAGAGGAGATGGAGTAGGACCCGCAGGAGATAATTTATGCAACCAATGTGCCCACTGGAGCCTCAAGGATAGGAAAAGAATCAGAAATGGAAAGCATCAGTATTTATGTATGTGTGGTTGGCAGGCAATAGCATCATCATCTCCATAGCTACACAACCCAAGCGACTGGCATGGCCACCATGTTTGCAGGATATCTGTGAATAATCTCCTTAATCTTGGCCTTGCCTTTAATATTTAGCACCACTCATTAGTCTAGGACTGTTTGCATATCAATATCAGAGTCCTTTCTCAATGGTGGTTCTTGGCTTGCGATGGCCTGGAATGGCTTTGTTGTTAGCTGAGGAGATGCTACACATGGCAATCAAGATGCCGCGACACTGAGGTCCTGAATCTGAAGAGGAAGAATCTTCAGTACATGGGCAGACCGGTTTTAAGCAGGCGTTGGTGACATGTACAGATAGAGGAAGAAAGTTCTGTATTTACAAAAATGGAATTTATGTGATTCTTAACGCAACACATATAGAAGGATGTGTGTTGCCTGCTAACATGTGGTGGTGGTGTTTCCATTAGAAACGAATGGATGGGGATAAGTGAAAAATCAAAAAGGGCATGGCAATTGGTGGGTTAGAACTGAACTGTGAGGAGCTTCAGAGACTATGGAGCAAGGTGTAGCTGGAGAAAACGTGTACAACACAGAGAGACTGCACAGCTACGGAAGTGGTAAACACCAGTGCTAGTATATGTATGGATTGAAGGTAACGTAGCATTTGCCTTCACCACAACTCTGCAAGTCGCCAGCATGGGCTATCAAGCTTACAAAATATCAGTGAGAAATCCTGAGTCCTAAGATCACATGCCCATGTAGCTGTATCTGTCAATATTGGCCTTTTAAGTTCATTTACTGGTAGTGATTTCTTCTCGTCTTCCTCTCGCCTCCATAGCTTGCTTTCCTGGGCTGAGCATGTCTTCTCATGTTCTGTCTTTCAGGTTCTTCTTTTCTTCTCGTGCCACTACACTGCACCTAAGGGGGAGAGAACTAAAGTTGCTTCCATTCCCATCTTTTCCGTGCAGCTCTAGGACAACTCCTAACACTTGTTCACAGCAAAGTCATCTCCTGTTAGTCTCAGCTGCAGGACCTAGAGAACAAACATTATTTCCGGCTGATTCCCGTTCTTCTCTCCCTCATGGCATCAGTGATAACGGTACAAGAAAGAAAGGAAGGAGGAGGAGGAGGGGGAGAAAGAGGAAGGAGACAGCAAAAAATGAAGGGGAGTGTGTTCCATCTGCGGAGGAACTGTCCATTTGGGTAAATACTCTTTATGAGAGTGGCGACCCCCTTGGGAAGAAGGAGTTGGGCCGGTGCGTGGTACAATGGCTAAAGCAGGGTATGCACTCAATGGCTATAAGATTTGCTTCCACAGAAATGCAGAACGCGGGGGCAACATTCTTACTGGATGGTGGATCATCTGAAGACAACCTCGGGTTTGTGATGCTCGCACAGCCTTATCTATCAGCAATTCCCATGCCCAAGGGACAGGAGGCGCTCTGCCTGAAGGCCTCTACTCACTATCCTACCCTCTTTGACCACTTCCAAAGGGAACTCCGTGATGTTCTGTTGCAACAACAGAACCAGGGTCTTATTTCTGATTGGCGCTCCACACAGTCTTGGATGCTTCTGAAAGAATTGGCTAACTCAGCTCAGCATCGAGCAGCTGCCCGCAAACCTAAAGCTCCTACTATGCACAGTACTCTTGGCATAAGCCTTGATAAGACAAGGTTGATGCAGACCAAAATTGAAGACTTTGTCAAGAAAATGTCAGACCTTCTACATATAGAACGAGATGCGGAGCTGGAGTTTGCACAAGAAGAACTGAATGCCACCCCTGTGATGGATAGGAACTCAAAGAAGCCACTCAAACCAGTAGAGTACTTGGTCACTCATGGGCAGTCACAGCAAGAGCAGTGCGATACCATTTGCAATTTGAATGTTATCAGCAGTTCAACTGGTCAGTGCACTTTACTCCTTTTATATTATTCGTTGGTTAGTAATTCTAAATATGTGCTGCCAGAATAGTGATGTTTATCTAAAAGAGTGCTTCTTTTTGGCTAGTACCGTAGTAAGATATGGCTGCATGTATTTATTCATGCAAATATGCAGATGCAGATAAGACTAACTTGAGGTTTGATACTCGATGTTACTATATGAAGCAAAAGTATGTCCTATTTATTAGTCATGTCTAGAGTAAAAGAACACTTAATACAACTGCTAAACTTTGTTTTAAATCTTGTTTTGTGCAGGGATGGATGGCCAACATCTGGTCCTATTTAGAGTGAAAGACAACCATAGATTGCCTCCAACCACACTCTCTCCTGGGGATATGGTTTGTATCAGGACATGTGATAACCGGGGGGAAATTACAACATCTTGCATGCAAGGCTTTATATATAATCTTGGTGAGGATGGTTGCAGCATTACCGTGACACTGAAATCCCGCCGTGGTGATCCTACCTTCTCCATGCTTTTTGGGAAAAATGTGCGGATTGACAGGATTCAGGCATTGGCTGACGCACTTACATATGAGGTAATGCAATTCAGTTGATGTAACCCCTAGTCCCATGCATCCCTTCCTTTAGATGCATGAGATGGGTGTTAGCATTCCGAACCATGTCAGGGAAGTATCTGTCTATTTGTACCTAAAAGGCTAAAAGTAATTTCTTCCCCATACAATACCATCTAATTGTTTGTAATCTTTTTTCAAGAGGTAATGCAATTTAAGCTACTAGGCTAGCCTAACAAAACCATTCAATTGTTAATACTTGATAGTGTGCAACATTACCCTTTTGAAAATTTGAACCATATGCAGAAAGTTTAGAACATTAAAAATCCTTACCAGTCCTTTTATAAACATGATATGCAACCTAGGCACCTAGCCTACATGTTTATAAAAGGACTGGTAAAGATTCTTAAAAGTTCAGAACTTTTTGCATATGATAAATCAAACCTAAATATGTTATGTAGGAATGCTAGGTATGAAGACAATGGAGATGTAAAAATGAATTAGTTTATAACTGACCTTGCTGTTTCAAAAATTAAAATCAGTATCCCCAAAAGTAAGTGGTTGCCGCTGTGTCTGAATTTAATTTTGTTTGTGTCAATTCAGTATTTATTTTCTTGTGCGAGTGTCATGTTAACGTTAGTGCGGTATAATCAATTTTGTTACAAATGATTGTCTATTAGCAATTGGAGCTAGGTCTAGTTTCTGAGTAGAAAACTATGAATTTTTTATTTAATTTGAAAATTTTCATAATCCGATGAAACTTAGCACTGGCGTCTAACATAAATATTTATATGGAAGAAGTGATCAAGACAGGACTTTTTCGTTGAAAACTGGACTGGCTAATGTTAGGTGTTCTCTGCTTACAGCTTCAGATTATTTCATTGTTCCCTACAAGATTGAAAACATGTTGATTTTATTTCAAGTTTTACTAAAAGGATGAACAAGGCTTGAAAGTTTAGCCTATTGGTTTGTGTATGATTTGGCAGCGAAATTGTGAAGCACTGATGCTTCTTCAAAGGAAAGGTTTACAGAAAGAGAATTCTTCCATTGGAGTAGTAGCCACTCTGTTTGGGGACAAGGAAGACATGATGATGATGGAGCAGAATAATCTGGCTGATTGGGGAGAATCAACAATACATGATGATGAGCTATTGGAAAAGCAGAACTATGACTTTGATGCCTCGCAGTTAAAAGCTATCACACTAGGCTTGAACAACAAAAGGCCTGTCCTAATAATCCACGGACCTCCTGGCACGGGCAAGACTGGTTTGCTTAGTTATCTCATTGCATGTGCTGTCCGAAAGGGTGAACGCGTTCTTGTAACAGCTCCAAGCAATGCAGCAGTTGATAACATGGTGGAGAAGTTGTCAGATACTGGACTGGACACAGTACGAGTTGGAAATCCTTTTAGGATATCTCCATCTGTTGCTTCAAGGTCCTTGGGAGAGCTTGTGAACAGAAGACTTCAGAAGTTCACAGAAGAGTTTGAGAGGAAAAAATCCGACTTGAGAAAGGACTTGAAGCATTGCATACAGGATGATACATTAGCCTCAGGTATACGTCAACTGCTGAAGCAGCTTGGGAAGAACTTTAAAAAGAAGGAAAAGGAAATAATCAGGGAGGTCCTTTCAAATGCTGATGTTGTCCTATCAACTAATATTGGCGCAGCTGACCCACTAGTGAGGAGGAATTGTTGCTTTGACTTAGTAATTATTGATGAAGCAGGACAAGCAATCGAACCCTCATGCTGGATCCCTATCTTACAAGGAAAAAGATGCATTCTTGCCGGTGATCAACGGCAGCTTGCACCTGTTGTTTTATCAAGACAGGCTATGCAAGCTGGACTAGAAATGTCTTTACTCGAAAGAGCTTCATTGTTGCATGATGAACTACTGACAACGAAATTAACAACACAATACAGAATGCATGATTCAATAGCCAGTTGGGCATCTAATGAGATGTATGATGGTTTGCTCAAATCCTCCCCATCCGTTGCTTCTTATCTTCTTGCTGATTATCCATTTATCAAGGTACTGATGCTCTGTTCCTGTTGCCATAAACCAATCAGAATTTTGCAGGGGTAGTTTTTCTCATCCCAGTTGCCGAAAAGCATGAAGATGAAATGCCCCTTTATTTTCAATGCCTTTTAAGTTTTAATATTAGTTTCTTAGGGATTTCATTTGTGTGATGCCCTTGTTCATGAGCACACTTCAATTTTATTTTCATGAACCACGATTAAGTTTGCATGAAGATGAAGGGTATAAATTGTACCGAGATTTTCTGTTGCTATATAACTTACAGTGTGCTGGTATTTAATTGATGTCTGCCATTTTAGGCATTACTCAAGAGTTCCCCCCTTTTGAATTTAATATAATGTAAACTGCTTTCAATATAATTGGAGCTTAATCCCCCCTTTGTGTAAACAAGTCTTGCCAAACGGAAGCTAAGAGATGATATATAAGACATATGTTGATTAAAATTTTGCATGGCTGTAACTACAAAATGTCCCAGGTTACAATAATTTTACTAAAACGGGTGTTAGTCAGTCTTGCTTTATAACCGAGTCTTTCAAATGATGTTTCCTGTCTGGCTCTACATATACATATGTGTTATTTGTAGGAATAATTTGGTACAGGAACACAACCTCTATGGATGTATATTCAGCGGCTGATTGATTTGATGCAAATCATGTATGCAGTTTTTTGTATTCAAGGATGATTATTTTGGCATTTTTAACCTTATAACTTAAGTTTTATGTATTTGAGATCCATTGCAATAGGCAGGTACAAATGCATCTATTAAAGGTTAATTTGGAGGTCCGAATTGTTATCCAGAAACAAATCAACAATTACATTTGTTTTAAAAGATTGATTATATTTTACGGTTTCTTAATGTATGCATCATATTGATAATGGATTAAAATTACCATCTTTCAGGAAACTTGGATAACTCGGTGTGCCTTTCTTTTACTTGACACTCGTATGCCATATGGAAGTTTAAATATTGACTGTGAGGAGCATTTAGACCCTGCTGGTACAGGATCTTTTTATAACAATGGCGAGGCAGAAGTAGTTTCACAGCATGTCTTGAACCTTGTACAATGTGGTATGTGCCTGTTTTCCTTTAATTAATCAGACCACACTTGGTTTACCCGTAGTTGTTGATTTGCCTTGTACAATGTGGAATGTGGTAATTATTGATTTACCCGTAGTTGTTTTATTCCTAATTATTGTTACACAGATTATTGATGACTGGACTGCTGAAAACAATTTGTGCAGGTGTCTCTCCAACCGCGATTGCCGTCCAGTCACCTTACATTGCGCAAGTACAACGATTAAGAGACAGGCTAGAAGATTATCCAGAGGCTTCTGGTGTTGAGGTTTCAACTATAGATAGCTTCCAGGGGAGGGAGGCAGATGCCGTGGTCTTATCAATGGTACACTTCCTTTGCTGTCTTTATAGGGTAGTTTTTCTTGGTTTGCTATAAGGTGACCCTGGTACTTCTAATGCCGTCCTGAACCATATAATCTCATGTCAATAAAAGTTGCAGGTCATTCTTAACCCAACTTTAATACTTCTATGAAGGCTCTAAGATATTTCTCTTCAATCCTGTGTTAGGTTCGTTCAAACACTTTGGGAGCTGTAGGATTCCTTGGCGACAGCAGGCGCATGAATGTGGCCATCACAAGGGCACGCCGTCATGTCGCACTTGTTTGTGATAGTTCTACAATCTGCAACAATGCTTTTCTCGCTAGGCTCCTTCGCCATATCCGTCAGCACGGCCAAGTTAGACATGTTGAACCTGGTTCCTTTGGCGGGGATTCTGGTCTTGGCTACACTCCACCTGCCTTGCCCTCGATCAGTTAGTTTTTCGATTGGAAAGGCATAAGATTTGCAACTTGTCGATGTTGTTTCTGCGTGTATATATAACCACGATTCTCTACTGCTAAAATCCAGAGGTCCATCAATCATGGCCCTAAATATGAGTCTGGCAGATGGGAAAATATAAAGTCAGCTGATTGAGAGACTTCCATTGATGATCTAACCAGGTTGTTAACCATGCATGTTCAATCCAGAAGCAAAAATATCAGTTTCGTGTCCTGTGATATGCTGCTGCTTGTTGCTGGATGATGGGTTCCTTGTGAATGTGAATGTTTGTAGTTTGTATATTCCGCTACAGAGATGTACAGCAACTTGAAATCCCATGATTGTTTACACCTTTTAGCACGATCGATTGAGTTCAGTAGAGATGTTAATCTAATCCCCAGTGTAATTCTTGTTTTAAAACATGATATTTGTGTTGGTTGATTTTATCGGCTAATGCCGGTTAGTTAGGAACGAATAAAGATTTCACCGGTTTTCCTTTCCTAACAGGAATCAAATAAGAGATAAACTTTGTTTTTGTGTGATAACTAAAAAACAGATTCGAATTTAATTGGAGATAAACCGTCCACTAGTACAGATCCTCTCATCTCTGACGGGTCCTCACATGCCTGGACTTTGTGGGCCGTCAGAACGAAGTCATCTCAATCGGGCCTAAATTTGCACCGTTGTAGATGTACTCGTACAGTCATACTCTAGGCCCAAGTATATATAACCTGTGGGCACCCGGAAATTATACCGTCTAATGCAATTTGTGACCACCACACAGTACTACAAAAACCCTCATAGAGACCGGCCTTATAGGTGCCGGTTCATTTAAAACCGGCACCTATGGGCCTTTTCCCACCTCCCACGGTGAAAAAAATAAAGAACCGATACTTTTAAACACAATAGGTACCGGTTCTTCAGAAAAAACCGAGACCAGTACTATAGGTACCGGTTTTTTAAAATAACCGGCACCTATAATATATGATAGGTACCAGTTTTATAAAGAACCGGCACCTATAATATATTATAGGTGCTGGTCTTTTAAAAAACTGGCACCCATTAGAAACCGAGCCGAACGGCCCGAACCGATCGATCAACACGAGCCGAGTCGATCAGCCGGCACCGTACATATAAGAACCCAACCTTGTTCGTTTCCCCCTCCTCCCTTTCGCTCTTCTCTCCCTCTCTGGCGGCAGGCGGCGGCACCCGGGGGCGGCGGGCGACGGCGGCATGCGCACTCCCCTCCACCTGATCCGGCGGGAAGGGAGGCGGCAGGCGGCGGTGGCCGAGGGGGAGGTGGCAGGTGGCGGTGCTTGAGGAGAGGTGGCGGGCTTATCCTACCCTCCTCCGTTTCCCCCTCCTCCCTTTCGCTCTTCTCTCCCTCTCTGGCGCAGGCGGCGGCACCCGGGGGCGGTGGGCGACGGCGGTGCGCGCACTCCCCTCCGCCTGATCCGGCGGGAGGGGAGGTCGAGGGGGAGGCGGCAGGCGGCGGTGCTCGAGGAGAGGCGGCGGGCTTATCCTATCCTCCTCCGTTTCCCCCTCCTCCCTTTCGCTCTTCTCTCCCTCTCTGGCGGCAGGCGGCGGCACCCGGGGACGGCGGGCGACGGCGGCGTGCGCACTCCCCTCCACCTGATCCGGTGGGAGGGGAGGCCGAGGGGGAGGCGGCAGGCGGCGGTGGCCGAGGAGATCAAGGCGGCGGGCGGCGGGCGGAAGAGGCGCCTTCCCCTCCGCCAGATCCAACGGGAGGGGAGGTGGCAGGCGGCGGTGGCCGAGGGGGAGGCGGCAGGTGGCGGTGCCCGAGGAGAGGTGGCGGGCGGCGGGCGGCAGAGGCGCCTTCCCTTCCGCTAGCTCCGGCGGGAGGGGAGACGGCAGGCAGTGGCGCCCAAGGTGAGTTTGGCTCGATTCGAGCCGGCCGGCTCTTTTTTTTTTGGCTTGTGCGAATGTATAGGTGCCGGTTCTATAGGGTTCATAGGTGCCAGTATCTTCTATTGGTGCCGACCAATTGGTGCCGGATGAAAATCCGGCACCTATGAACCCTTGCAAACCGGCACCAATGTCATATTCTGTAGTAGTGACATAATTTTGATTGAGTGGGACCCATACACGCATAAATAGCCACTCATATCTCAATGTGCCCATGATCACAAATTAACACCATTCGATATAAAATCCATAAAGCCGAATAATGAGCAAAGGAGATATTGCTAGGACTCTGCATGCCAATCAACTTCAGCTTGAGACGTGCCCGTCAAACCACACGAAGGCGGTGACCAGATGTGTTACACATCTCAGGAGACTTGACTCAAATTGCAAGAGCTCTACAACATCTCAATTGCTCAAAATTCATACTCGTGCTTAGCTAGTCCCCAGGAAAAGCGAATAGCCTTGCACTTTCATCGCAAGCATTTGATAACCATCACAAATGCATAAACATGGATAACAGAACATCAACATACATATATTATAATGGGATTCAACAGCCCATCATACAACTCAAACTATAGCAGCGACAGTTTTATAAGTTCACATAAGCAAAAGTAAAACCTGTGGTTTGCCCACCATCCCACAAGGGCAACCAACTAGGGCAAGAGTCAAGCTAAAAAGGCTACTCACCACCCTCACCGCCCTCGGTAGGGTAGTAAGAACAATCAAGTTCACTGGCATCTTCGTCTGAAAGTTGCAGACATCGGGTTAAGCACGGAATGTACTCGCAAGACTTACTCTTTAATATATATATATAGAACAAAGGAGTATGCAAGCTTCTACCTTAGAAGATGGCATAATGCTTTAAGTTTTGCATAAAAGCCAATTTGATTGAGCAAGCAACAAGTTGAAAAACATGGAATTTCTAAAGTGACAAAATCTGAAATTTAATCACCAATAAGCACAACCTGTGCTCTCAATACCATTTATGTATCAGCACAACCCGTGCTCTCATCATCATCCATGGACAACCATTGTCCAACTATGGCTTGTCAACATATTCATCGCATATCCAAGACTAACCAACCCATTTAACCTAGTCTGATGCTAACATAGTTGAGCTAACACATCAAGCGATCGTCCTGTAACCGTGGACACCGCTATTCGAATAGTTTCACTCTGATCAGAGGGGTACATCTTTACCGACACGAAATGAACAAGAATCAAATGCTTTCACACGCACACAGGTGTGACTCACAAGTGACACAAGCTCATAATATGCCCTTTTCTAGTCACACCCCAACCACCTAAACCACGCCTGGGTCCCCGACGACTTAGCCACGTGCGTGCGTGGTGTGGCTAAGGCGGGCTCACCATCGTGGGAGACACCCCCTGCCAAAACACGGCACACCTGGGTTTTCCAAAGGAATAGCATCCTCACGATTGACCAGTGTAGCGTAGATGATCACAGTGCAACGTAGTACTAAGTCAAGCCGTCCCATTCCCGGCGTGTGGTAGTACGTAAGGTGGTTGAATAGATGACAACATGTTCGGTCCTTAACAACCCAGATGAGGCTACTTGCATCAGGGAAAACCACAATCCCTTCGTCGCCCTATCACTCGTCCAAGTTAAACATATTTTCCATATGAATCATTTAGTGTAAGTAGTCAAATTTTATGCCCATAAATCGCAAATAGTGAATAAGTTCAATCGATAGCTCCATCCATCGATTTTGAACACTACTGGATCTAAGCATGGCTAAGCATCGGTGAAACAATAAAACATTCCCAAATATTTCTATCCCGAGGTTACAAGGATAAATGGCAACAACGAAACAAGGAAGGATATGCAACAATTAGGTATAACCAAATCAAACCATTACCGATAAGTTTGTAATAAAACAACACATGCATATATATCGTTTTGCAATCAAATCATTTTAGCAAAATAGGGATGCTTGCCTCTTTGCTGTGAGAAATCACAATCAAACTCAGGTTCTGGCTCCACGTACTGTGGAACGTCAGAATCTAAATAATCATAACGTATAAAACGAATAAACATCCAAATAATGCGAAAAATCCAAAATGCTCTAAAATGCATGAAGTCCTCACAGTGGGTTGGTCAAATCCTAATATGATTTTAGGTGAAGAAATTTCTATTTTATCACCGCTACTTCATAAGTTATGAATTTTACAAATTTAACAACAAGAGAATTAGTTATTTGATTAAATTTGCTTTAGGAGGTAGTTTTGTCAAATTCTTTTTATCCAAGTCAAATAGTATATAATTCTAAGGTGAACAGTAGTCGATTCATAATTTTGAGATTAACTAATAATTTTCTAGAGATTAAACAAGTCCTATGTGAAAAATAAGTGTTTTTATATGACTTATAATTTTAGTTTTATTTCCTGTACAGAAAGTACCATATTTTATTTTAGCAAATTAAAGTTCATACTTTACTGGTTCTACAGAAATTTAGTTCACTCTATTTGGATTACAAATGAATTTTCTACAATTTTTACAAATTCTATGTCAACTATTTCATATTTGAAATTTAGAAATAAAAATCCTACTGTAAGCATAGGTTTTTATTATACCATATTAAAGTTTACAATTTTATGGACCTACTGGAGTTGGTTTCATTTCAAAAGGAGTTATATTTAATTTGATATGAATTTTACAAGTTTGGAATAATTTTCCGTTGAAAAGATAAAGATTAACTTATTTCCTTTGTTATTTTCAAAATAAAAACCCTTGGATCCATTGGTCGGCCTCTGGCTTTATGCAAAAAAGCCCCTAGGTTTCTCTGGAATCAACCCGCCATCCCTAACACGTGCTAAAGTAAATACTGTTAAGAGTCCTTGAAGTTCTCTGTATTTGTAATTAGGTCCTGGGTCCACATGTCATATTAAGGAACTTTACACCTAGAACCCTGCAGGTTTTAAACCTTTGCTAAGCCGGATCCTTAGCACCTAATTACGTGGGGTCCACTCGTCAGTGACTCGACGGCTCAGGAGAGCAGGGCAGCAGTGCATCGGCGAGATTCTCACCGGCAGCAATGGCGAACGGCGGCAGATCTCCCGGGGGTGCTAAAAGAGAAAAGGTAGAGGGCATCAAGACGAAGCCGTCGGTAGTCGTCTCACTAGCTGCGGTGGTCAGGATGGGTGGCGACGACGGCACAGGCGGCGGCAGCTCTCAGCATGCATATGGATGTCGACCTACGACTCGGTTTAGTGCGAGCCAATGCATGCATGTGGTTCTGTAGGGTTCCTGGAGACTCACCGAAACGGGCACGATGCTTGGTGACGCTCAGACAGCAACGGCGATGGAGAAGGAGCTCCGGTGACGGCAAGAATCTTCGGCTTCACAGCATTAGCTCGCTCCGGTCGATGATCTGCTAGAAGGAGACATCCGTGAGGTCAATAGGGTTCCTAGGATGACTCATGTGCAAGGAGCCCGGCGGCCGGAGTTTAGGAAGACGACAGCAATCTCCTCCCTCAATGCTCCGTCCGCAGGGATTATTGGGGGCTTTTGGAGAGGACCTTGAGGCAGTGTTGATGGCGCGACGGCTCGGCTTGGCTTTGTCCAGATCGACGGTGACGGAATTGATGTCTTGGCGGTGGCGCTCGGTGTACGCTCCAGGTTGTCCGATAGCACGATCGCATTCCCGGCGAACCGCTACATGATAGATGGCAAGATTGGTGGGGATGGAAATGGCATTGAATGGTGGTTAATGAAACGCGAAAAAGACAGAGACGACCGCGCTCCATGGCGATGGTGGCCTTCATCTTCTTCGCGGCCGGCGATGGAGATGAGGGTGATGGAGATGCTGAGGGCTTCCTCCCTCGGCTGGATCGGCACAGGGATGGAGAGATCGATCTTGCGACGTGGTTGGCGGATGATAAGGGCGAGCTCAGCATTGCCACGCCATCGGACACGCGTCGAGCAGGAGCTATGCACTGCTTCCTCTCTCGCTCTCAGTCTCTCTCTTTATCTCTTGAGCGGTGGAGCAAAAGCACAGAGGTAAAGCTAGCTTGTCTCACTGTCATGTGGGTCCAGGGCGTGCTAGGCTAGGTAAGAAGGAGAGGGATGGGTAGGAAAACTGGTGGACACAATGTTTGGATAATTTCAGGATTTTCACTATATATTTTCCTTCTCCTCTTCTTTGTAATTCCACAACTTAATTTCTATGCCAGATAAAATAATGTGAATTTTTCTGGAAATAGATGAAAATATCTAGGTTCCATTTTCTTTGGTTTCACACAAAAATAATCTATAATTTAATCTCAGGGAAATAGAGAATTTCAGTTTAGCCGAAATAGGTTTGAATTTTTAAAAGGTCAAAACCTACAAATAAAATTCTGGAAAAATTATATTAATTAATGATAAATAGAGTAGTATTTAAATAAATTATAACCTCTATACATTTGTATGTGATAAAATACACATATGAGATGTGTATCCGTTTTGCCGATTAGGGTTTAGTAATAAACTATAGTTTGACTGCTTTGACCTAATCATATGGGGTATCAATTGTACATATTAAATTATACCAAAATTCTAGTGAGATAAATATATTACATATTATCTACATGAATTTCCCCGTGATTTTATATTGCACCAATTATTTTTAAATATTCAATAAGCTTAGCTTTACTTATAGGTTTCCTATTATAAAATATAATTAAGTGCTGTAAAATTATATTTAGATAATTCTTGACCTAATATGATGTTGTTGGGCATGATTTATACTTTAAGTTACTCAACTTCATATATTTCATATATATACATCCTTGTAAATATACATTAAATATTTACTTCAAGTTTTTGAGTTAATGCTCATGAGTCCTAATATGAAATGCCAATAAAATCCATAAACAAGAAAAAGAACTCAAATCTCAACAGTACATCATGCAATTACATGCACACACTATGTTTTATTTTCTTTCTTTAAGCTATCAAGAAAAAGGTTTTAAATTAATCACGAATTTGTATATCGAAATTAGTATTCTTGGACTCGCCCAAGGTTTTTGTATGGAAAATTTTAGTGTCTCTAATTCACGAAAATCATTTTCTATATTTTAGATGCAAAAATGGAAATTTAGAATTTTGGGTATGTTACAGATCTACCCCCCTTAAAATAAATCTCGTTCCCGAGATTTGCGTTGGGTTGTGGGTGAAAAAGATGGGCAGGTGTAGGTTGATTTTCTGATAACGATACAACATTATCAGTTTTTGGTTATTTAGAAAATCTTTTTAAACATACCAGATTTAATATTTCCAACAAAAAGCTTTTCCTTGAAAAGGCCACTAGTTGGTCTTATTATGTACACTCCTTTAACCCAAGGAATGAGTTTATAAAAACTTTTTAAGTTGTATTATCGACTTGCTGCAGTTAAGGTAACAATAGTCTTTGTTTGGCTGGGAAAAGAGCGATGTTTATTCGGTTATGGCTAGCATAGTTCATGAAGTATATAATCTATTGGAAAGGCATATTCTAAAGATAGTCAAAATATCAAGATACGACTTTGCAAGACCTATGTTCGCAATTCAATCTTGTCGAACTCACAATCGGTCAAGGTTTTCCCTAAATTTGGTAAATGAAGGTAAAATTAAGCTATGGGAATACTACACAAATTACAAGGACATTGATGGTTACAATTAGCATGTTAAGGTTATGGCTAGGTACAAAACTTTAAACACTACAGTCATGACCTCGCGTTACTAAGCTCATTTTTGGCAAATGGAAAATTTCAGGATAGCAAGCCCGGTAAACAGGAAAATAGGGAATAAGTTACATTCATCCTTAAGGGTATTACATAATTGGGGATACATGGTAGTCATAATACATGGCATGGTTCACTGAATCACTCACCTGGGAAAATTGGAATGTTGGGACCTGAATAATTTGGACAAGGTCGGGCTATATCTCATTATATACATTCACGTACTTGGGTCATGGTAGAAAGCGAATTGTTGGATGGCATATGTAGCAATAACTTTCTTTTTCTCAAAAAGGCATGGATGTATGCTATGATATCATGATGAATGAATGATGCGATGTATGCATGAAATGATTTAATGCGTATGAAAATATTTTGTATTGCATACATGCCATGGAACAATCCTTTTTGGTTCAACCGATTGGTTTGTAGGTTGTGGTGGTAGCATGGCTGGATTGAGCTCAAGTCTTCCTATCTTTCTATTTAAGACAACAAGCTAACTAATTAGGAAAATTCACATTCACAAGCCTCGGATTTGGCTCTACATCCATATGATAAGGTATTACATGAAGGGAATACCTAACAACTATTTTACACATAGTACATAGTGGAGGTCTTCTCGGCAGTCATTGTACACATGGACGAATGAACCTGGCAGACTGAAATATAGTAAATAGGGGATGCTGTAAAGTGGTCATGGTGTACCCTCTTGGAAATGATTTGGTTAGTAACAGTTGCCCTCTCCAAGAGTAAAACAAGGTTAAGGTTAGAGGCATAACTATGTTTCATAGGAAACTGGTAATAGGGAATGAGTCATGAACATACAATCTTTTGGGAAAATCGTTCTTGAAAGCTTAATCCAACTCAAGACTTACCATGGGCATAAGGAAATTGTACAACCCTTTATAGGATACAAGATTATAAGATTACAAGATAAGATAAGGTACTACCCCCTTAAAATTTAAAAAGTTTTAGTCCAATGGTTTGGTGAAAACGAAAGAAACGAGCTATGCGATAACAGGTTGGTCCTGTGCACCAAAACATAGCCTAATGACCAAGCTGGAGTGGTGGTGAAATCATACAAAATTTTACAATTCAGGTTCCTAACAAAGTTTTCTTGGTTGTAGCAAGAAATTAGACTTTTAGGATGAATAGGTCAGTCTAGGGAAATGTTCAAAATATATAAGTCAATTACAAACTTTATTAATTTTAGATGTTACTTTCATGTTATCAAAGGAATACTTGTGAGTAGCTGCAAATCACAAATTTTGCATCCAACCATAATGGGGCACAAAACTTGCATATTGAGCCATCTCAACTCAACTCCTTAGTTTGCCTTATAGATTGCTTCAAATCAAAATAATTAGATTTGGATTTATGAAGGCATGAAAAATTTCAAAATCCTTACTAATAGGTTTAAATTATGGTGATACACTACCCCCTTAAAATAAAAACAAACTTTGGGATAGTGCTGAACAAAAGTCTTAGTGAAAATCTAAAATTTTTCACATGCTTAGCTCTATCCTACACACTTCTGAGATGAAAACAGTAGGTAACAACTAGGTTAGAGAAGTGATAAAATGGAAAAATTTTTAGATTCAAGTTCATAACAAAGTCTTCTTAATCCTGGGAAGGAATTGTAATTTTGTTTGTCTTATGGAAAATAAAGAAGATAGGTCATGCAGTGCTGGAACAGATTGTTCAATGTGTTTGTCGAATTTTTATATCAAACTCTAAAGGTGGAAAAATTTGGAGAAAAATCAGGGAGATGCATGTCTAAGTTGTAAAGCTACCCAGAAGAAAACAAGATTTTATCACTCTTAGGTTGGGCTACACAAATTCGACAACTAGACTATCTACAAATTTCAGGATATGACTATGCAGTACTATATGAATTTTTAAACCATGAAGCAAGGATTCAAAAATTCTACCAAAATTCATGGAGCCTACTGGGTATGTATACTAGCTATGACCAAAAGATGCACATTTTATCTCTTATGGTCTGGGCTATACAAAATCATGAATGCAGCTGTCTATAGAGTTCAGCACACTACTTGAATTATTACCTTATGATGCAAATGTTCAAAAATCACACAATAATTCATGAGGCCTACTGGGTTAGCCTATCATGCCATGATGCATCCACTGAAAATCCATTAACAACCAATCGAGCTCACACTACTTACAGCCCAAGCAAGAAGCATGAAAGCGATATAGTTTTCCAATGCGATCAATAAAGCGGGTCAAAAGCATCAACCGCATGGAACAAAGAACCAAATAAACCAACAATCAAAAATGGCCACTAACACTACAAAATAGATTTCTAACGGGCGTTACTTAGCTGGGAGTACCCTTTGATAATTTATTTGATGTATTCTTAATGGTTGTACATTTTATTTCTCAGAATACTAGAGTCTGAAATTTTTAGGACTGCAGGACAGCAGCCAATTCATGAATTTTTAGAGAGGCCTACAGAAGAGATAAAATTTTGGAAATTTTTGTCTAGCTTCCTGGTACAGTTGATGAACTCCATAAAAATTGGCAAGTGAAAATAGTAAGTGGAACTTTCTGTACAAATTCATGAGTAGCAGCTGGTCCAGAATTCCAGAACACGTCTTTTGGATGCTTTAAAGTTAAGAAGAGAAGTCGTAAACATTTCAAACTTGAAAAACTTTTATGGTGAGTTCATGAGTAATTAAAGCACTATTTAGTACACTTCATTGTACAATTTTTACCGGCTTTTACATCGAACTAAGATTTGAAAGAGAGAAGTAGGTATTTGTTTTGCAAATAAAATCATGGTAAGATGTGGAGATTAAAATGAGAGTAAGGAGAGGATGGACACTAGAATAGGATAAGGAGTAAAAAGGATAACACATCCTAAAGGTTTTCACAAATAATTTAAGTTGAATCTTTTTTTTTAAATTCTTTTAAAATCACCAAGCTAAACTCTAGCCTACGGTCAACATTGCTCTGATACCAACCGCTGTGGGCACCCAGAAATTATACCGTCTAATGCAATTTGTGACCACCACATAATTTTGATTGAGTGGGATCCATACACGCATAAATAGCCACTCATATCTCAATGTGCCCATGATCACAAATTAACACCATTCGATATAAAATCCATAATACCGAATAATGAGCAAAGGAGATATTGCTGGGACTCTGCATGCCAGTCAACTTCAGCCTGAGACGTGCCCGTCAAACCACACGAAGGCAGCGACCAGATGTGTTACACATCTCAGGAGACTTGACTCAAATTGCAAGAGCTCTACAACATCTCAATTGCTCAAAATTTATACTCGTGCTTAGCTAGTCCCTAGGAAAAACGACTAGCCTTGCACTTTCATCGCAAGCAATTGATAACCATCACAAATGCATAAACATGGATAACAGAGCAGCAACATACATATATTATAATGGGATTCAACAACCCATCATACAACTCAAACTATAGCAGCGGAAGTTTTATAAGTTCATATAAGCAAAAGTAAAACCTGTGGTTTGCCCACCATCCCACAAGGGCAACCAACCGGGGCAAAAGTCAAGCTAAAAAGGCTACTCACCACCCTCACCGCCTTCGGTAGGGTAGTAAGAACAATCAAGTTCACCGGCATCTTCGTCTGAAAGTTGCAGACATAGGGTTAAGTACGGAATGTACTCGCAAGACTTACTCTTTAATATATATATAGAACAAATGAGTATGCAAGCTTCTACCTTAGAAGATGGCATAATGGTTCAAGTTTTGCATAAAAGCCAATTTGATTGAGCAAGCAACAAGTTGAAAAACATGGAATTTCTAAAGTGACAAAATCTGAAATTTAATTACCAATAAGCACAACCTGTGCTCTCAATACCATTTATGTATCAGCACAACCCGTGCTCTCATCATCATCCATGGACAACCATTGTCCAACTATGGCTTATCAACATATTCATCGCATATCCAAGACTAACCAACCCATTTAACCCGGTTTGATGCTAACATAGTTGAGCTAACACATCAAGCGATCATCCTGTAACCGTGGACACGACTATTCGAATAGTTTTACTCTGATCAGAGGGGTACATCTTTACCCGCACGAAATGAACAAGAATCAAATGCTTTCACACGCATACAGGTGTGACTCACAAGTGACACAAGCTCATAACATGCCCTTTTCTAGTCACACCCCAACCACCTAAACCACGCCTGGGCACTCGACGACTTAGCCACGTGCGTGCGTGATGTGGCTAAGGCGGGCTCACCATCGTGGGAGACACCCCCTGCCAAAACACGGCACACCTGGGTTCTCCAAAGGAACAGCATCCTCACGATTGACCAGCGTAGCGTAGAAGATCACAGTGCAACGTAGTACTAAGTCAAGCCGTCCCATTCCCGGCGTGTGGTAGTACGTAAGGTGGTTGAATAGATGACAACATGTTCGGTCCTTAACAACCCAGACGAGGCTACTTGCATCAGGGAAAACCACAATCCCTTCGTCGCCCTATCACTCGTCCAAGTTAAACATATTTTCCATATGAATCATTTAGTGTAAGTAGTCAAATTTTATGCCCATAAATCGCAAATAGTGAATAAGTTCAATCGATAGCTCCATCCATCGATTTTGAACACTACTGGATCTAAGCATGGCTAAGCATTGGTGAAACAATAAAACATTCCCAAATATTTCTATCCCGAGGTTACAAGGATAAATGGCAACAACGAAACAAGGAAGGATATGCAACAATTAGGTATAACCAAATCAAACCATTACCGATAAGTTTGTAATAAAACAACACATGCATATATATCGTTTTGCAATCAAATCATTTTAGCAAAATAGGGATTCTATATGCTTAGATGCTTGCCTGTCTGCTGTGAGAAATCACAATCAAACTCAGGTTCTGGCTCCACGTACTGTGGAACGTCAGAATCTAAATAATCATAACGTATAAAACGAATAAACATCCAAATAATGCGAAAAATCCAAAATACTCTAAAATGCATGAAGTCCTCACAGTGGGTTGGTCAAATCCTAATATGATTTTAGGTGAAGAAATTTCTATTTTATCACCGCTACTTCATAAGTTATGAATTTTACAAATTTAACAACAAGAGAATTAGTTATTTGATTAAATTTGTTTTAGGTGGTAGTTTTGTCAAATTCTTTTTATCCAAGTCAAATGGTACATAATTCTAAGGTGAACAGTGGTCAATTCATAATTTTGAGATTAACTAATAATTTTCTAGAGATTAAACAAGTCCTATGTGAAAAATAAGTGTTTTTATATGACTTACAATTTTAGTTTTATTTCCTGTACAGAAAGTACCATATTTTATTTTACCAAATTAAAGTTCATACTTTACTGGTTCTACAAAAATTTTGTTCACTCTATTTGGACTATAAATGAATTTTCTACAATTTTTACAAGTTCTATGTCAACTATTTCATATTTGAAATTTAAAAATAAAAATCTTACTGTAAGCATAGGTTTTTATTATACCATATTAAATTTTACAATTTTATGGACCTACTGGAGTTGGTTTCATCTCAAAAGGAGTTATATTTAATTTGATATGAATTTTACAAGTTTGGAATAATTTTCCATTGAAAAGATAAAGATTAACTTATTTCCTTTGTTATTTTCAAAATAAAAACCCTTGGGACCATTGGTCGGCCTCTGGCTTTATGCAAAAAAGCCCCTAGGTTTCTCTGGAATCAACCCGCCGTCCCTAACACGTGCTAAAGTAAATACTGTTAAGAGTCCTTGAAGTTCTCTGTATTTGTAATTAGGTCCTGGGTCCACATGTCCTATTAAGGAACTTTACACCTAGAACCCTGCAGGTTTTAAACCTTTGCTAAGCCGGATCCTTAGCACCTAATTACGTGGGGTCCACTCGTCAGTGACTCGACAGCTCGGGGCAGCAGGGCAGCGGTGCGTCGGCGAGATTCTCACCGGCGGCAATGGCGAACAGCGGCAGATCTCTCGGGGCAGCTAAAAGAGAAAAGGTAGAGGGCATCAAGACGAAGCCGTCGGTAGTCGTCTCACTAGCTGCGGTGATCGGGATGGGTGGCGACGACGGCGCAGGCGGCGGCAGCTCTCGGCATGCATATGGATGTCGAGCTACGACTCGGTTTAGTGCAAGCCAATGCATGCATGTGGTTCTGTAGGGTTCCCGGAGACTCACCGAAACGGGCACGATGCTTGGTGAAGCTCAGACAGCAACGGCGATGGAGAAGGAGCTCCGGCGACGGCAAGAATCTTCGGCTTCACAGTGTTAGCTCGCTCCGATCGATGATCTGCTAGAAGGAGACATCCGCGAGGTCAATAGGGTTCCTAGGATGACTCATGCACAAGGAATCGCGGCGGAGTTCACCGGAGAAGAAGAGCTTGAGGATGGAGCCCGGCGGCCGGAGTTTAGGAAGACGACGGCGATCTCCTCCCTCAATGCTCCGTCCGCGGGGATTATTGGGGGCTTTTGGAGAGGACCTTGAGGCGGTGTTGATGGCGCGACGGCTCGGCTCGGCTTTGTCCAGATCGACAATGACGGAATTAATGTCTTGGCGGTGGCGCTCAGAGTACACTCCAGGTTGTCCGACAGCACGATCGCGTTCCCGGCGAACCGCTACATGATAGATGGCAAGATTGGTGGGGATGGAAACGACATTGAATGGTGGTTAATGAAACGCGGAAAAGACAGAGACGACCGCGCTCCATGGCGATGGCGGCCTTCATCTTCTTCGCGGCTGGCGATGGAGATGAGGGTGACGGAGAGGCTGAGGGCTTCCTCCCTCGGCTGGATCGGCAGAGGGATGGAGAGATCGATCTTGCGACGTGGCTGGCGGATGATAAGGGCGAGCTCAGCGTTGCCACGCCATCGGACACGCGTCGAGCAGGAGCTATGCACTGCTTCCTCTCTCGCTCTCAGTCTCTCTCTTTATCTCTTGAGCGGTGGAGCAAAAGCACAGAGGTAAAGCTAGCTCGTCTCACTGTGATGTGGGTCCAGGGCATGCTAGGCTAGGTAAGAAGGAGAGGGATGGGTAGGAAAACTGGTGGACACAATGTTTGGATAATTTCAGGATTTTCACTATATATTTTCCTTCTCCTCTTCTTTGTAATTCCACTATGCCCCTTGGTGAGCATCCTCATCCTCCCTGCCGTGCACCACCGTGCCTCCGCATGCGCCGCCCTGCTGGTGCGCCACCGGCGACCTTTGGGCTGCGCGCTGCCACTCCCCGACCGGCCGACCGGCGAGACCTGCTCGCACCTGCCCTAGCCGTCGGATTCACCCTCGGGTGAATCTGGGCCGTCCACATAGCCGCCCTGGCATCGTCCTGTGTTGGTGCCACCGTGGCGCCACGTTGGCGCCACCTCGCCCTTCCCGTCCGCCGTGGCCACCACGTGGCTGCCACATGATGCGCTCGCGGACCGTGTGCGCATGAACTCGGTCCATCGTGCACCCGTTCCCCTTTGAGTCACCGATAGGTGGGGCCAGCTTGCCGAAACCACTTCTCTCTTGGATGACGTCATAATTCATATTAATTACGCAATAAATCGAATTAATTTTCAAAAATTTATTTAAAAGGCTCAAAACTTCTAAAATTCATAACTAATTCATATGAACTCTGAATTGAACAATTCAACTTGCAAAATTCATCTAAAATTGATATCTACATGTTTTTTTGTACTTTTTATGTAATATTTGTTTGGTTTTTATTAGGGTTTTTCCTTGTTTTGCATGCCAGCGTGTAAAATCTGCCATTTCGAAAGATCGCGCTCGCGAGGAAAATAAGTTTGGAAGATTGTTTGAAGAAGCAAGCAAGTCACACATTTCTCCTTGAGCATGTTGAGTCTACTTTATAAAATGCTTTACCGTTTGCAAATAAATTGCATGTTTTGCTAATTAGATGGGATTGGAGTTACTTATCTGTTTGCTTGTGCCATATCTACTTGTTATCCATCCTTTCCTAAACATGATTGATAATTTGACTAGCTTGTGTCGCTTATGTTGACTTTGGTAGAATTATGACATGCTTAGCCCTGCCTAAATACCATTAGCTCAATTAATAAGGTAATTACATTATCTACATTTAGTATCTTGATGAGCTACGAGCTCGAGACAACTAGCCATGTTTCATTGGTCATAATTATACAACTAAAATATGGCTTAATGGTGGGTAGTGGGTGCATGGTTTTGATTGTTGTATCCATGGCAATTAAGGACTGGTTTGCGGGAAACCCTGGAAGACTTATAGTGCTTACCACAAGCAAGAATGAGCAACTGCTGGACTTGTAGTATAGCTCTTCCCTTTCTGACATACCGAGGCAAGGGTGAGCATGATGGAGTTTGGATGAGCCCTGCGACGGTCTATGCGGCTTCTGGATTCACCTAGGCACAAGGGGTGCTGCCTACCTTGGATTTAAAGGTAGGGGAGAAACTTGAAGTGGGTACGATTGGTTTGGGAGAGTTATGCGAAGGGTCTTGTCATGATTTTTCCCTTTGCAGTACGATGGTGGTACTTTGGGGCATGGCAACATGTGTGGAATCGTGTCTTGTGGGTATAGTTGTACACCTCTGGCCAGAGTAAAACTATTCGAATAGTCGTGCCCGTGATTATGGACGATCGACCAACTTCACCGTGATTAGTCCCTCAATTAATTAACTTGACTTAATGAACTGGTGTAGTTCAGGTGGTTTGGTTGGGCCTGTTCAACGTGGTGTAGCATTGTTCAGTGGATATTTAATCTTGCCTTAATTAGTCAACCATTTTACTGCTTTCAACTATAAATGTTTACAACCGCCTTTATGCAAATAGCCACAAACATCCCTTTGTTCTCCCCTTGCACGTCTACATCGTTGGCGTGGTTTGCTGAGTATGGTAGTTGTACTTCGTCTTGCTATTGTTCCCATTTTCAGAAGTGTAGTGCTTGTGAGTCGAAGATAAAGTTAGAGGACCAAGGCTTATACCCTAGTTGAGTTTTGCCTATCGAGTGGAGCTGAAGCCCTGCAAGGATCGCTTTTTACTGCTGCTGCTGTTTTTTTTTCGGTGTGAGGACTAAGTGCCTCTTCTGTAAGTATTTCCTCTTTACTTACATTTGGATCTATATATTAATTTGTCGTTTTGTGTACCCTGGCTTGATTCTTGGACAGGGATTTATACAGAAAATAGTTTGGAAATTTGGTTAAATTTCTAGGCCTGACATGGATCCACCAAAGATATGCGCCATGTGGTTGTCGGAATTGGGGAAGTCTGGTTCGTCGTCAGACAGAAAGTTGCCCTTCTCTGCCATGCAAACTCATTTTCGCTTCTCTAAGGATATCTTCTTAGCCATAGCTCCTTGGAACACATTGCACTCCTCGAACATGCGAGCGTTTGTCTTGTGGACTGGACACCATTGGCGTACTAGGCCGTTGTCTTGTGGGAGAGGTCGTTGGGGAGGGTTGTTTCCTTGTTCTGCAACAAGGGTGTCCTTCTTGGTTGATTGTTTCTCCTCAATTTCCTTCCCTTTCCTGTCGTTTTGTCGAAAAGCTTTGTCTGCATGAGCATACCTATTGATGATTTTGAATACCTTCATGGTGGAGGTTATCTCTCTTGTTGCCAGCTCCTAAATGATATAGCAGTCTCGGATGCCTAACTTGAATGCTCGTGTTTCGGATACGTCGGTGATCCCGGGGATCGTATTCGTGCATTCATTGAATCGCCAAATAAAATCCCTGAGAGGTTCCCTGGGCTTTTGACAGAGGGCGTGCAAGTTGTCTCTTGTAGGTGCCTTGAAATTTGCGACAAATTGCTTCCATAGATCTGCCCAGGAGGAGATCGAGGAGGGAGGAAGATGAACTAGTCATGACCGAGCAGATATCTTCAACGACCGCCCACATGTAATTTGCTAGGACGTTGTCGTCTGCGCCAATGGCATATAGGACGGTCGAGTAGATGTCGATGAATTCCTCTATATCAGTACTGACGTCATATTTTCTACTGCTACGGGATAGAATTTGGAGGGCCATCTAACCTGTCGAAGAGAAGGTTTGAAAGCTCGACATCCACCACTGGGTAAAAGGGGTGATCGTTGACCGCATGGACGACATGACCCACCTGGCGAAGATGACAATGAGGAGGACGAGGGGTTGCCGTAATCTGGTGTATAGTCCCTAGATCGGCATTCACAACTTCGGCCTCGTGTTGGGGCTAGAGATCACGAATCTCATCATTCTTTGTCATGATGATGGTCTCGTCGACCGTGGCTATTCTCATCTTGATGACTTTGTCTGTCATGTCAATCTCGATCATGGTCTCTGTTATAGTTGTCATCCCGACGATGGTCCCTTCGATGTTGATCACGGGTTTGTCAGTGCTCGACATCTGGTTGGTTTTGGTGCTCTCGCCTTCGGCCGTTGGACTGATCGCGAAGGTTGCAAACATCTTGACGGGGAGGCATCTGTCAAGCTTGTCGCCGTGGTGGTGCATTCTTAGGAAGATGGGGCTCACTGTGATTGGCGTTGGCACCATTAGTAGCACCCGCCTTCCTTGGAAACTTCGTGGTTCTAAGGAGGATCCTCAGGAGTAGGTTGCCCAGCAGTAGCTATGAAGACGGAGTTAAGGTTGTTAATGGTGGACTTCATTAGCTCTAGCCAGGGTGGGTTACTATGTCAAAAGGAGCTTGTCATAGCAAATCATTGACATTGGTCAGTGCTTGATAGGAGTGTGAATTGGCTCAACTGGTGCAATGGTTTTGTCCCGAGAACAAATTTCTCCCTCTTCTATAGAATCCCGAGTACGTTCATCTTCACCCATATCCTCGACCGTTCCACGATCATGTTCACGTCACGCATAGAGTTTGAGCTAGAAGATTCGATGTTATATAGGCTGTGAAGAACGGATGGTTCATGAGGGTCTAGTTCGATGAACCCAATCGTATGATCTGGATCTTCTAATGTGTTGTCCTCCACAGTTGCATCGTTAGATGCTTCTGATGAGAGTGGATCAGGCAACATGGAGCTTGAACCATTGATTCGGTACCTTCAGAAATATCTTGCATCTAGTCAAGGGGTGACTCTTGGATTTGTGAATAGGACACCACACTTTATATACAGAAGTACACTAAATTTCGCAATCTTCACAAGCATCGAGTTCAACCTTCACTTGAAGTATGATCCATCATCCAATCAGAGAATGATTAGAAGTCTTGTGGATTGGACACCAGGTATTGAAATCTTATTCGGTGAATTTCCTTGTCGGCTTCGGGTTCTCAATGGGAGTCGAGATTTTAGGCGCTTGAGAAAACTTATCGGTAGATTGGACTGGGTGCATCTCGTTCTCGGTATTTACCAAAGAGGTGGCTATTGCAGGGGGCACGTTCGCCTGCTCCATCGTCGTAGCCATGTCCTCGGCATGAACCAAAGGGGGTGAGATCGGGACGACAGTGAACACTGAGAAGATGATAGTTTCGACTTGGACGTAACCGAAAGTTGGCTTGGTTGGATCTCCTAGACCAGGATGGTCATAGAAGCCCTTGTTGAAAAATCTAGCTCTTCAACTCATCTCGTCGAGATCATTTAGCACCAAGCCGCCTACTTGGCTCACCACTGTCAAAGAGATATACCCCGACCTAGGTATTTGTAGAATATGCGGATTGTCAGAACAAAGGTATACGCGAGATTGTATCTGGAAAACACGAACAAAGGTTTATACAGGTTTGGGCCCTCAAGATGAGTAATAACCCTACTCAAGTTTATATGTATATACGGGGAATACCACTTAGATTACAATGGGAGAGTAAGATGGCTAAACTAATCCGCTGACAAGGATCTGTCAAGAATAGCCTGATGAGATCTACTTGGCGAATATGGCTCCTGTTTCCTCAGGTTTGCTTGTAGATATGGCTTTGGCTATGGCTTGTAACTCAATACCCTTCCCTTCATGGGAGTCCTTGTATTTATAGTGAAGATAATCTTTCTCACCAAGTAGAACTCAGAGAAATAAAACATGGTATGGACTAAGGAGACCATATCTTCCCCGACTAGGACTCCAGCACCTTATATTCTGGAAAGATAATTTCCTTCTTTGTCCGCCTTGTTTCCTTAACCAAAGGATACCTTCTTACATACTATTAGGTATATGGTATCTCTGTATACCACGAACCCATCTATAGGAGGTATGCTTTACCCTTGACACTCTCTCTCTCTCCAAAAACCTAAAATTGCCCCGCTTCTTTGCCATCATGTTGGGCTATAAATAGAACCCCCGTGTCCTCCTCTTTTCGCCGCCACCCTCATCTTCGCCCACTGGCCACCACCGACGGAGCACTGCCATCGCCATCGTTTTTCTAGCTGAGCCTTGCCGCCGTTTCGGCTGCCGCCTCTACTCGCTGTTGCCACTGTCAGGGTCGCAAGGAGGAGCCGCATCTCGTCAACCCGTCCATTGCCACCGTCCGTCGCCTAAGCACCGGCACCATCGTCTACCTACGATCACCGCCACTTGAAGGTCATCGCTAGCCATCTCCCGTCGCGGTCTCATTGGTAAGCTTCGTCGTGTCCACCTCTACCCGCCGGTGCCCTCTTTTGCCGTCGCTGTGCCGCCGTTCGTCGTCGTCTCCGCCATCGAGCCGATGTAACATGTCTACATCATTGTCTAGTCAGTTGCCTCGTTAGCACCGCCTCAGCTCTTCGCTTGAGGCATCTCGTGTGGCGATCCAGATTGGGATCCAATCTTAGCCATCGGATCTAGGTCAACAATGGTCAATCGATCTTAGCCATCCAATCTTGTGGTCCACTGTGAACCTCCTTTGTGAACTTGGTCCATGGTAGACCCGAGCCTCCTATCTCCATGACACGTGGGTCTCGCTTATCTGTGACCTCGCCTCCTCTTTCCAGGGCTGATGTCATATATAATCTTTCACTTCAGTAAAATAATTAATAATGATGTAATAAATCTATTTAATCCTTTCAAATAGGCTTTAATTGGATTAAATCATGTAAAATTCATAACTAACTCATATGAAGTTGGAATGGGGCTGTTCAAGTCTCATAATTCATCTAAAATCGTGCTCTACATGTTTTCTTAATTTTTATGAACTATTTATTAGGTTTTTATTAGTTATTTTTCTCGTTTTGCATATTAGCCTATCATTTCCGTTGTTTTGGAGATTTGCAAGTACATCGGAAGTGTCCAGAAGTCGAAGTGAAGACCGATTGTTGCAAGGCAAGTCACACAAATCCTAAATACAATCCCTTTGAGCATGTTGATCCTATATTTAAATTCTCTATTTATTTCAAATGTGCATTTATTTTCTAATGTCATTGGGTGGTGTGAACCTATTCCTTTGTTATGGCCAATTTGCATTGATTACCCTATTCCTTGATACCTTGGGATATAATTTGACTAGTTTGAACTTTATATAATGATTCAGCTAGATATTAGATATAATTGCTTAGACATGGTTAGAATCTCTAGTATCATTTTATATGGGAATAACTAATGATTCATCCAAGGACAATGATGGTTAATTAATGATATCTCACGACGGTTGGTCATCCTTGGTTAATAAATATCCAACTAAAATTTGACTAATTGTAGGTTGTGAGGACAGGGTTGTGTTGGTTGTGCTCATGTCAATTAAGGACTGGTTCACGAGATACTGTTGTAAAGCATTAACCATACTAACCACAAGCCAGCATGGGCAATGGTTGGATCTGTAGTACAACATGTCCTGCAGGAGGCACCACGGTATGTTATTTTATTAGCGTGGCAGAAAATTAAGTCCATAGGTGGTAGACAATAAGACCATAGTTGTTTGGGCACTAAGTAGTCTCCTTTTCTAGGTAACTGGCCATCCCTACCGGAGACATATGCTTAGTTGGTGTAATTCTGTTGGGCGTGTTATGCGAAGGGTCTTGTCACGGTTTCCCCCTTTGCAATATCGTGGTGGTATTTCGGGGCGTGGCAACATGTGTGGAGTCGTGTCTTGTGGCTAAATTGGTATACCTCCCAGCTAGAGTTAAAAACTGTTTGAATAGCCCTGACAGACTCTGGAAGATCCATGAAGATTTTGGTGAAAGGGATAGGGGAAGGCTGTGGTTTAGGGTTTTTTTGCAGGTAGGGCGATGAAGGTTGGAGGCGTAGGGGAAAAGTTTGGAATTTTTTGCTTTGGCAAGCGGAACCCAAATGAATCTTAGGCATACAATTTATAGGTCCTATCCGATGGTTCAAATTTGGAAGAAGGCAGAGAGATCATTGCCACACGAACGGCCGGGGCGAAGGGGAGCTAGCCTCGTCGACCAAGCCAGGCAGGCGGCGGTGCCCGGGTCCGACGGCTATCGGCGACAACACCGGCCGTGAGCGATGGTGTGGGAGAACAGCGAAGGAGGACGGGGAGGAAGTGGGGTGCATACTGAGGTGCGCCGATGAAGAGGCGGCACGGGAACTCGCCGGCAAGGAATGGACGGTGGCCAGTGTGGAGGCGACGTTGGCCGTGGAGTTCCCGTGATGAAAGGCACCGACGGAAAGGTGACCAAGGTGCTCCGAGAGCTTGGGGAGGTGAAGGGGGCATTAGGTGAGAAAGAGGAGGCATGAGGCGACGAGAATCACTTGCTGGAGAGGGAACTCATGGCGGATCTCATTGCAAAGTGAGGGGAGAAGGGTTTCGGCAGCTCCTGGCGGTGGGAAATGTTGATGCAAAAACATGGCGGCCTGGAAGTTCTCCTTAGCTCCAATGCAGGTCCAAAATCTTGTGTTCAGGATTAGGGCGTGCCAGTTGGTTTGATCCTGCAAACAAGAAGATATACAATAAAACAGATTAGATGCATGACAGCCGATAGGACGTTGAGCCGATGACGTATCGTATAAACTTAGCCGATGCGATATGACCGGATTGGTTGTAAGGTGTAAGATGAATAAGGTTAAGTAAGCCTGAAACATGTTCCATCGGCTGTAGATGTAATCAAACATGTAATCTATAGATAAAGAATACATCTGATCAAGTCCTAGCCGATGACACCATGCTTAGGTTAAATATAGATACTGTATCGGCTAATACTCCGATACAGCCTTATACAAGAATATTAATCTAAGTAAATATAGCAAGAGCAAGCTTGTTATATTTAAATAGTGTGATATCCTCGTATAAGGGGCAGATATAACATTAGGAAGATGATTAAGGGAAACTTAAACAAAAGTATGCCAAAAGCATGTTGAACAGTTATATCAAGTAAGATCGGCTGATACTCCAATTCTACCCTTATTGACAATCAAGAGACAACTAAAGATTATGGTTCTAATCATGACTAGGACTGATATAGCACAAAGTATAAAAAGAAACATAACATCTAGAAAATCAAGCCTTTGAATGTTTTTCAGGGTGGTGGATGCCTTAGCTAATCTAAGTCAATGAAACGATTTAGCCGATGCCGACAAAACCTTAATCAAGGCTTGGCCGATATAAGTAAATTGAGCCATCGATTTAGATTAGCTAAGTTATGTTGTAATTAGTGAGCCATACCTCCAGTTGAAGATCGAAACCAATGCCCAACTCAAAACAAGAACTCATCAAAAGTAAAAGGAAAATTGTCACGATGCACCGAGAGTGTATTGAACTGTTGTTAGTTTTTACAAGACCTCGGGCTTATATTTATACCCGAACTTACAGACGTTGTCCATGTCAGACACTACACAAAAAGTGCCTAAACAAACAATTCCTATCCGGACACTTGCCACAAAATTATTAAAAAGAAATAACTAACTCTTATTCCTAATTAATAGATACAATTGCTCTTCTGGACTCAAATCCTACTTGGTAATATCTTCAAGCTCTTCTTTGAACCCAACACGAACCCAGGTTACCTGTATCGGTTGACCGAGTCCGATTTTGGTTACTCGTATCATTTGTCCGAGTCCGATTCCATATCGGCCGATACGGCTCCTAGCCAATGCGTTTATCTGTTTTTGAAAATTACCTTATCTCTTCGAATCCGCTTTGGATCTAACTCCATCATTGGCACATCTTTACCAAATTTTGTTGTTAACAGGAAGTAGAGGTCGAGCTTGCCCTTGTGGTGGTGGAGCTAATGGCGGCATGGCGCTGCCGAAGATTGACGACGGCGGCGGAGCTTGGTGAGGTAGTTAGGGAGTACAGCGAGCTCGGGGAGAAGGGGAAAAAGGAAGAGGGAAGCATGAGGTCTCTTTTTATAGGGGCTCAGGGCGGAGTTCGTGGCCGACGGGATGGTGAAAGCTCAACGCTACTCTCCTCAACGCTAACTGACGCCCAAACTACGCAAGCTCCCTCTTCTTCTCTGGCGACTTTGTCGATGACACAAGCTTCCTGGCGGCGACCCCGTTGATCCCTCGACTCTCCTCCTTCAGGCTCAATGGCAACCATCACCAACGTCCTGTTGGTCAGGTCCTCTCAACTTTACGCTTCATCGTCTTCTTTTGCTCATCGTCTTAGCGTAGGCTGAATTTTGTTTTAGATCCCCTTTTTCGACAAGTTTTTGATTTCTTCTATTTTTCTTCAATTGTAGCACTTGAAACATCAAATTGCCATCCCTGTTCTCAAAGAACCAACTCATTATTTCCTTGGGCTGATGGAAGATGTAGACCCCTGTTACTTCATCAATGCCAAAACCAACAGGATCCATAGACAAACCAAGCCCAATTTAGCCGATTGGCAGACAGTCTTTAGATCCTGGCCCTCAAACTCGGATGGATGGAAAAGTTGGTATAAGAGGGTATCAGCCTCCAAGCAAGCAGTATGGGAGGAAACAGGAATAGCTCAGTGCTTAGCCTCATCCCTAGCCGATATGAAGAAAGATGAACCCATGCTGTCATCGACTTCATATTTCTGGTCCGATACTATTAATGCCTTCATGTTTGGCCAAGGACCGATGAATCCTACTCTGCTGGACATCAAGATGCTTACTGGTTTAGACATCACCTCATCAGCTAACCCCTTCACTTTGAAAATTAAGTGTGAGCACAAGGTATCAACAAAAAATGTCGGAGGCTGGTCAGGATATATCTCCAGACACATCGCCACAAACCCTATTTTAGATAGAGAACATGTGGTATTTCTAAACCTATGGTTAGAAAGATTCGTCTTCTATGGATCAACCTGTGGATTGATAGCGAACATACAACAATTGGCCCAGGCTATAGTAACAAAGAAATCCTTCACACTAGGAAAATACTTGCTTGGAGCTATGTATCAGATGCTGAGCCAATCAATAGCCAAACTTCTAATAGGGAACCCTGTCGGCTATGGAGGTCCTTGGTGGTTCCTGTAGCTATGGTTCAACTTATACACCATCAACATTATTGAAAGAACCCCTCTATACTTATCAAGCATCCCATCAGACCACTCCGATGATGAAGAAGCCTCCACTCACTGATGCTTGTCCTTTGGAGAAGCAGCATCGGCCTACCCAAGATCAGGCCCATCGGCTGAAACCTTCCAAGTGTGGTTCAATCAATTTTATAATGGTTTCTCAAAGAATGTAAGGGTTTGGTTCCCATACAATAGCTTCACAGATTATGAACTGCCAGCCGAGTTGAGACTTAATTATTTGAACGATGCAGCACACCCCAGCTCAAGGGACAATTTTGTTTTGACCATATCCCTATGCATTCTCCCAACAGATATATCTCAAGGCTGAAATATCCAAGTATCATACGAGTTTTATCATCCAATGTCGAATGCAAGACAATTGGGCTTAGGTTAGCTCCCATCGGCCTCTATTTCTCAAGAAAAATACAAACCAGGGATGTTATTACATCGGCTCTTCAAATGGACAAAATCTTGAACATTGAGGGCCCTGTGCTTGGATCCTTGAACCATGTCAACATCCACCTCCTGCGAAGCCAACTCTTTGATCGATGGTGGAGTGAAAGGAAGAAGCACTTGTTTCATCTATCAACCAGCTTCTATTTGACCACAGTTATTCCATCCATTAGCCCTCAAGTAAATTATTCCCTTTCTTGTCATTTGTCAAAACCTAATTTCGGCAATGAGAAAAGGGGGTAGCGTACAAGCACCAAACATGATGGGTTATGGGACGAAAGGATTTATATAGGTTCAGGCCTTCTATAAAGATGTAATACCCTACTCCTGTTTTGGGGATTGTATCCACCGAGTTATGTATTGATCTCATGATCAAGTTGTATATCAAGAAAAGCTTAGCTAATTGCTATTGCTCTATGCCCCTGTAGGGACGTCCTACCCTCTTTATATAGGTTCAGAAGGCAGGCTTATAAGTCGGGAGACCTATCCACATACGATATTGGACTCCTAAACATTACCCAAAATACTACTGACTTAAGACTATAAGACGTTCCTTAATACACAAGGCAACGTAATACTTAAGTCCTAAGTTCTTACATAATCATCATCTATAACCTATCCCCTATAATCAGTCGGATAAGCCAGCCGTGTGGGTATATGGTATCCATAATCTCCACAATATCCCCTGAGACCTTCACAGTCGACGAGATAATTTCGCCTCAAACCAGACTAATCCATAGCCGAGTGCTTCCATCATCTCTGCCTTGGCCTCCTGAGTTCTTCAATCAGTCCAATAGAAAGGCTGTGAAGGGCTAAAGAGGTTATTAAAAATATACTTGGGTGCATCGATTAGATGCACCTAATTAGGTGTAGCCCCGACTATGTGTTTAGTTGAATAAACTAAGCATATAGTCAAGAACTGTAATTATCCTACTCATCCGAGTAGTCTTATATAAATAAATGCTTGTCCAAAGCCAAAAGCATCCTGAAAAATCATATAGCATATAACCTCATAAATAAGGCACGGTGCATAATGACCCCAAGTACTGGTATCAAATTGTGCACATGCTGCCAAAACAATCATGCCCGAGTTCCCTCGATACACACAACTTCACCATCCTCATAAATATAAGCCATTTGTGGCATAAAATCTGAGTTAATAAAACCCATAAATAGATTTACCAACCGCCTGAAGAGTATGACCTAAAAATAATCAGCCTAAGCTATAATATTGGTCTTAACTAGAAAAACTCACCAAGGTGACAAAATAGCATTGATATAATAGAAAACCAATTGCTTTGTAAAAAACCAAACAGCTCCTGCAACCTATAGAAAAGTTACCAAGACAGTTATAAAAAACTTTACGGTTTAACACCTTCCAAATTGCATCGTACCAACTCCTAAAAAGTTATGTAACTGTTGTATGAAAGGATTTTTTAAAGGTATTGGGCAATAGAGCACGTGCATATTGCCAAGGCAAATTTACTTAAGTCCCTAAAGACACGTGACAAGCCACACCTGAGATATGGGCTATAAGTTTCCCATGGGCTTCAGCCCAAACAATGGAAAACGTACCGATACCCTAATAAAATAACCACCGGAGCGCCGTCATCTTCCCCGCTGCTTCAACTTCTGAAAAATTCCCCTTTCACGCTCCTGTTCATAAGCACCTCCGCAGAAACCTAGAACACGAAATCTGCCAAATCTATCCATCCTGCCACTTTTGATCCCTTCAAAATCCGCAAACACCAATCGTATTCTTCCATCCCCTCCAAGAATCCCATCCTCCAACTCTGTATTCCACCCACCCCAAATCTCACTCATGGCAGAGGAGAGAAGAATCCCCTTCGAGCAATGGGCAACCTTTGATGTGAAGGAGTCGACATTGAAAGAAATGGAGAAAAAAGGAGTTCTCCCAGCAAAAGAAATCATCAGTTGGCGTCTGGCATACGGCGAAGAATTCCCAACTCCAAACACTGCGAGATTGTGGTCTTCACCCACTTTTTCTAATGCGGATTTGCTTTGCCGACCTTCGAATTATTCCATGGCATCCTTGATTATTATGGCATCAGAATCTATCATTTAAACCCAAACTCTGTCTTACACATTGCTATCATTATCCATGTTTGTGAAGCATTTCTTGGAATCTATCCCCACTTCGACCTTTTCCGCCGCATGTTCACTCTCAAAGCCTATCCGACCAAAGATAACCCATGTGTTGTCGACGGTGCAGGATTTCAACTTCGCGGTACTCTCCGCAGAGATTATTTCCCTCTTCCTTTGAAAACCTCCAACAAGGGCTGGCACGCAAACTAGTTGTATATCTCTAACCCTGCTCCCAGCCTGCCCGACTTTATCGGCCTTCCGCCAATCCAATGGGCTAACTGGAATGCCTTGCCTAAGGGCCAAAACTGGATTGAAGCCAATAACCTTCTAGCGAAGATCCTTGAAATGAAGAATAAAGGACTCCATGGAGAACAGATCACTCGGCACTTCATCAAATCCCGACTAGCTCCTATTAAAGAGAGATCCAAGCCGGCCTTTGAATATGAAGGACAGACTGACCCCAGCCGGGAATATCGTGAGTCACTAAATTTCCAAGTCCTGTGTTCTCGCATGCACAAGATCTTCTCCACCAGGATTATGGTTGACTACAACAACAAACTACCAGCATTCATCGACTACATCCTTCGGTATGTAAACTCTGCAACGTTGATGTCTGTTGTCTTGCCGTACTCATCAATGTCTCTTAAAAAGCGTATTGTTTGCAGGCAAATGCTCTAATCATTTCTCGACCATATAAAGTGCATCACGACACCCTGCCAGCACAACCGACGGTCAGGAAACCGACTGGTGATCCAAAAGTCAAACCACAAACGAAAAGCAAGAGAGCCGTAGTCGAAGAAATCGACAAACGTGCGAGCAAGCAGAGGAAACTTGTCATTGATGACTCAAACGAAGAATCTGAAGAAATCGAAACTCCAAAAGTCAACGTCAGCTCACCAAGGCCATCCACCAGATTGGCTACAAAAATCAAAAAATTCAGCAGGTATCCTTCACATGATTTGTATTGTCTTCTTATTGAAAAACTCATTTGACTTCATTCTGAACCCCATGCGATGTCTTTTGTAGAAAACCTCAAGATAACGATCCCATCGGCCAGATTGAAATAACTCCAGGACAGGGCGAGGAATCCAAGAAACCGTAGAACAAGGGACCTAGAACCCACTCCCGAGTGAAAAACCTCCTAGACAGGAGCCCCTGACTATTAGTCAGAATCCCCCGATTCGAAACCAGTCGGGTTCTTCTGAACAAACACCAGAACAAGGACTCTCGACTGGAAACCAGTCGGATGAGGAGAAGCAAGCTCCGATCAACCAAGGAGCTGTTGGCGCAGAATTTTGACTCGCTCACATGTCAAAAGCAGGTTCCACATTTCCACGGCGGCCTGGGAGATCTGCTTAGCTCCAGTGCAGATCCAATGGCTTGCCTAGGTGTATGTAGGGCGTGCCAGTTGATTTGATCTGCAATCAACAAGAATAAACAAATAGACCAAGTTAGTAAACGATGACCGATTGGCCAATAGGCCGATGTCGCATCGTTAGGGCCTAGCCGATAGGGCAAGGCTGTATCAGCCTACTTGAGGTAATAATAAAATAAGAATAAGATACAGATCTAATCTCATCAGCCTTCATTAATATATGAATATCAATCAAGTAACACTGGCCAATGAAGGATATGTAAAAGATAAATACACTAACTAATACTCTAGCGCAGACTTGTATAAGTTAATCGGCCAATATAAACATACAGATCACAGAGAAACCCTGAGATTAATCTATAATAAATACACATATATCTGTCGATCCACCCATACAAGTGGTAAATACATATAAAAACATAAAGCAATTATATGTATTAGATAAGACCGGCTGTAACCCCGGCGCTATCCTTAATTACGATCGAAAACAGACTTTGAGTTAGATCTCAAGAAACGACTAAGGTCGATAGCAACTCAAAGTGTGAATCGAGACTTAACACAAAGAAAATCAAGCCGTCGATTGCTTTTGTTGATGGTAGATGCATTAGATAATCTAGATAAGCAAACTAATTTGATCATCGTCGGCAATAAACCCTAAAGCGAATTAGTCGCTGGCGAGATAGAATTAGAAAGCCATATCAAGATTAGCCAAAACATGATAGACGACGATCACATCATCAGGGTTTAACGTGTCTAAAGCGACACGCTAGCCCCGACAATGTAGATCGTCGGGTATGAGTTCTTACCTCTGCTCTGGGGAAGCAAGAACTCGTTAGAAGCTAACCTCTTGCGAGGGTTGGCGATGGGCTGAAAGTAGATTAAACAAGATTGTTTTTTGTTGAATTGATTGAGAGTGCTTCTATGTAAAAACTACTGGGATATTTATACCCGTGATTACAACATTGTCCAGATAGGACACGATCTTATCTACAACTTAACAAACAAGTCCTTCCGGCGGACTCTTGCCATAAATTAGATTAAATCTACTCTAACTGCCTAATTAAAGAGATATGATTGCCTAAAACCGAGCCTTATCTCTATTTGGCAATCTTCGTGAAGCTTAACTCGAGCCTAAACTGAGCCCATGCTGCGTTCATCAGCTTCCTGCTCCCATCAGCCGATGACTGCATTGAATCCGAATCGGCCGATACGGTCCCTCCGCTAGCGCTTCACCTAATCCGATGTGCTGCTGAGTCCGATACAAAACTTGGTCCGACTCCGGCTTGGTCCGGTAATGCAACCGATTCAACTTGCTTTGCTCCTCCTCCTCTGCATCGGTTTTCTCTTTCCTCTCCGAGTATATTACGAAAATCTACTATTAACACGTGCCCCCCAATTCCGCTTCATTATATAATGTGGCGGAATTAGCTCCGAGGAACCCAACGACTTCTTCGCTAGGGTTTGTCTAAACACCACGCAGATCCAGATTCGCAGCCTTCCGCTGCTGATTTCCACGCACAGCTCCTTCATAGCCGTTTATGCCCTTTGATTCCGGCGACTCCTTGGCGTCCTCCGACATCGACTCCCTCAACAGCGACCTCCTCAACAGCATCAATGGCATCCTTGCCGTTCTACGCCTCCGAGATCCCTGAGGTAAATCAATCTTTCTTCAAAGCTACATTTTCGTTTTCCGGCCGAGTCTTTTCAAACTAGGGTTTCTGCTCTTGCCCCCCAGGTTTTATTTTCCATTACTGTTCACACGCCATAGGTCTTCAAGAACCAAATCTTAATCCCCACAAATGACAAATCACATCGGTTCCTTCTGGGTCCCATGGGCAATCCTGACCCCACCTAGCTGATAAATGCGGAAACGAACAGAATCCCTTTCAAGCAAGTAAAGCCCAATGTCTCTTCATGGAAGCATACTTTTAGATCTTGGCCATCGAAGCTCAACGGCTACAGGACTTGGTACAAGAGGATTGCCGCAGCCAAGCAAGTCCATTGGGATGAAATATGGATCGGACAGTGCATTGCCCTGTCTCTAGCCGATACCAAGAAGAACGAACCCCTTATGTCAGCAGCCACCTATTTCTGGTCCAGCACCCTAAACACCTTCCTGTTCCGGCAAGGTCCGATGACCCCAACATTGATAGATGTCAAGATGCTGACAGGATTAGATATCCTCTCTGAGATTAATCCCTTCAACCTCCTCATTAACAGCAGCCATAAGTTGAAGACCAAGAATATTGGAGGCTGGTCTGGGTACATATCTGAGCACATGGAGCAAGGATCTGTCTCAGAGAGAGAACATGTGGCCTTTCTGACTATGTGGTTAGAAAGATTCGTCTTCTGTGAATCAACCTTGGGCCCCACTTTAAACTGTCAACACCTAGCTCAAGCCCTGGTTAAGAAGAAGCAATTTCCTCTTGGCCGATACCTCCTTGGAGCTGTCTATCGGCTGCTTTACTCTGCCACTCAGGATCTGATGCTGAAACGGACAGTGGCATATGGAGGTCCATGGTGGTTTATCCAGCTCTGGCTAACTATCTACACGAACACCATGGTCGATCGGCCTCCAGTATCAAACTCGGCCTTCCCATCAGACTACAACGACAATGAAGACCCCTCATCCAGGAGATGTATGTCCTTTGGAGAAACAGCTTCGGTCTATCCTGGAGCTGATCAATCGGCCGAAGAAATATCCACCTGGTTTGTTCGATTCTACACCGGCCCTCCATCAATCAAGATGGACAAGTTTGTTTATCCCTCGGATTCTAAATTTGAGCTCCCTGCCAATCTGACCTTGGGCCAGCTGAATGATGATATGGTTTCAAGAGAGGTCTTCATGATCGGCATCACTCCATGCCTGCTCCCAGTAGGCGTATTTCAAGGCAGAAGCACCAGCTTGTCGTATGAATTTTACAACCCCATGGTGGCTGCCAGACAATGCGGGCTTCGACAACTTCCTATCAGCCTGCACTTCCATCGGCTCCTAGAGAGCAGGGGTACAGTCTCATCAGCCCTGATCATGAGCAAGGTTCTGGAGACCAGGATTCCAAACTTGGGCGACTGTGACCAATTGTGGCTGAGTGCCTTTATCCATATCAGCTTCCAATCATGGTGGCAGGAGTGGACTACTCATATCTTCCATCAATCGGCCAGATACTACCTGACAGAGCTCGTCTACAATATTAGTCCTCAGGTCCCTGACGCCCCAATTCCATCTGTCAGCAGTAGTGGGCAGAAGATAACCTATGCTCTGATCCTGGCTCCGTCAGGCAAATCTGTTATGGAATCGACTATCGGCCTTACTGCCCCTAAGGTGTCGTCACTGCTCCAAGGGCCGATAG
Source organism: Oryza officinalis (assembly GCA_008326285.1). Taxonomy (NCBI): domain Eukaryota; kingdom Viridiplantae; phylum Streptophyta; class Magnoliopsida; order Poales; family Poaceae; genus Oryza; species Oryza officinalis. Next base: position 2,591,071 of record BDMV01000003.1, on the reverse strand, counting down.
TCAAAGAGACTACAAAAAGGAAGATGCCGGCGAAGGAAAAAATTCAGAAAGCCGGCAAGAAGTCCAAGACTGACGACCACCCCTCCATGGAAGAATTCCTGGATGATCAAGTAATGGAAGAGGAGGTCGATGAAGCGGCCGCCGATATGCTCGAGGAAGAAAACCCATCGGCCAATACTGCTGAAGAGCCATCGGCCAAGCCAACTGGAGATCCATCGGCCACAACCACTATAGATCCACCAGCCGATGATCAAGCTGACACTGCCCAACCAAGGAGAACTAGACATGCAGTCCACAAGGTTCGTGTAATCTGCCCTATCTATTCATGCAATTTCCCTTTTACTGGTTTATTATAACTTGATTTTCTCTTCAGGTCATTGCATCGTCTTTGCTCAAAGAGAGAACTCAATCGGTTCCACTGCCCAGGACAAAGAAGGCCACATTGAAAAAACATGAACAGGCTAAGGCCCGATTGAGAACGCCGTCTCCTTCTCCACCGCCTTCTCCGGTTGCTTCACTAAGAATTGATCTTTTTGTCTTTATCTTTCTGATAATGTATACCTGATTATCGCATTCTTGTTTTTTTTCAGCCACGAGCTCCATCACCTGCACCACATCGGCCAACCCCTTCTCCTGCTGCTTCTGAACAACAAAAGGAGGCCGATGCAGGCACAGCTGATGTCCCATCACAGGTAAACCAGATCACTTTGCATCCTCTGTCGATTTTAGCTTGATTGACTTAACCGTGTCTTGTCTTGATGATTGCAGACTTTAGCCGATATGTTCACTTTCGACATTGGCCAATTTCTTGATGACGAAGACAAGGAGCCAGCCCGCACAGCCAAGCCATCGGTCTCAAAGGACCTGAAAGGCCAGTTGTCCGATATTGCTAATCGGCTGGAGTCATCCTTAGAGTCGCTAGTGGAGAATTGTAATCCAATCAGGAGTAGGGTACAAGAAATTCAAGATCAACTGCCTGAAGACCTGATGGAGATCCTGACGCCAGCCATCTTCTTAGAGCAGTAACACTTCAAGCTTCACAGGGCCAAAGAGAGAATAGCAGAGAGGCAGGAGCGCGAAGGCTTGGAATCGGCCTTAACTGCTAGCAAAGCTCAAGTTAACTCTGACAAGACTAAGTTGGACAAGCTGGTTGTTGAGCCGATCGCCTTGAACAAAAAGCTTGAAGAACTTCGCCACCTTGAAGCAGACCTGCTGTTGAAGATAGAGGTAACTCGCGCAGAAATCCAAGAAGTTGAGGTGAAGATAGCTGCATCCCCAAAGGCCATAGAGGACTAGACTGCGAAACTGAAGGCATCGGCCAAATATCTTGTGACTCTGAGTAAGTCCTTGAAGCCAATTCCAGGGTTGACGGCCGATGACGCTCAGACGATAGATGACATCGATCAAATCCGTCGCAAGGCTATTGCAGCTATCCAAAACTTCATAGGCTGATGTTATATACTTTTTATCTTCTCCTTGTAAAAAGATAACCTCGAGTTTTGATTAATATATACCTTATCGGCCAATTAGCCGAATATGATCTGAAAAAGTTTGAAAAAGTCCATCTGAAAAATTTTGAAGTCCATAAATTTGAATCCATCTGATAAACTTGAAGAATTGCTGAGTATATATATGCCCCCCAAATTTTGGAAGATGAGGGCTAATGTTGTAAAATTTGAACTAAGGGCGATAGTGTATATCGGCCATCTAAAGGCGATGTATTGCACATCGGCTATTATCATAAATCGGCTGGCAAGCCGATCATGAATCGATCCATACGCTTGGATAATATTTCTTTAAATACTTGCCATTAAGAGCTCTGCCATAAACTTCTCCATCTAATCCTTTTAATAGATAGGCATTGCAAGGAACACATCGATGAATCTGAAAAGGACCTTCCTAATTAGGTGACCACTTGTCGAATTTGTTGTCCCTTGAACCAATCGGCAATATCAATTTCCAAACAAGATCCCCTTCCTCAAATGACTTGGCTAGAACCTTTTTGTTATAATGACGAGCAACTCGATCTTTATCTCGCTTGATTTTTTTCAAGGCCCACAATCGGACATGTGCCAAATCATCTAACTCATCAACCATGAGATTGTGGTACTCATCGGCTGTCAAGTCGTCTTGCAATGCAATCCTTCTTGAGCCGATGTTGGTCTCCCATGGCAGCACAGCTTGATGTCCATAAACTAACTGATAAGGCGGCACTTGAGTTGCACCATGACAAGCCATCCGATATGCCCAAAGGGAATCGGCCAGCGTGGTATGCCACCGTCTAGGCTGTTCATCAATCTTTCTCTTGATCAACTTAATTAAAGTCTTGTTAGAAGCTTTCCCATTAGCTTGCGCGTAATATGGAGAAGAATTCAATAGCTTGATGCCCATGCTTTCAGCAAACTCGACAAACTCATCGGACACGAAGATTGATCCCTGATCTGTAGTCAATGTCTGTGAAAGTCCAGACCGATATATAATATGCTCCTTGACAAACTGAATTGCATCCTTGGAATCAACCTTCTTAAGAGGGATGGCCTCAACCCACATTGTGAAGTAGTCTGTAGCCACTAAAATATATTTGTGTCCTTTGCTTGATGGTGGATTAATCTGTCCGATCATGTCTATGCCCCATCCACAAAACGGACATGGCTTTATGATTGGATGCATAGCCGATGCCGGTGCTCTCTGAATTGCTCTAAATTTTTGACAATCTTGACACCCCTTGTAGTACTTGAAACAATCCTCTAGCATTGTCAGCCAAAAATATCCAACTCGCTTCAAAAGCCATCTCATTTTATGGGCCGATTGATGTGTTCCACAAATTCCTTCATGAACCTCGCTCATTACAACCTTGGTTTCTTCTAAACTCAAACACTTGAGCAAGACACCATCAATCCTCCGATAATACAGGTCATCATCTAGCAGGACATAATGTACGACTTTATACTTCATCTTTCGTGACACCAATTGAGAAGGATTTCTCGATGATAGCAAACCTCCAATCATTGGCGTCCACGGCAACAATTTTAACCTGAACATCTTTCGCCATCGGCCTGTATCCTGATGCCCCCTGAGCTAAATCATTGGCTTCAAAATTTTGCTTCCTGGGTATATGCCTCATCGTCACAATCTTGAAAGCTTGTAGCAACTCCTTGCACTCGTCATTGTAAACCCTGAGAATATCATTCTTGCATTCATACTCCCGAGAATATAATTCTTGCATTCATACTCCCCAGAAAGTTGATTAATGACCAACTGTGAATCACCAATAATTTCTACGGAATCAGCCTCGACCTCTTGTAACAGTTGCAAACAGTTGAGAACAGCTTCATATTCTGCTTGATTATTAGTATAATAGGGTTTGATAGTGAACGCAAACTCGAAGCTTGCCCCCCGAGGGGATATGATGACTATGCCGATACCGCATCCATGTCTGCAAACAGATCCATCAAAATACAGGGTCCATGGCACAATATCTGAATATGCAACTGAATCATCTCTATGTCGAACAATGAAATCGGCCAGGGCATGTCCTTTGATCGCTTTGGCCGATTCATACCTGAGATCAAACTCTGTCAAGGCAAAAATCCACTTCCCAATTCGTCCTTTCAAAACAGGGGCCGATAGCATGTATTTCATCACATCGGCCTTACTGACCACAATGCATTCATTGGAAAGTAAATAATGCCTCAACTTGGTACATGAAAAATATAAGCATAGACATAATTTCTCCACCGGCGTGTACCTTGTCTCAGCGTCTAACAACCTCCTGCTGAGATAAAAAATAGCTCTTTCCTTGCCATCAATGTCTTGAACCAAGACTGAGCCGATGGATTTCTCATCGGCCGATAGGTACAGCCTGAATGGAACCCCTTTCTGTGGAGGGATTAGAACCGAAGGGGAAGTTAGATACTACTTGATATCGTCCAACGCTTTTTGTTGCTTATCATCCCATACAAACTCCTGATCGTCCTTTATCTTCAACAATGGAGTGAATGGCTCTATCCTGCCTGATAGGTTTGATATAAAGCGCCGGACAAAGTTGTTCTTCCCGAGCAGAGATTGTAACTTGGTCTTGTTTGTTGGAGGCTTGATATTTTTAATGGCATCAATGTTCTTCTGTGTAATATCGATTCCTCTTTCATGGACCAAGAAACCTAGAAACTGATCGACCGATACGCCAAAGGCACATTTGTTAGGATTCATCTTTAAACCATATTTCCTTGCTCTTTCTAGTACCTTGCGTAAATCGGCCAAGTGCATATTGTACTCCTTGGACTTCACGACAACATCATCAATGTAAACCTCGATCAACGAACCGATAAGGTCATGAAAAATGTAATTCATAGCCCTCTGATAAGTAGCTCCAGCGTTTTTTAAACTGAAGGTCATGACAACCCACTCATATAGGCCGATTGCCCCCGGGCACCGGAAGGCTGTCTTGTCAATATCTTCCTCGGCCATGAATATCTGGTTGTAGCCTGCGTTCCCATCCATGAAACTGATAATCCTATGTCCAGACGCGGCATCCACCAGCAGATCGGCCAACGGCATAGGGTACTCGTCTTTTGGCGTTGCCTTATTCAAGTCCCTGAAATCGATACATACCCTAAGCTTGTCGTTTTTCTTCAACACCGAAACTATATTGGAAACCCACTCCGCATATTGGCAGGGTCTAATGAAATTAGCGTCGTAAAGTATAGTGATCTCTGCTTTGATAGCTTTATGCATATCGACCTTAAATCTCCGAGGAGCTTGCTTAAACGGCCGATAGCCTGGTTTGACAGCTAACCGATGTTCTACGATCGATCGGCTTAACCCTGGCATCTCATGATATTCCCATGCAAAACAGTCTATGAATTCTTTCAAAAGATTTATCAAATTATTTTTATATTCTCTTGGCAGGTTAGCACTTACATACGTCAGCCTAGGTCTATCACCTGTTCCTATATCAACTTCTTCGAGCTGATCGGCCGACGTAAAGCCTTGTGCCAATTTTCTATCTAGCTCATCCACCGCATCGTCTGTGTAGGGACTAGCTTGCTCATCTTGGGCAGTGGATGGTTCATCTTTGTTAAAGTAACTGCTTGTCTTGATCTTCAATCGTCTCGATATCACAATCAGTCAGCTTGAGGAAATCGGCATCCCAAACTCGTCCGGATAAGCAGTCGATTCCCTCCATCTCCCAAACTGCGAGGTCGGCATTGGCCACGTGTACTGACCGATCGGCCTGCACGATCTCGACCTGGTCTCCTTGCCATTGTATAAGGCATTGGTGCATTGTTGAAGGGACGCAACAGTTTCGTGGATCCAATCTCGTCCCAACAACAGGCTGTAGGAACCCTTTCCATCGAAAACGAAGAAGGTAGTGGGTATCATCTTGTTTCCCACGGTGAGCTCCACGTTTAGCACCCCCTTTGCCTCGGATGCGTTGCCACCAAAGTCTTTCAGCACCATGTTGGTCTTGATGAGGTCCTCCGGCACTTTTCCAAGCTTCCGGAAGGTTGTATACGGCATTAAGTTCACTGCCGCGCTACCATTGGCCGTCCATTGATGAATCCCTTGATGTATAACGGCTGTAGGTGCCTGTGGCTGGTGTCAGCTGGCTTGTTGAATATGGCCTAGTCTGGTGACAACTGTAGTCGAGCCGACGACTGCTCATCGTCGGCTATTGCTTCATCGGCCGTCTGCACGCTGTATTCTGCTGGCAATATGAAAACCATATTAACAGAAGCCGATGCTACACCTTTACCTTTGGCGGACGTAGGAGCTCGATCTATCTTGGAGGTGCCCTCATCGGCCTTGACCACCGTAGATTTTATCCTCCACTCTTTTTTAGTCCTGGCCGGCCGATGGGCTGTTGTCGCTTGCTGCTCCTGGACCTGCTCCTTCCTCCTCACCCTCTGTACCCGTTGTTTTTGGGTCTTGGTAAACACGTCGCTCGGGCACCGCTAAGGATTTTGGGGTTGATCGACGTCTTCGTCGTGATGATCTTGGTGCATCGGCCCTAGCCTTTCATGCACGGATTTTCTTTGCTTGGCTGGCCGATGCGCTTGCCTACTTGAGCTGCCCTGATGAGGGTCTTCTACATCATTGCACTCAGGGCACTCTTGGATGGATGGCGACCTCATCCCTTCGTTCCAATAGAACCGGAAAAACTCGCACTCCTAATGCGGGTCATAGGAGTTGTCTTGATCGCCGTAGTCTTGTGCTTGTTCTTCCTGCCGTCGCTGGTATTTCCTGATCAGGCCCTCCGAGGTCTGATAAGGTTGCTTGCCAGTCCGATGGCCACCGCCGTCGGCCCTGTCCGCCCGCACCATGTTGACTGGGAACGGGTGCCCTTCTATTTTCATCGGCCGCTTGGCGTCGTCGATCTTAATCCTGCCTTGCTCGATGACCGATTGGATCTGTTGTCGAAAGATCTTGCATTCATTAGTATGATGGGAATAGGTGTTGTGCCACTTGCAATATCTCCTCTTCTTGATTTCTTCGGCCGATGGAAGTATATGACCTACTGGCAGCTGGATCTGCTTTTCTTGCAGGAGTAAGTCAAATATTTTGTCAGCCTTATTAATGTCGAAGTCGTATTTGTCCTCCTTATCGCCCTTTTTGGCCCATTGGCATGTTGTCGGCTTCTTCATCCGGGCCCACTCGGCTAGATCGACGTCAACATCTTCTTCATCATCTTTGTCGGAGGTGTACTGATAAATTGTATTAATTTTCTTCGCAAACTTCTACGCCTCCTGGAATCATTGCTCGTGGGCCGATACTCATTGTGCTAGCTGAGCTAGGCTATCAAATTCCTAAGAGGAGAATCTCTCTCGTATCGGCCCTAATAATCCTTGGAACGCCAGATCAGCCAGTTGAGAATCGGTCAAGTTGAGGTTGTAACAACTATCCCTTATGTCCCTGAATCTTTGAATATACTCTGGGACCAATTCATCAACACGTTGCCTGATGGCGGTGAGATCAGACAGCTTCATCTCTTGTACACCACTGTAGAAATATCTGTGAAACTGCTTCTCTAGATCTATCCATCCTCTGATGGAATTGCAGGGTAAAGAAGAGAACCATGTAAATGCTGACCCTGACAAGGACAGAGGGAAAAACCTCACCCTCAACGCCTCTATGGCCGATGCCTCTCCACAGTATGCTAGGAATCGGGTCACGTGCTCATATGTCGAGACGTTGTCCTGCCCTGAAAACTTGGGGAAGTCCGGGATCTTGTATCGGCTTGGCAGTGGCACTTTGTCAAACTCCGCGGGGTATGGGTGCCGAGACACTGTAGAGTTCTCCTTGGGCTTTAAGCCAAACTGATCTCGCATCACTTCGGCTATCATATCGGCCCAGTATCCTACGGGCTGATGTGGGAAGTCCTGGTGGTAGGATTGCTGCAGGCCCTCTGCCCGATATTGCTTGGGGGAGTACGATTGGAAGTGATGATTTAAGTTCTGTGCATCGTACTGCCCCGCGGTATACTGCTGATAGCCTTGCGGCACGTTCTAAGCAGTATGTGGTGGAAGGTTAATGAACGCAGGGGCCTGAGGTTGTCCGGCCGATGGCGGATTTACTGGAATCTGCTGTATCGGCTCGACCACCGGTTGTTTCCCCTTCGTCCAGTATGCAAATTGCTCCTCAGTGATGTGCTGGGGACTTCCTCCCGCTTGCTTGGCCAGGACCAGTGGCAAGGTTGGCAACGGCTGAGCCGATGGAGGCGGGATCGGCGTCGTCGGCTCTGGAGTTGAACTCAGATTGGTCCTCAGGGTCCGATAAGCTGGGAACGTGTTTTTAGGCAAGAAAATCGGCCCCTGAGGTTTGTACTGGTGAATTGAGCCATCTAAAATTGACTTGACCGTGTTAGTCAAGGTGTTCACCAGAATCCCCAACTGGTTGACTAGCGTAGAGTGGACTGCGGAGTCGATGCGGTCTTGCAACATCGGCGCGGCGTTTTCTTCAGTCTTTACGACGTGGTCTTGGGCTGCCGCCGACGTGCTGGCTCCATCTCCAAGGCTCGGCAATACCATCTTGGTTTTCTGAATGAGAGTGTCTTGCCGAGTCCTAGAATACGTCTGCAGGTACATGTTCCGAAACTGCTCGACTATCTTGTCCATCTCAGCTATTTGCTCCTCGTTGAGCTGCTCGGCGGTCACGGTGACGACGTTCTCCTCGGAGATCTCACCCTGCTTCGACATGTTGCAGTGATCTTGTTGCTGTTGCAAAGCTTGTGTTCTTGATGGTCCCACTGGCCGTGCCAAAAGCGTGTTGGCGTAGAATTTCGACCCGCCTTGCAACCAAACGGGTTCCACGTTTCCACGACGGCCTAGGAGGTTTGCTTTACTCCAGTGCAGGTCCAAAGGCTTGCCTAGTCGTGTGTAGAGCGTGCCAGTTGATTTGATCTGCAATCAACAAGATAAACAAGCAAACCGTGTTAGAAAACAATGGCCGATGGGCCGATGGGCCGATGTCGCATTGTCGTGGCCCAGCTGATAGGGCAAAGCTGTATCAGCTCACTTGTAATAAAATAACATTAAAGCATGGATCTGATCTTATCGGCCTTCATCAACATATTAATATCGATTAATGGCATCGGCCAATATGGGATAACAAAGATAACTACACTAGCTAATACTCTAGTGCAAATCTATACGAACCAATCAACCAATATAAATATGTCGATCACAGATAAACCCTAAAGAGTAATCTATAACAGATGCGTCTATATTCATCGATCCGTTCATGTAGATGGCAGATACACATAAAAACCTTACGAAAATCATGCATATCAGGCAAGACTGGCTGAAACTCCAGTGCTATCCTTAATTACAATCGAAAACAGGCTTTGGGTTAAATCTCAAGACAGGACTAAGGTCGATGGCAACTCAAAGTGTGAATTGAGATTTAACATAAAGAGAATCAAGTCGCCGATTGCTTTTGGGGATGGTAGGTGCATTGAATGATTTAACCAAGCATAATAATTAGACCACCGTCGGCAATAAACCCTAAAACGAGCAAATCGCTGGCGAAGCGTAATTAAAACACTTGTCAAAATCATCCAAAGCATGATAAATGACGATCACATCATTGAGGCTTAACGTGTCTAAAGCGACACGCTAGCCCCGACGATGTAGATCGTCGGGCACGAGTTCTTACCTCTGCTCCGGGGAAGCAAGAACTCGCCGGGAACTGACCTCTTGCGAGGGTTGGCGATGCGCCGAAAGTAGATTGAAACAAACTGGTTGTTGTATTCGGTTGTGAGAGAGTTTCCATGTACAAACTACCGGGATATTTATACCCGAGATTACAATAGGGTCCTTGTAGGACATGATCTTATCTCTAACTAACAAACAAGTCTTTGCGGCAGATTCTTGCCACAGATCAGATCTAAACCTACTTGATTTATAAGATACAACTGCCTAAAACCGAGCTTTATCTCTATTTGGCAACTTCCTTGAGGCTTATCTCGAGCCCAAACCAAGCCCACGCTGACTCTGTCAACTTCTAGCCTCTATCAGCCAATCGACCATATTGAATCCGTATCGGCCGATACACTCTTCCTACTAGCACTTCTCCCAGTCCGATACGTTCACCGAGTCTGATACGTTGCTTGGTCCGACTCCAACTTAATCCTTCCTCTCTGCTTTAGTTTCCTCCTTCCTCTCCGGGTTGATTACGAAAATCTGCTGTTAACACCGACGTGAAGCCTTGTCCCAATTTTCCGTCTAATTCATCCACCACATCTTTTGTATAGGGACTATGTTGTTCGTCTTGGCTTGTGGATGTTACGCCTTTGTTAAAGTAACTGCTTGTTTTCATCTTTGATCGGCTCAATGTCACAGTCAGTTACCTTTAAGAAATCGGCCTCCCAAACTCATCCGGACAGGCAATCGATTCCTTCCATCTCCCATACTGCAACATCGGCATTGGCCACGTGTACTCACCGATCGGCCTACACGATCTCGACCTGGTCCCCTTGCCACTGAATGAGGCATTGATGCATTGCTGAAGGGATGCAACAATTTACGTGAATCCAATCTCGTCCCAACAACAGGCTGTAGGAACCCTTTCCATCGAATACAAAAAAGGTGGTAGGGATTGTCTTGTTGCCCACTGTGAGTTCCACGTTCAACACCCCTTTTGCCTCAGATGCGTTGCCGCCGAAGTCCTTTAACACCATATAAGTCTTGATGAGGTCCTCCGGTACTTTTCCAAGCTTCCTGAAAGTTGTATATGGCATCAAATTTACTGCCGCGCCACCATCGACCAGCATCTTCGTCATCAGCCGCCCATTGACGTAGCCCTTGATGTACAACGGCTGGAGGTGCTTGTAGCTGGTGTCGGCCGGCTTGTCGAACACGGCTTGTTCTGGCGACAACTGTAGCTTAGCCGAAGGTTGCTCTACACATCATCGGCTGCTGCTTCATCGGCCATCTGTATACTGTACTCTGTTGGCAATATGAAGACCATGTTAACAGAAGCCGATGCTATGCCTTTACCTTTTGCAGACGCAGGAGCTTGAGTTGATTTTGTGGCACCCTCATCGGCCTTGACCACTGTAGATTTTATCTTCCACTCTTTTCTAGTCTTGGTGGGCCGATGGGCGATCGCCGCCTGCTGCTCCTAGATCTGTTTCTTCTGCCTTAGCCTCTGAACCAGTCGCTTTTGAGTTTTGCTAAATACGTCACTTGGGCACCACTGAGGGTTCTGGGCTTGCTCGTCGTCTTCAGTCCGACGATCGTGGTGCATTGGCCCTAGCCTCTCATGTACAGATTTCCTCTGCTTGATTGGCCGATGTGCTTTTCTGCTCGAGCTGCCCTGGTAGAATTCTTCTACGTCATTGCATGTAGGACACTCTTGTATTGATGGCAACCTCATCCCTTCATTCCAATAGAACCGGAAAAACTCGCACTCCCAATGAGGATCATAGGATCTATCTTGGTCAGAGTAATCTTGTGCTTGCTCCTCCCGCCTCCGCTGGTATTTTTTGATAAGGCCTTCTGAGGTCTGATAAGGTCACTTATTGGTACGATAGCCATCGCTATCGGCCCTATCAGCCTGCACCATGTTGACTGGGAACGGGTGTCCTTCTATCTTCATCGGCCTCTTGGTTTCATCAAACTTGATCCTACCTTGTTTGATGGTCGATTGTATTTACTGTCGGAAGATCTTGTGATGAGGACACAACTAGCTCGGATATAACCATGACTACCTTGTTTATTAATCAGCCAAAGGTTAACCAGTTCTACATAAGATTTACTTGTTATATTTTTGAACATACGTTGCTACAGAATGAGTTTTGTTTGTTTTTGTTTGCAGAGGTACTTGCTTGGATGAAGGAAAAGAAGCCGAGCATAATGAATGCATGGAATATCAAAAAAGTTGATTGGGGACCAAACCAAGACCTTCTCCAAGTCGACTTCGGGTGCAATTCGGAGTCCAGGACCAGTCTGCACTAAAACGGGCGCCCAGGTCGCATACTTGCTCGGATTGGGGCATTCTTTATATGGATGGAAAGCTAAGAAGATAACCTTTCCAATGGTTCTGGTCCCATGTCCAAATTCGTTACGAGTCGTCGGGAATTGTCCGAACAAGTTGACATTCAGAGTCTATCCCGGCGCTGCGACGCCGTATTTGGGCCTTTGACCCATGTATCGTGTTGGAGCCCATTAGGGTTGTGTCAAGGGGTGCTTGCATGACCCTAAACTCCATATATCAGTAGCCATCGCTATCTTTAGATTTTGGGTTTTGCTTAGATTAATCTGTCAAGAACAGTTTCGCCGCTAGATCGGTTTGTAAGACCCCAACTTGTGAGCTTAATCATTCATCTGCAATTTTGGTTGTATTCTATCTCGTTCTTATTTGTGTTCTTCGATTGGCAAACAGGGATTAGCCTTTTCGGCGAGGTCACCCGCGTTTTGACACGGGTGATAACCAGAGGAGACGTGGTGCTGCGATTGCGGGGCTCAAGAGCGTGCGCGTTCAAGAAGCCGGATCGATTTGTGTCGCGACTCCGTCCAAATCGTTGTTTATCAGAACCTTTCGGAAGATCGGGAACTCTAGTGCACATCAAGTGGTATCAGAGCTCTAGTTCACCGTCAGGTTCGCCCAGTTTCTTTACCCTAGATTAGTTTTTGTTTTCACAATAATCCTAGAGTCTACAGAAAAGCAAAAAAAAAAATTTAGTCGTTAGTTACCTTAACCTAGACCGTGTTTAGCCTTTGCATGATTCTTTTTCAGAGTCCGTAGTGGAGTTTGGGTCCTAGTTTAAGTTCTTGTTGCTGGTCTAGTGCGTGTTTTAGTCTAGTCATGTGTTTTTCACCGTGTGTTAGGGTTCATCCTTTGAGAGCCGTTCCACCATCATAAACATCCATCAGATCACCACGCATCACCAGAACACCCTACATACTCCGCTGCCACCATATTCCAATTCCACCACAAAAAGACTAGGTTATATCTCCTTTGGAAAACCTAGCCGGAAGCCCAAACTTCAAACAGCCATAACTTTTGCATACGGACTCGGAATCAGGCAAATTTTAACTTTTCGGATCAGAGCAAAAAATTTTACATCCGTTTCCCCCAACCTTTGGTGAGTTTGGCGAAATCAAAATTCCAAAATTTGGCTTGCAAAATTGTCTGTTTGAGCTCACAAGTTTCTGCACTCTCTTAATAGTGGTATCAAAAAATTCCATAGGCCACATATCAACTCCGATTGAGCTGTAACTTTGTGGTGTTCCTATTTTTGTGCTGCTGGAAAATAAAAAAAGAAAAGAAAAATAAAAGAAAAAAAAAAGAAAAGTTGATTTCCACTAGTGCCTCGAGCTCACGACGCGCTCCGTTGAGCCTATCAGCCTTGCGGTTTTGTTATTTTTGCTGAGACTCGCCAAAGCTTGCCTGCCAATCCTTCCTTGCTATTTACTAGTGTCATAATTCATTTGTGTCATCATTGTTACCACTACTGTCTAGGACACAAGTAGACCAGCAACTAAGGGCAAGTGACTTGGGATTTTTATTCAGCATTACTATCTGTCATTGGATTGTGTACCACTCACATATATTTGACCTTCCTAGCTCCACATATTACTTCTGGACAGCACAGGTTCTTGATCCCTGCAATCGCTGACTACGCCTTCCAGGTACCCTTTGCTTTGCTGGTAAGAACTTTATAAGAGTTTGGTTAGGTACTCCATATTGCTGAGAATTATTGAGAGGCACCACCGCACCTGCGTAGTAGATTATTAGGGATAACCTTCACTGTTTGTTGCTGTTTGGAGTGTTTTAAAATAGATCAGAACAATTACAGTTAAATTAATATATATTAAAGCTTAGTTCTGAGCAATCTGTTTTCTTTCTTGTGCATTTCTTTCTGCTGGCTTTTCTCCTTCAGATGGTCAACACAAGGACGAGTGGTAACAACAACGGACAGGAGGGATCACAGGCTAATGGAACAAACACCAACGCTCCTCCTCCACCACCGGATAATCCCACTCTTACTCAAGTGCTAGCTAGCCAGACGCAGATGATGGCGGCTATGATGCAGCAAATGCAGCAGCAGCATCAACAAATGCAACAGCAAATGTTGCAACAGATGCAACAACAAGCTCAACAGCAGCAGCAGCAGGCCCAACAGAATCAACCACCACCCCAATCCAAGTTGCCAGAGTTTCTTCGTGTCAGACCGCCGGTTTTCTCAAGTACTACTAATCCCATGGAAGCGAATGATTGGCTTCATGTTATTGAGAAGAAGCTTAATCTACTCCAGTGCAATGATCAAGAGAAGGTCGCTTTTGCTACCCATCAATTGCAGGGTCCCGCTTCGGCTTGGTGGGATAACTATTTGGTTACCCGTCCACCCGGAACGGAGGTCACTTGGGCGGAGTTTTGCCGCAGTTTCAGGAAAGCCCAAATTCCTGACGGCATAGTAGCCCAGAAGAAGAGGGAGTTTAGAGCGCTCCACCAAGGTAGTAGAACAGTGACGGAGTACCTTCATGAGTTTAACCGTCTCGCACGTTATGCTCCGGAGGATGTGCGCACTGATGCAGAAAGGCAGGAAAAGTTTCTTTCCGGCCTGGATGATGAATTGACCAACCAGCTAATCTCAGGGGATTATGCTGATTTCGAGAAGTTAGTTGATAAGGCGATCCGTCAAGAGGATCAACGCAACAGGATGGATCGGAAGAGGAAAGCAGTTCAGTTCAGGACGCAGCAGGGAAGTCAACAGAAGCCCCGGTTCACCGCCGGACAGCAGGGTGGACCTACTACAATGATTGTTCGTCAACATCGGCCTTACCAGCCTGGTAATTTCAACAACAACAATTCCAGCAACCGCAACAACAACGGGGGACAGCCCAACCGCAACCCGGTTCCGCGCCCGCCAACGGCCGCAGCTCAGCCAGCTCCATCGACTCAACCCAGGAAGGAGTCCGGCGAAAAATCATTTGTCTGCTTCAACTGCAACGAGCCCGGACACTTCGCCGACAAGTGCCCGAAGCCAAGGCGTGCAGGACCCAAGTTTGTTCATGCCCGTGTCAACCATGCGTCAGCAGAAGAGGCACAGGTTGCACCAGAAGTGGTATTGGGTACGTTTCCTGTCAATTCAGTTCCAGCTATCACTCTTTTTGATTCTGGCGCTACACATTCCTTTTTATCAAAGCGTTTTGCTGGGACATATGGGTTGTCAGTAGTGAAACTTAGAACACCTATGTGGGTTCACACTCCTGGGAATGAGATGACCACAGCCCACGTTTGCCCCTCTGTGGAAATAGAAATCCAGGGTTCTAGATTTCTAGCCAATCTTATCCTTCTTGAGTCCAAGGACCTAGATGTCATTCTTGGGATGGATTGGTTAACAAGGCACAAGGGAGTTATCGATTGCGCTAGTCGCACTATCACTCTGGTTAATGAGAAGGGAGAAGTCGTGAAATTCCAGTCGCCGATACCCCCGAAGCAGAGAGTGTGCTTGAACCAAGTAGATGGGATGAAACAGATCGCAGAAGAAGGGAAAGATATTAAAAAGTTGGAGGATATTCCTATTGTTAGAGAATACCCTGAAGTCTTTCCAGATGACATAACCACAATGCCACCGAAGAGAGAAATTGAATTTCGAATTGATTTAGTACCGGGAACTGCCCCGATACACAAGAGACCCTATAGGATGGGAGCCAATGAACTGGCGGAAGTCAAGAAGCAAGTTGATGAGCAGTTGCAGAAAGGATATATTCGCCCGAGTACGTCGCCTTGGAGTGCTCCGGTGATCTTTGTGGAGAAGAAAGATAAGACCAAGAGGATGTGCGTCGACTATCGCGCCCTCAATGAGGTGACTGTCAAGAACAAATACCCGTTACCTCGGATTGATGATTTGTTTGATCAGCTAAAGGGAGCAACATGGTTCTCCAAGATAGACCTGCGATCAGGCTACCACCAATTGAGGATTAGAGAGGAAGACTTTTCAGAAGAGTAGGCTTGTTGCTACCGTTGAGGAATGCCTGTGGAGTGGAGTCGCTACGTTGCGAGTGTTTAGCTTATTGGAATAGTTGTTTCCTTTTTCCGCTGCAGTTTTGTAAGAGATTTTTATTGTTTTGTAAGACGTGGATCTGTATGGCAACTTTGTCATTTGTGTACCCTGGCTGGTCCTGGACAGGGATCTTAATACACAATTTGCTTTGGAAATTCTGGTAGTGAATTTCTGGGCGTGACAGAGCTGTATCTGCTTCTCCTACAGCAGTAGATCAAATATCTTATCGGCCCTATTGATGTCGAAGTCGAATTTGTCATCTTTGTCGCCCTTGTTGGCCCATTGGCATGTTGTCGGCTTCTTCATCCGGGCCCACTCGGCCAAATCGACCTCGGCATCAACTTCATCATCGTCGTCGGAGGCGTATTGGTAAACACTGTTAATCTTCGTTGCGAATTTCTTCACCTCCTGGAACCTTTGTTCATGGGCCGATACCCTCTATGCTAGTTGAACTAGGCTATCAAACTCTTGCAATGAGAACCTTTCTCGTATCGGCCCTAGCAATCCCTGGAACGCCAAATCGGCCAGTTGAGAATCGGTCAAACTAAGGCTATAACACCTATTCCTTATGTCCCTGAATCGTAGCATCTCACTCGGCAACATGGCTTTAGCCCCATAAACTAAGAAGAAAGGCGACTGACCCGTAGCCTGACTGGGTGTAGTTCGCAATGACCACAAAACTGAAGGCAACTCTTGAACCCATCGTCCAGCATAAGGGCACAATCTATCAAAAACTCAAGCCTTAATACCTTGAAGAACCATACCGTTAGCGCGTTCAACCAGTCCATTGCTTTTGGGATGTGCTACTGACGCATAACAAATCTTGATTCCAAAATCGTCACAAAATTCCTTGAAAGCTCCTCCCGATGTTAGTAATAATCCTATTCGGGACACCAAACCGATGCACAATGTTAAGGATAAAATCACGTGCTTTGTCTGCAGTAATTGTGGCAACCAGCCTAGCTTCAATCCATTTAGAGAACTTGTCAATTACAACGAACAAATGTGTAAAACCTCTTGGAGCCTTTCTGAAAGGACCAACAATATCTAGACCCCAAACTACAAAAGGCCAAGAGAGTGGAATCGTTTGCAACTCTTGGGCTGGAACATGACTCTGTCAAGCAAAAAATTGGCAACCTTGACAAGTCCGAACCACTTTATCCATGTCAGTTACCACCGTAAGCCAGAAAAAACCGTGCCATTAAGCTTTGCCCACCAAAGTACGTGCTACGGCATGACTACCACAAATTCCTAACTGAATGTCTTGCAACAATTGTTAGCCTTCCTCGATTGTAACACATCTTAACAGAACTCCAGACGGGCTTCTCCTATACAACTCAGAGGCAATCATGACATAATTGTGACTACGACGTCGAACTCGTTCTGTTTCATCTCGATCTTTGGGTAACTCCTGCCAAGTCAAAAACTTGATAAAAGGTGTCCTCCAGTCGGTGTCAAGCATAGAAACCTGGTGCGCAACCTCCTCTTCGGTAGCTCCCTTTTTAACAACAGTCGGCTCGTGAAGGTGCTCAACAAAAACTTCTGTCGGGGTAGCCTCTCGTCTAGATCCAAACTGAGCTAGTTGATCTGCAACTTCATTGTTATGCCTTAAGACATGTGATAATTCCAAACCGTCGAACTTGTCTTCTAGCTTGCGAACTTCCTGACGATAAGCAGCCATATTGTCATTTTAACAGGACCAATCCTTCATCACTTGGTTCACAAACAACTGGGAATATCCTCGCACGATCATGCGCCGTATACCAAGGGATATAGCAAGTCGTAGCCCGTGAAGTAGTGCTTCGTACTCAGCTACATTGTGTGAAGCCAAAAAATGAATTTGAAGAACATACCGCAATCTTTCACCAGTCGGGGAAATCAAGACGACATCAGCTCCGGTACCAGAAACCCGCTTAAATCCATCAAAATTCATAGTCCAATATTCCAGCTCCTCCATACGTATGTCTCCTTGACACTCGGTCCACTCGGCGACAAAATCAGCCAAGATCTGGGACTTGATTCATGTCCTTGCTTTGAAAGTGATGTCTAACGACATCAAGTCCCAAGCCCACTTCGCAATACGCCTAGTAGCCTCCCGATTATGAAGAACATCGTTGAGTGAAAAGGATGTGACCATAGTAACCGAGTGACTTTGGAAATAATGAGCTAATTTCCTGATGGTAATTAAAACTCTATATAATAATTTTTGTACCTGGGAATAGTGTGTTTTGGATCCGGCTAGCACCTCACTGACAAAATAAATATGTTGAAGCTAACACAAGTGGCATGGTAAGGAAATTCTTGAAATCTTCAAAGGCTTTCTGGTCTTCCAGGGTCCATTGAAACTCATCTATCTTCTTGAGCAACCTAAAAGAAAGCCAGCCTTGTTCCTTGAGTTTAGAAACAAACCGGCTCAGAGCTACCAAGCATCTGGTAAGTTTTTGGACAACCTTCTGGGTACTCGGCGGCTTCATGTTCTGTAGGGCGTTGATCTTCTACGGATTAGCTTCCATACCACGATGAGACACCATAAACCAAGCAGCTTCCCTGATGATACTCCGAAAGTGCACTTTTCTAGATTTAACTTCATTCTGAAAGCTCGAATATTTAAAAAGGTTTCTTCTAAATCAGCAATCAAATCTTGTTTTTGCTTGGTTTTGATGACAAAGTCGTCAACATAAGCTTCCACGTTCCTCTTGAGTTGAGTCTGTAAACATCTTTGGATCATACGCTGATATGTAGCTCCAGCATTTTTAAGACCAAATGGCATCGTGATGTAACAATAGGCTCCAAACAGGGTAATAAACGACGTCTTCAGGCAGTCGGACTCCTTCAAACTGATTTGATGATATCCTAAATAACAATCAAGGAAGCTAAGAAGCTCGCAACCAGCGGTTGAGTCGATGACTTGATCGATGTGGGGTAATCCGAAAGGATCCTTGGGGCAAGACTTGTTAAGGTCGGTGTAATCGACACACATGCGCCATTGTCCTGTCTTCTTTCATACTAGAACTGTGTTGGCCAACTAGTCGGGGTGGTAAACTTCCTTGATGAATCCAGTCGCCAAGAGCTTCACGAGTTCTTCCTTAATAGCATCTCTCTGATCTTGCACGAAGCGCCGAAGTTGTTGCTTAATGGGTTTTGCATCCTCTTTAACATTTAGTGAGTGCTCAATCACCTCTCTCGGAATACCAGGCATATCGGATGGTTTCGACACAAATATATCTTTATTATTTTGTAGAAAGGTGATGAGCACGCTTTCCTATTTACAATCTAGCTTGGCGCCTATTACAGCAGTCTTGAAGAGATCAGAAGGATCGAGTGGAATCTTCTTGGTCTTAACATCGCCTTCTCTCGACTGGGCCAACTTTTTTTGCTAGGATTTCGCCTTCTTTAGATGTTGATGCGCCTAGTCGAACTTCTTGTTGGCCAAGCAAACTTTCGTGAGATTGGGCCATGTCGCAGATCTATTTGTCGTAGGTGAAGGCTTGTTTGACGTCGCTGCGCAGGGAGATAACTCCTCGATGTCCGGGCATTTTCATCATCAGATAGGTATAGTGTGGGACTGCCATGAATTTGGCGAGCGCGGGTCTTCCAAGGATGGCATGGTAAGCTTCTTGAAAGTCGACAACTTCAAAGCTAACGTTCTCTGTATGAAAATTCTCCCGAGTGCCGAAAGTGATTGGGAGAGTGATTTGCCCGAGTGGTGTAGATGACAATCCTGGAATAACTCCATGACAAGGGGCTGAACTTGGTTTTAATTTGGACCTTGCGATCTGCATCTCGTCCAGTGTCTTGGCGAAGAGGATATTGAGAGTGCTGCCACCATCAATGAGAACACGCTTGAGCTTGACATTGCGGACAACCAGGTCTAGTACCAGGGGATACCGTTCCGGGTGAACCACTCGGTTAGGACGATCCGAGCGGTTAAATGTGATAGCCACCTCCGACCATAGCAGGTAATGTGGAACCTCAGGCTGAACAGCATTGATATCTCTGTCAGTCAATTTCTGCTTTCGCTTCGACTCGTATACGAGTGGTCCTCTGAAAATATGGTTTAACTCGGTCCTGTGGCCTTGGAAAGGTTTTGAACCACTGTTTGCGTCGTCTTTCTTGGTTCCTGAAGTCTCGGCTTCGTCAATCGGCTTCTGAAGTTGGGCCGTATAGTGCTCGGTGAATTGTTTGTAGATGAAGCAGTCTTTGCCCGTGTGTTAATGATTTGGGTGATGCAGCATTGAGCATTCATTATCTTGTCGTAGGCACTGATGCATGGACGTTGTTGCTGGTAGTTTGATGTTGCGGCGACCAGGTCCCTGGGCTTACGCTTGCGATCATTTTGGCCACCGTTGGCATTGCCGTTGTCCTTCTTGGGACGCTGTTGATGCAAAAAACACACACTGGCCTGGGAGATCTGCTTAGCTCCAGTGCAGGTCCAAATCTTGGTGAGATGCGGGCGTGCCAGTCAGTTTGATCCTGCAACTGACAAGATATACAAACGACAGATCAAAGAACCGATCGGCCAACATAGCCGATGTAGCAATTCCAGCCGATCCTGATGACAGCCGATAGCGATAGGGTTTTGAGCTATCGGCTATGTGTTCAATGTAGATTCTGACACTTGATGAAGAGACAATCGACTGATGATAATATGCATTAGATCGGCAATGACTTGATAAAGTAAAACGAAAGTTAGACATACTCGATCGGCTGTAGATATCAATGATACATAATCTAAATCTCAAAATATATTTAAACCAAGTGATTGGGATAGATCGGACAGGGCGCCGAGACAGTATAAATCACTTATGTCTAAAAACACCTCAAGAGAGAGATTATATATATTCATAGCATAGCCGATGAAGTAAATCTAACATAGATCCAATGCAATAAAATCCACAAGATTAGATTAAACAGTGAAACCTTTGTTGTCATCGGCTAAATTCAACTTATATGCAATCCTTATAAGCCGATGCAACGTCCAGATAACTCATCGGCTGAAACCCCGATGAAACCCTTATCGGCAATCAAAAAGCAGGCTAGAGATTCATGGTTCTAAGCACGACTTAGTAGGTCAAACTCAACTGATGCAGCACTAAGTATGTAAAGAAACACGGTATCTAGATGATCAAGCCCTTGACTGATTTTCAGGGTGGTAGATGCCTAAGCTAATCTAATCTAGCAAGACGATTTAGTCGATACCGGCAGAAACCCTAAAACGAGAAGCAGCCGATAAAGCTAAATCGAGATGCTAATACTAGATTAACAGAAGACATATGATAAATAGCCAGGCAAATATATCATCCAAACCAGAGCAATCCAAGAGGTCGAATGTACTGATGCAGCCTTGAACGACGCCGACGTAGATGATACAATTGCCTGAACCGACGGAACATTGGACTTACCCCTTCGCCGGAGATCGACAGCCGATGCAGCCCCGCGTCAGGTGCCAAATTCCGCCGGTTGATAAAGAAACCGTAACAGAGTAAAAGGTGGCGATGCGCCGAATTGTATTGATCGAGAGTTGATAGATTACAATAACCCCGGGTGTACATATTTATACCCATGGGGAGATACTAGTCCTTGTAGGACAAGAAAGAAACTTTCCTAAAGATAAAAGAAAAACATAAAGTCCTTAAGGGACACTAAACACACTTTCCTAAAGATAAAAGGAAACTAACAAATATTCTAATTAATAGATACAATTGCCTTCTTCGGACTCAATCCGCACGTGGCAATCCTCATGAAGCACATCAACCGAACCCGACAATGATCCTGCCATCTCCTTATCGGAATCGGCTACATCGGCTATCCTTGTCCGATTCTGTTTCAGCCGATGCACACCGTAGCCGATTTGGCTTGCAGCCGATTCATACTCTGTTTCTGTAATCGCTTATCTCCTCCAATCGGCTTCGGCTTTAACTCTGAATCCAATGCATGATTTACCAAATTTCGTCGTTAACACATGCCCCCCAGTTTTGGAGTATGGGAACTCATGCTTCAAAATTATCTTCTGTGACTCCAAAATTGATCCTCTTTTGCTTCTTGCAATCGGCCTTCATGAGCCGATACCGTCTGCATTAGATGAGCTAGACTGTCAAACTTGTGGCAAAAGAATTTATCCTTGATAGATGCTGATAACCCTTGGAATGCAAGATCTGCTAGCTGCTCATCGCTTAGATTCAAACTATAACATCGGCTGCGGACATCACGAAATCTTTGTATATATTCCATAGCCGATTCTCCTTCTTGCTGCTGCACTGATATCAAATTTGAAAGTTTCATCTCACTGACGCCAGCAAAGAAGTAGTCATGAAATTGCTTCTCAAGATCGGCCCACCTTCTAATGGAATTTGATGGTAGTGATGAAAACCATGTGAAGGCCGATCCAGTCAAAGACAGTGGAAAAAATCTAACTCTCAGAGCTTCCTCAGCCGATGCTTCCCCACATTGCACTAAGAATCGGCTGATGTGTTCCATTGTAGATATATCATCTTGCCCTGAAAACTTGGAGAAATCTGGAACCTTGTATCGATGTGGCAATGACACCCTATCAAACCACTCAGGATATGGCAGCCGATACATAGAAGTCTGATCCTTAGGTTTAATTCCAAACTGTTCCTCTATTACTTTTGCAATCATATCGGCCCAATCTTCTTTAGACTGATATCTTTGAGCTTCTTCTGGCCGATATTGTTGATGTGGCTCTCCAGGCTGATGCTGATCTATTTGCCCCCCAAGCCAATGTCGCTGTTGCCGATGATGCTGAAATTGTTCGTCGATTTGCCCCCCAATCTGATTTGTTAAGGCAATCACTCTGGGAACTATCTTCTCGATCAAACCATGTAATGTACTCACCAAAACTCCAGATCGATCAAACACAGCGCGACGAACGATTTCATCAACTATCTTTTGAAGCATCTCATCATCCATCGGCTCTTCTTCTTCCTTTATCAGCTTGAGAGATTGTTCTTCCTTGGCCTTGACTTCTTGATCAGACATATTGTTGCGATTGTGAGTTCCACGAGCCGCGTAAAAATCTGTTGTCAAAAACACGGTCCCACCGGGCGTGCCAAAAGCGTGTTGATGCAAAAAACACACACTGGCCTGGGAGATCTGCTTAGCTCCAGTGCAGGTCCAAATCTTGGTGAGATGCGGGCGTGCCAGTCAGTTTGATCCTGCAACTGACAAGATATACAAACGACAGATCAAAGAACCGATCGGCCAACATAGCCGATGTAGTAATTCCAGCCGATCCTGATAACAGCCGATAGCGATAGGGTTTTGAGCTATCGGCTATGTGTTCAATGTAGATTCTGACACTTGACAAAGAGACAATCGGCTGATGATAATATGCATTAGATCGGCAATGACTTGATAAAGTGAAACGAAAGTTAGACATACTCGATCGGCTGTAGATATCAATGATACATAATCTAAATCTCAAAATATATTTAAACCAAGTGATTGGGATAGATCGGACAGGGCGCC
Source organism: Oryza officinalis (assembly GCA_008326285.1). NCBI lineage: Eukaryota > Viridiplantae > Streptophyta > Magnoliopsida > Poales > Poaceae > Oryza > Oryza officinalis. Next base: position 2,568,072 of record BDMV01000003.1, on the reverse strand, counting down.
GAGACAGTATAAATCACTTATGTCTAAAAACACCTCAAGAGAGAGATTATATATATTCATAGCATAGCCGATGAAGTAAATCTAACATAGATCCAATGCCATAAAATCCACAAGATTAGATTAAACAGTGAAACCTTTGTTGTCATCGGCTAAATTCAACTTATATGCAATCCTTATAAGCCGATGCAACGTCCAGATAACTCATCGGCTGAAACCCCGATGAAACCCTTATCGGCAATCAAAAAGCAGGCTAGAGATTCATGGTTCTAAGCACGACTTAGTAGGTCAAACTCAACTGATGCAGCACTAAGTATGTAAAGAAACACGGTATCTAGATGATCAAGCCCTTGACTGATTTTCAGGGTGGTAGATGCCTAAGCTAATCTAATCTAGCAAGACGATTTAGTCGATACCGGCAGAAACCCTAAAACGAGAAGCAGCCGATAAAGCTAAATCGAGATGCTAATACTAGATTAACAGAAGACATATGATAAATAGCCAGGCAAATATATCATCCAAACCAGAGCAATCCAAGAGGTCGAATGTACTGATGCAGCCTTGAACGACGCCGACGTAGATGATACAATTGCCTGAACCGACGGAACATTGGACTTACCCCTTCGCCGGAGATCGACAGCCGATGCAGCCCCGCGTCAGGTGCCAAATTCCGCCGGTTGATAAAGAAACCGTAACAGAGTAAAAGGTGGCGATGCGCCGAATTGTATTGATCGAGAGTTGATAGATTACAATAACCCCGGGTGTACATATTTATACCCATGGGGAGATACTAGTCCTTGTAGGACAAGAAAGAAACTTTCCTAAAGATAAAAGAAAAACATAAAGTCCTTAAAGGACACTAAACACACTTTCCTAAAGATAAAAGGAAACTAACAAATACTCTAATTAATAGATACAATTGCCTTCTTTGGACTCAATCCGCACGTGGCAATCCTCATGAAGCACACCAACCGAACCCGACAATGATCCTGCCATCTCCTCATCGGAATCGGCTATATCGGCTATCCTTATCCGATTCTGTTTCAGCCGATGCACACCATAGCCGATTTGGCTTGCAACCGATTCATACTCTGTTTCTGTAATCGCTTATCTCCTCCAATCGGCTTCGGCTTTAACTCTGCATGATTTACCAAATTTCGTCGTTAACAGACGCCAGCTACTTCCTGATTGCTTGTCTTGTCGTGATGCTTTAATGGCGTCGTCTGACTTGGCGTATGTCACGCCCAGAAATTCGCTAACCCGAATTATAAGCAGAATGTGTATTAAAATCCCTGTCCAGGACCAGCCAGGGTACACAAACAACAAAGTTGACATACAGATCCATGTCTTACAAACACCATAGAAATCTCTTACATAAATGCAGCGGAAAAAGGAAACAAGCTTTTCTAGTTAACTAGACGCTCATAGCGTGGCAACTCCATTCCACGGGCATCCCTGACGGCAAGCGCAAGCCTACTCTTCTGAATAGTCTCTATCTGACACTACTCCAACTCTGATGTGGGGGAAAAATGAAGCAAGACTGAGTACTACCCGCTGTACTCAACAAGTCATACCGGAAAGGGAGTAATGATGCAAGTAATAGCAAAGGAGACTGAAGGGGTTATTTGCATGAAATACGCATTTAAAGACAATAGTTGAATGCGGTAAAATAGTTGAGTTAATTAATCAAAATTGAACCATCACTGCCCAACGCTACACCACATTGCGACAGGCCCATACCGCCACCTGAACTATACCAGTTCCATTAGGTCAAGTTATTAGAAGTGTAACTAATCACGATGAATCTGGTTGATTGCCCATAACTGCGGGCACGGCTATTCGAATAGTTCTACTCTGATCAGAGGTGTACAACTGTATCCACAAGACACAGTCCCACAACACGTTATCGTGCACCGACATACCACCACGGTACACCGGAAAAGAACTGCGACAGGACCCTTCTCACAACCCTTCCTTACCAAGCGCACCACACCTCAGGTTTCACCCCCACCTTTAAAACAAAGGCAGGCAGCCCCCTCTCATGCCAAGGTGAATCTGGCAGCTAATCAACGGGTAAACCCCCACCGACCCAACTCCATCACACCCACCCTCGCCTGGATGCGTTGGCTAGGAACAAGTCATACTACAAGTCCAGCCATTACTCATGCTGGCTTGTGGAAAGTACGATAAGTCTTCCAGGGTTTCCCATGAACTGGTCCTTAATTGTCATGAGCATGACCATCAAAACCATGTTCTCACAACCCACCATTATCCTGGTTTTAGTTGGGCAAATTATTTAATCATTCACGATTAACCATCATGAGCCAACATTAAATAACCAACATTAAGTAATAATGAGGCATTAGTGATCCCTTTAATGTGCTAATGTTACTAAGCAGGGCTAAGCATGTTCTATCTTGGCGACTACTTAAATTACTTCCCAAGCTATCAAAGGAATGAGATATTGGAACCATAAGGCTGAGTACAATAGGTAAATAAGCCCATAAATGACATTATAAAACAATGCAATAATTAGAGAAAAATAAGACATTCGCAATTTAGGTACAATATGTTCAAGTGATTAAGCATGACTTGCCTTGCTCTTGCGCTGGATCGACCTCGGCAACAACCTCGAAGTAAACCGGAGAGTCAGAAATACCGGAATCTAAATGAAAAATAAAGCACACAACCAAACAGCCTAAAAGTCTACTGAAACAGAGAACAAAACCATTTTTAATGGATTCTAGACATTTTTATGAATTTTTTGCAACTTGAACGGACTCAAACGGAGTCCATATGAATTAGTTATGAATTTTAGAAGATTAACTGTGTTTTTACTATCAATAGAAAAGTCCTGATTCAATTATTGCGCAATAATCCCTAGGGCTGACGTCAGCGGGAGGGCGGCGGCGCCGACAGGTGGGCCCCACCTATCGGTGGCACCGGGTCCCGGTCCACCGGCCGACGAGCGGGTGGCGCACCATGTGGCATCGACGTGGCATCGACGCGGCAGCCACGCGTTAGCCACGCGTAAGGGTGGATGAAAAGCTCGTGGCTCATTAGATCGCTCGACTCGCGACAAGTTCGAAAGAAGACAGGACAATGGCGCATGTGTGTTGATTATACTGATCTCAACATGTCTTGCCCCAAGGATCCCTTTGGTTTGCCCCGCATTGATCAAGTTGTCGACTCAACCGCTGGCTATGAGCTTCTGAGCTTCCTAGATTGTTACTCGGGATACCATCAAATTAGCTTGAAGGAGTCCGACTGCTTGAAGACATCGTTTAGTACCCCGTTGGGAGCTTATTGTTACATCACGATGTCGTTCGGCCTCAAAAACGCTAGAGCCACTTATCAGCGTATGATCCAAAGATGCCTTCAGACTCACTCAGGAGTAACGTGGAGGCTTATGTCGACGATGTTGTCATCAAGACCAACCGAAGTCAGGATTTGATAGCCGACTTAGAAGAAACTTTCTCAGATATTCGAGCCTTCAGGATGAAGTTGAACCCAGAAAAGTGTTTTTTCGGAGTGCCATCAGGCAAGCTACTCGGTTTTATTGTGTCTCATCATGGCATTGAAGCCAACCCATAAAAGATCAACACCATTCAGAACATGAAGCCACCGAGTACCCAGAAAGATGTCCAGAAGCTTACTGGCTGCATGGCAGCGTTAAGCCGGTTTGTTTCTAAACTCGGTGAACGAGACATGCCCTTTTTGAAGCTGCTAAAGAAAACAGACGAGTTCCAATGGATCCCGGAGGCCCAGAAAGCTTTTGAAGACTTCAAAAATTTCTTCACAACACCACCCATGTTAGCCTCACCTTATCCTCAAGAGCCCTTGCTACTCTACATTCCCGCAACTTTTCAGGAGGTCAACACGGTCCTGGTCATAGAACGAGAAGAGGAAGGACGAGCTTAGAAAGTTCAAAGACCAATCTATTTCATTAGCGAGGTATTGGCCGGATCCAAAACATGTTATCCCCAGGTACAAAAATTATTATACGGAGTTTTAATTACTGTCAGCAAGTTAGCTCATTATTGTCAAAGTCATTCGGTTACCGTGATTACATCCTTTCCACTTGGTGACGTCATCCATAATCGAGAGGCTACTGGGCGTATCGCAAAGTGGGCTTTAGAATTGATGCCATTGGATATTTCTTTCAAAGCAAGAACATCTATCAAGTCCCAAGTCCTGGCCAACTTCAAGGCCAAGTGAACCGAGTGCCAAAGAGATGTACCTAGGGAGGAGCCGCAATAGTGGACCATGCATTTTGATGGGTCTAAACGAATCAGTGGTACAGGAGCTGGAGTTGTCTTAATTTCCCCGACTGGAGAGACACTGCGGTATGTTCTTCAGATACATTTTGCAGCTTCACACAATGTGGCCGAGTATGAAGCTTTACTTCACGGACTACGACTTGCTGTATCTCTTGGTATACGTCGAATGATTGTACGAAGAGATTCCCAGTTGGTAGTAAATCAGGTGATGAAGGATTGGTCTTGTTTAAACGACAATATGGCTACTTATCATCAAGAAGTTCGTAAACTAGAAGACAAGTTTGATGGCTTGGAGTTATCTCATGTGTTAAGGCACAACAATGAGGCGGCAGATCAATTAGCCCAGTTTGGCTCTAAACGAGAGGCTGCCCCAACTGATGTCTTTGTAGAGCATCTTCATGAGCCGACTGTTGCTAAAAAGCAAACTAGTGAAGAAGAAGCTACAAACCAGGTTTCCTTTCTTGATACTGACTAGAGAACACCCTTTATTAATTTTTTGACTCAGCAGGAGTTACCCGAAGATCGAGATGATGCAAAGCGAGTTCGACGTCATAGTTAGAATTACGTCATGGTTGCTTCGGAGTTGTATAGGAGAAGCCCGTCTGGAATCTTGTTAAGATGTGTTACACCCGAGGAAGGACGACAATTATTGCAGGATATTCACTCGGGAATTTGTGGTAGTCATGCTGCAGCGCGTACTTTGGTGGGCAAGGCTTACCAGCAAGGTTTTTTCTCGCTCACGGCGATTACCGATGCGGATAAGGTGCTTCGAACCTATGAAGGCAGTCAATTTTTCGCTCAACAAAGTCATGTTCTAGCCCAAGAGTTGCAAACAATTCCGCTTTCATGGCCCTTTGCAGTTTGGGGTTTGGATATGGTTGGTCCCTTTAAAAAGGCTCCAGGAGGTTTTACGCATCTGTACGTTGCAATTGACAAGTTTTCTAAGTGGATTGAGGCTAGGTCGGTCGCTGCAATAACTGCAGATAAGGCGCAAGATTTTGTCTTAAACATTGTGCATCGGTTTGGTGTTCCAAACAGGATTATTACCGATAATAGGACTCAGTTCACTGGAGGCATTTTTAAAGAATTCTGTGAAGATTTTGAAATCAAGATTTGTTATGCGTCGGTAGCACATCCTAGAAGCAACGGATAAGTTGAATGTGCTAATAGTATGGTTCTTCATGGTATTAAGGCCCGAGTCTTTGATAGATTGTGCCTCTATGCTGCTAGATGGGTTCAGGAGGTGCCTTCAGTTTTATGGTCATTATGGACTATGCCCAGTCGGGCTACGGGTCAGTCGCCTTTCTTTTTAGTTTATGGGGTTGAAGCCATGTTGCTGAGTGAGATGGAGTTTGAATCTCTTCAAGTTCATAATTTCAATGACAAGCGTTATGATCAAGACCGAGTTGATGACTTGACCCGACTAGAAGAGGCTCGTGAAGCTGCATTTGTTCAGTCAGCGAGGTACCTCTAAGGACTTCGGCGTTATCATAATCGTAATGTTCGATCACGAGCGTTTATTGTTGGTGATATGGTTCTGAGAAAGATTCAAACAACGAAGGATAGACATAAATTATCTCCATTATGGGAAGGACCTTTCATAATTGCTGAAGTCACTTGGCCAGGAGCATATCTTCTGAAGAGTGAAGATGGGACAATCGTGGAAAATTCATGGAATATTGAACACCTTCGTCGATATTATACTTAACTTCAATTTTTTGTACTATGTTCTTCTCGACTGCCGACTTCAAGTAAGTTGCCTTCTTGAGTTGTGAGTCGGGGGCTATGCATATCAATAAAGTATGAAGTTTTTTAACAATAACTTGTTTATATTTAGTTTATCATTGTTTGTTGTTCTGATTTGAGTTAAGTAAATAAGGACTAAAAATTTTTTGATCACTTAATCAAGTTTAGGCTTGGTGACAGTTGAACGAAATTTTTTAAGAAATTAAAAGCGAAGACTCATATCAGGGCATAAACATAAATAAATTGAGTAGTTACAAGTTGGATCACAAAAGTTATTTACATCAAGCATCTATCCCTAAAAGTTGAACCTAAAAGTTTTCAACTACATCGGCAACAATCTTTTTGGCAGACTCCTGAGCTTCATTTATCAGTTCCAGGGCTTGTTCATCAGTAGTGCCGTCTGCAAAGCCATCTCCTATAGAATTTATGTCTACTCGGGGATAGAGAGACTTTGTCATTGCCAGAGTTTGACTCGCACTCATGATAGCAGCATCAGTAATATTTTCTATATATTTCTCTGGAGCTGTCCTAAGTTTGTCAAAGATCTCCAGTGCATCTTCAGCACTTGTTCCTAGGCCATTCTGATAGATTGCTGACAAGATTGGCGTGGCCGCGTTTGCAATATCATCCCTGATTCTTTCGGCTCTCTGGACTTTTTCAGCAAAGATTTCAAATTGAGCACGTGATTTAACTTTATTTGCTGCAAGGTTGATACGATTCAGATTATATTGATGGCCAAGATTAGTTGAATCAAGGAGTATGAGTTTTATGGGGTTACCTTGAATTTCTGCTATGGCTTTATCTTTATCTGACTCAAGCTTGGCATTGTTGTTTTCTGCCTTCTTCAATTGAGCCTTGAGGAATTCAATCTTGGATAAATTGGCTAAAGCATAAAGACATAGAGTTAATACAGCTGAACAAATTGACTAAGAGAAGATGAGTTAATTTTTCTTACTTCCAATTGAACCACGAAGTTCCAGGTTCATATCCCGAAGCTTGCTGATTTCTTCTCGCAAAACAGTTTCTCTAGCTATGGCGTCTTCTTTGGCCTCTTTGAGTTCTTGTTGGATGTTCTCTAGGGAATTGCCATGAGGTACAAGTTTCTCCAAGGTGTCGGATTTGGCCTGAGAGCGACGATATATTCTCTGCATTGCAAAACATAAGTCAGCTGATTGTATGGGAATTAGTAATTGAGATATCAGGGGTTTTCTTCTCACATTCATCAGTCGAGTGGCCTCGTTGAGGCTGGCAACAATCATGTCTCGTTCTTTAGCTTCTTTTTGCTTGTTTAGTATGCTGTCTTGTTTCTTGCCTTCTGCATCGTGCCACTCGATCTTGACTGGAGGCAATGAGTCTTCTGTCGATTTCAGCTGGATAATTTCCTCATCTTCTCCAATTGTTTGTTCTAAAGATGATGTGAAAGATAGAATTCAGGAGGCATGTTCAATATAAAGACGTGATGATTGATAGCTTTTCCTGTTGCTGCTCCAGGATGGTCTTCTTGAGTGACAGCACCCTTAGTTGTTTGATCCTTGTTGATTTCCTTGGTAGCCGATGAAGGATCTTTAACTGGCGTTCCTTGGTTGACTGGTATTTGCTCTTCCTTGTCTGGTTGGTTCTCAGTCGGGGGTCTTTGAGTTGATGTTTGTTCAGTAAAATCCGACTAGTTTCCAGTCGGGGGAGCTTGACTGGCAGTCGGGGGCTCTTGGCCAGGAGTAGTTTCACTTGGGAGAGGGTTCTGGGACCCTTGACCTGTGGTTTTCGGGCATTGCAGTTGGAGCTATTTTTTCTGTTTGGCCAGTGGAATCTATGTCTTGAGGTTTTCTGCAGAAGATGCTACAAGGTGATCAAAGTGGAATCAAATAAGTTCTCAGGAAAAAGACAACAGTAGTCGTGTCAAGGATACCTGTTGGATTTTCTAATTTTTGGAGCGGATCTGGTGAATGGCCTACGTGAGCTGATATTGGCCTTGGGTGTTTGGACTTCTTCAGACTCTTTATCTGAGTCATCAATGACTAGCTTCCTCTGTTTGCTTGTGCGTTTGCTAGTTTCTTCAACAGCGGCTGCAGCTCTTTTGTTTTTCGTTTGGGGCTTAATCTTTGGGCCACCAGTTGGCTTCCTGGTGGTCAGCTGGGCTTGTACAACTTCATGATAAAACTTGTATGGTCAGGAGATGATCAGAGCATTTGCCTGCAAGCAATATTTTCTTTAAGAGACATTGAAGAACATGGCGAGATAAAAGTCATTGAAGCTGTAGAGTTTACTTACCGGAGGAGGTGGTCGATGAAGGTTGTAGGGAAGAACTGGCAGTTTATTGCTGTAGTCTACTATGATCCCAGTGGAGAAGATTTTGTACATACGATCGCACAAGACTTGGAAGTTTAAAGACTCTTGATTTTCCCGGTTGGGGTCACTCTGTCCTTCGTATTCATAGGCTGGCTTGGATCTTTCTGTGATGGGAGCCAGTCGGTATTTGATGAAGTGCCGAGTGATCTGTTCTCCTTGAAGACCCTTGTTCTTCATTTCAAGAATCTTTGCCAGAAGGTTGTTTGCTTCTACCCAGTCTTAGTTCTCGGGCAAGGCATTCTAGTTGGCCCGTTGGATTGGTGGAAGACTGATGAAGTCGGGCAGGCTGGGGGCTGGGTTAGAAATGTAAAACCAGTTTGCATGCCAGCCCTTGTTGGAAGATTTCAAGGGAAGAGGAAAGTAGTCTTTGCGGAGAGTGCCACGGAGTTGAAATTCGGCGCTACCGACGACACAAGGGTTGTCCTTGGTCGGATCGGCTTTGAGGGAGAACATACTGCGAAAAAGATTGAAATGGGGATAGATTCCGAGGAAGGCTTCACATACATGGATAAAAATGGCAATGTGCAGTATAGAATTTGGGTTCAGATGATAAATCTTGAGACCGTAGTAATCAAGAATGCCGCGGAAGAATTCAGAAGTTGGCAGACCAAATCCATAGTAGAAGAAGTGGGTAAAGACCACAATTTCACCAGTATTTGAAGTTGGGAACTCCTCACCATATGCTGGACACCAGCCAATGATTTTCTTTGCTAGGAGGACTCCATCCTTCACCATTTCCTTCAGAGTTGATTCCTTTACGTCAGATGTTGCCCATTGGTCAAAGGGGATTTCTCTCTCTTCCGCCATCAGTGAGATTTAAGGAGGATTGAGTTTGGTGTTGGAAGCAAAGATTCTTGGGGAGGATGTTAGGAGCAAGATGAGCGCGGAGGATTTTAATGGGATTTCGAATAGCTAGATGAATGGATTTGGTGGAATTCGTGTTCTAGTTTTTTGCGGAGGTGCTTGTGAACGGGAGCACGAGAGGGAAAATTTTTCAGAAGATGAAGCGGCAGGGACGACGATGGCGCTTCAGTGAATTTTTAGGGTATTGGTAGGTTTCCTCGTATTTGGGCCGAGGCCCATGGCGAGCTTACAACCCATGATTCAGGTGTGGCCTGTCACGTGTCTTTAGGGACTTAAGCAAATTTGCCATGGCAATATGCACATGTTCTATTGTCCGATACCTTTAAAATCCTTCCATACAGCGGTTATGTAACTTTTTAGGAGTTGGTATGATGCAACTTGGAAGGTGACAAACAGTGCAGTTCTATATAACTATTTTGGCAATTTTTCTATAAGTTGTTGGAGCTGTTTGGTTCTTTTAAAGCAATTGATTCTATATCAATGCTATTTTGCCACCTTGGTGTGCTTTTCTGATTAAGACCAATATTATGGCTTAGGCTAATTACATTTTGGTCATATTATTCGGATGATTGGTAAATCTCCTTGTGGGTTTTATTAACTCAGATTTTATACCATCGATACAATATGTTCCTAAGGATGCTGAAGTTGTGTGTTTCGAGAGGACTCGGGTAGGACAGCTTGGACAACATGAGCTTGATATAATTCCAATACTCGTGGTCATTATACACTGTGCCTTGTTTATAAGGTTATGTGTTATATGATTTTTATGATTGCTTTTGGTTTTGGCTAAGCATTTATTTATGTCACCCGGATGAGTGTGATTATTATAGTTCTTGACTATATGCTTAGTTTGTTGAACTAAATACATAGTCAGGGGCTACACCTAATTAGGTGCATCTAGTCGATGCACCTAGGTATATTTTTTATGACTTTTTAGCCCTTCACAGCCTTCTTATTAGATTGGTTAAAGCATTCGGGAGACCTGGGCAGAGATAATGAAAGCACTCGGCGATGGAGGCACTCGGCGATGGCAGCACTCGATTATGGAGGTATTCGGCTATGCATTAGTTTGGTTCGAGGCAAAGTTATCTCGTCGACTATGAAGATCTCAGGGGCTACTATAGAGATTATGAGTACCATATACCCACACGGCTAGCTTATCCGACTGATTATAGGGGATAGCTTATGAGTCATAATCATGTAATAGGCTCAGGACTTGAGTATTACGTTACCTTGTGTATTAAGGAACGGCTTATAGTCCTAAGTCGGGAATATTATGGAGTCTTATACTGTATGTAGTTAGGTCTCCGACTTATGAGCCTGCCTTCTGAGCTTATATAAGAAAGGCAGGATGTCCCTTGAGGGGCAGGGAGGCAATAGCAATTAGCTAGGTTTCTCTTCATACACAATTCGATCGTGAGATCAATATAACTCGGCGGATCCAATCCCCGAAACAGGAGTAGGGTGTTACTTCTTCATAGAAAGATTGAACCTGTCTAAATAATTTTGTCTACTAACCCATCGTGTTTGGCACTTCAGCGCTACCCCCTGTTTCTTATTGCCGAAATCAAGTTTCGACACTAGGAGTTCTGCTTAGCTCCAGTGTAGGTTCAAAATCTTGCGTTCGGGTACAGGGCGTGCCAGTTGGTTTGATCCTGCAACCAACAAGACATACAATAAAATAGATTAGATGCACGATAGCCGATTGGCCGATGAGCAGATGACGTATCATATAAACCTAGCCGATGCTATCTGACCAGATCGGTTGTAAGGTGTAAGATGAATAAGGTTAAGTATGCCTAAAACATGTTCCATTGACTGTAGATGCAATCAAACATGTAATCTATAGATAAAGAATATATCTGATCAAGACCTAGCCAATGACACCATGCTTAGGTTAAATATAGATACCGTATCGGCTAATACTCTGATACAGCCTTATACATGAATATCAATCTAAGTAAATATAGCAAGAGCAAGCTTGTTATATTTAAATAGTGTGATATCCTCATATAAGGGGCAGATATAACATGAGAAAGATGATTAAGGGAAACTTAAACAAAAGTAAGCCAAAAGCATGTTGAACAGTTATATTAGGTAAGATCAACTGAAACTCTGATTCTACCCTTATTAATAATCAAGAGACAGCTAAAGATTATGGTTCTAATCATGACTAGGGCTGATACAACACAAAGTATAAAAGGATCTTTGAATATTTTTCAGGGTGATGGATACCTTAGCTAATCTAAGTCAATGAAACGATTTAGCCGATGCCGACAAAACCTTAGTCAAGGCTTGGCCGATACAAGTAAATCGAACCATCGATTTAGATTAGCTAAGTTGTGTGGTAATTAGCGAGCCATACCTCCAGTTGAAGATCGAAACCGATGCCTAACTCGAAACAAGAACTCGTCGAAAGTAAAAGAAAAATTGTGGCGATGCACCGAGAGTGTATTGAACTGTTGTTGTCTTTTTTACAAGACCACGAGCTTATATTTATACCCAAACTTATAGACCATGTCCATGTCAGACACTACTCAAAACTTGCCAAAACAAACAAGTCTAGGCGAACTCTTGCCACAAAATTATTATAAAGAAATAACTAACCCTTATTCCTAATTAATAGGTACAATTGCCTCTTCTGGACTCAATTCCTACTTGACAATATCATCAATCTCTTCTCTGAACCCAACATGAACCCAGGTTACCTAGATCGGCTGACCGAGTCTGATTCAGCTAACCCGTATCGGCTATCCGAGTCCAATTTCATATTGGTCGATACTGCTCCCAGCTGATGCACTTATCTACAGCTGCTTCAGATCCCATCGAATCCGCTTCGGATCTAACTCCATCATTGGCATATCTTTACCAAATTTTGTCGTGAACAAGTAGAGGTCGAGCTTGCCCTTGCGGTGGTAGAGCTAATGGCAGCAGCGGCGTGACTGGGCGTGGCCTAGAGTGGTGGCATGGCACGGCCGAAGATCGATACCGGTGGCGGAGCTTGGTGCTTGCGGTGAGGAGGTAGTTAGGGAGTACGGCGAGCTCGGGGAGAAGGGAAAAAAGGAAGAGGGGAGCACGAGGTCTCTTTTTATAGGGGCTTGGGGCGGAGATCGTGGTCGACGGGATGGCGAAAGCCGGCGGGTGAGCGGTGGTGGCGTGGGTGCGGGTGGCTCGGAGCGGCGCTGATTTGCGTGAAGAAAATAGGGGAAGGGGTGGAGGCTAGTGGATGGCGACCGCAACTGCAAAGTTAGGGCGAGGGGGCAAGTCTGCGGGGTTTAGCGGGGACGTGGAGCACGTCATGGCTGGGCGAGGAAGCCGGAGGTACGAAAAGGAGCTGACGAGTGGGGCTGTTGTAACATACCAAAAATTCTAATTTCGAATTTTGACTTCAACTAAATAGTGAAAATGTGTTTTCGAGTGGTTGACCAAAATTTTTCAAATTTACAACCTATGTAAGGTTAAAATTAGCTAGTGCTCATATGCAAATTTGCAAACAATCTAAAACTTTTCTTTCCTAATTTAACTTCACATGCAAAACGTGTGCATGCTTGCATAAACACAAGATGTGGTATGTGATTTGAGTCCTTTTAAATGTTTTTGGATCTTATATGTATTACATATTAGGTCTCATGAACACAAGTATGCATACATGTTAATTCATATATATAATAAAAGCATTACACTAGTTGCCACCTTAAGTACCATTAGCCCAACTCAAGCTTATACACACTAGTGCATAATAATCTTGTGGGTTAAGCATGGTGACATGAAAGTAAAGTCTACCAACATCATCTCTAGTTAATTACAAATCAAAATATATTTTTATAACCATTCAAATATATATCTAAAATATGAGCACTTAAATATAGAAGAGCTCATAGAATATTTTAAAATAATAATTGGTGCAATATAAAATCATGGGGAAATTCATGTAGATACTATTCAATACATATATCTCACTGGAATTTTGGTATAATTTAATGTGTACATTTGATACCTCAAATAATTTGGTCAAAGTAGTCAAACCACGAATTATTTCAAAACCCTAATCGGCAAAAGTAATACATCTCTCATATATATATTTTATCACATGAGAATGTATAGGGGATATAATTTATTCAAATACTATTCTATTTATCATCAATTAATATAATTTGTCCAGATTTTATTTTGTAGATTTTGACCTCCTAAAAATTCAAATCAATTTCGGCTAGACCAAATTTATTTATTTTCCTGGGAATAAAATATAGGGAAATTTTGTGTAAAACCAAATAAAATAGAATCTAGGTATTTTTATATAACTCCAGAAAAATCCACATTAATTTATCATGCACAACAATTAAGTTATGGAATTATAAAGATGGGAGAAAGAAATAAATAGTGGAAAATCCTAAATATACCCTAACAGTACATTTACCTAATCTCCTACCCACCTCTCTCACTCTACCTCTGTTTGCACTGCCCTAGTCCCACTTGGCAGTCACATGAACTAGCCTTCACCTCTGTGTGCCAACTCCCACCGCTCAAGAGACCGAGAGAGGGAGACATAGAGGATGAAGAAGATCGACGCATGGCCAGGATGTGTCCGACGCCAAGCTCGCTTATATCTTCTCCCAGCTGCCTCGCCGCCTCTCCCATTTTGCCCCTGTGGAGACCAAGTCAAGAGGAAGAGCACAGATGCCTCTATTCTTCTCCATCTCCATCGCCGGCCGTGGAGACGACGACTGTCTCCATCATCACCAAGCCGTGGTCGTCTCATTTCTCTTCACGATCTGCAATCTTCCCTCAATACCGAGCCCATTCCCTCTAATCACACCTCTCTTGCAGTGGTGAAGCCGGAACGCCGCTGTAACCACGGGAGCTCCAAAGCGCTGCCGTCGTCGCATCATCGTCGTCCGGCCATTCTCAACCATCCGAAGCCAAACCGTCACGCCGTCGTATTCATCGTGATCCTCGGAGGCTGCCGACCAAAGGAATCGAACCAAAACGCTGTGAAACCAGAGATTGGCCTTTTGTTCCCCAACTTCGGCCGTCGGCGCAAATCATCGATTCCGGCCACTTCGGTGAGCCATGGTTCAATTCCTTGAGCATGTAGCATCACTAGGAGGATCTTTACCATTTGCACACCTCACCCTTTTCCTACGTGCTCCAGATCGAGCCATCACCGTCATCTTCAAGCTCTGCACCACCGCCAAGCCATCTTCTCTATCGCCATCGCTATCCAAGTGTCGCCAACCCTTGCGCGCCCCTCAATAAGTCTCCAGGAACCTTGTAGATCCTCATGCATCCATTAGTTTGCACGCTCGACATACACTTGCATGCTGAGAGCTACCGCCGCTTGCGCCGCCGTCGCCATCGATTCCGACGACCGTAGCTTGCGGGAAGACCACCAATAGCTTCGCCAGGAATGCCTCTCCATTTTCTCTTTTAGTTCCTCGCCGAGATCGGCCACCGTTCGTCGCTAGTGTCGACGAGAACCTCGCCGGAGTGCCGCTACTCCTACCTCCCAGCAGCCGTGCCACTGACGTGCGGACCCCACTTCATTAGTACTTAAGGACTCTGCTTAGCGATAGTTTAAAACTTGCAAGGTTCTACATATAAGATTCTTTAGACTTACATGTGGGACCAAGGACTTATTAGTAATATCTAAAAACCTCGGGGACTCTTAATGATATTTGTATTAGCACACACTTATGGTCTGTGGGTTGATTTCTGGAACCCTAGGGTTCTTTTTGCATATTGGCCACACTGACCTGTGGACCCTAAGTATTTATAATTCGAAAATATAAAAGAAAATGATTAAACCTTTATCTATCAATTGAAAATTATGTGAAACTTGTAAAATCCATATAAAATCAAATATAGCTCATTTTCAGGTCAATCCAATTTCAGTAGTTCTGTAAAATGGTGAACTTTAATGCTATGAATTAAAATGTGGTGCTTACGGTATACCAAGTATCACTAAAATTTTCTATATGGAATAATAGACATAATACATGTTTCAACTTTGGAAAATCACAGAAAATTCACTATTACTTCAAATGAGATGAACTAAATTTCTGTAGAATCACAAAAGTATAACTTTAGTGATATAAAATTTTCCAGTTCCTATACAGGAAACAGTACTAATAATATATATAGTAAAATGACCACCACATGTACAATTTAATTTCTAAAAATTATAGGAAATTCATTCTAGCTCAAAATGAAGTGAACTAAGTCTTGTTAGATTCACAATCATGTACCATTGAGCACTGTAAGATAAAATGTAGTTCTTTTAATATACAAAACATCCCTAACATATTATTGGTGCAATAGGAATTAAACCACAACCTATGAATTGTGAATTCCATGTAGAATATATTTTTAGCTCCAAATAAGCTGAAGTAAAATAATGTTAGACTCATATAATTATGCTCTTCACTTATGTTGGTCAAAACCTGGAACATTCAGTACGAATGATATCCTCAAATTAATAATACTAACTAGTAACATAGGACACGTTACTACTTGTAAAATACATAAGAAATTCATACTAGCTCTAAAAATTATGAAACCAATTGTATTAATCTTAGAAAACAATCCTCTTCATCCCAGTAAGGTTAACTTGATCAGAATCATATATACTAAAAATGTTTCACAACAATACTTAAGTAAATAATACTATATGTCAATGCAAACTTGGAAAATTCGATACTCACAAATGAAAAGAGGTAAAATAGGAATTCTTTTACCTAAATTCATCTTAGGTTAGAACCTATCCATTGTTCACAAATCATGCATTTTAGAGCATTTTGTATTTTTCGCATAATTTGGTATTTATTTGCATATCGTGTCATTTGTATAGATAAATTGCATCAACGGTGAAGGAGTGACTTAGGTGGTATATTCACATTGTTCAAGATCAAGGCAAGTTATTCCTCCCCACTCCTTTGATCACATTGAAACCCATGATTTGGGAGATGAAAAGTGTTGTTTGCAAAACTGCATACGTATTTAAGTAAAAACGATATTTGAAACTTGGTAAATGGTAGCTATGTCCTTATTGCTGCATATACCACCTTGACTAATTGTGATTCCCTTGGTTTGTAACCTTAGTAATGGGTAGAGTACTTTACTTGT
This sequence comes from Oryza officinalis, assembly GCA_008326285.1. Taxonomy (NCBI): domain Eukaryota; kingdom Viridiplantae; phylum Streptophyta; class Magnoliopsida; order Poales; family Poaceae; genus Oryza; species Oryza officinalis. The sequence goes on along the minus strand of BDMV01000003.1, from coordinate 2,551,717 downwards.
GCTCATTTGAGCTTAATCATGCTTATTACATTACTATATGCTTAGCCATGCTTAGAGCTAAGCAAAATAATCACTCTTATGGATTTATAAATGGGATTTTGAATATTTGGTTAATGCTGGATTGAAAATGAAAATGTTAAGTATTTGTGAACTAAAATGTGAGTAAAATAATTTTGGACTTGGGCGGCAAGTGGTGTGCATATGGTGGTAGCTGTACACCGATAGGGGGAGTGTTCGCCTGAGTTAAGTAAGGATTGAACTTCGTGTCACCAACTTAAGTATACAATACATCCACATGTGCTATTTATGGGGTGGCCTTAGCTAATTAAGTTACTTAAAGTCTAGCCTTGCATGTTGGTAGGCCGAAGTAGAATGAATTAGTCTAAACGATGATTCATAGGAACTATCTATTTACCCCGCTTATTGTTGGGGGTAGTTTAGGCGTCTAAGTCTGTCCAATTTAATGGTATAGTGCCTCGTGGGGGAACGGATGTGTTTGTTACCACGGCGTTAGGTTTAAGGCGTGGGCCCGCCACCTAACGGTTCTGGGTCATTCCCAGGATGGATTCACACTTGCCGTCACTGATGCAAGGTTAGGCGTTAAGTGAGGTAAAGGCTATGTTGTGACCTCTAGACCATATTCAAAGTGTAGAGTGTGGTGGTACCGATGGGTACCGGACAAACTAGAGTGATTCACATGTTGTGAATAAAGTTGTACAAACTCTGCAGAGTCTAAAACTAATCGATTAGCCATGCTCACGGTTATGAGCGACTTGGTGAAGTGTCATGAGTATAGATTTTGATTTATGTTTTCAAATGATGTTTTGTGAACTATGGATTTGGAAATGGTAACTTGGGTTAAGTCATGATGATTATATTGCATTGATGAGGAATGTGAAACTTGATGCCGGGTGGGCAATCAAGTATATTATTATGATGAGATTATGACTTGTTGCCGGTATGGGCAATAAGAGTATGGTTATGATATATTATTATGATGAGATTATGACTTGTTGCCGATATGGACAACAAGAGTATGTTTACGATGTTAATATGGTGAATATTATGATATAACTTCGTTAATGTTTTCTTAATTGAATCATCAACTCTTTTAAAAAGAATTGTGAACCAAAATTTGCTTTATGCTAAAATGAGCTATAAATAGCATTTCCTTGATTATATGTCATGCTTGTAATATGTTAGGATTGTGTTGTGCTTGCCGGTACATTAACTTGCTTAATGTACTGACTCTTGTTATAGTGGAATATCCATTTTGCAGATTGTATAATTAGTCTATTTTGAGTGATTTGGGAGATCGTATAATTAGTCTATTTTGAGTGATTTGGGAGATCGTTGTTTCTTCTAGGATTGGATCTAAATGGGTTACCTCCGTAGTCGGCTGCTTGTGGTTTCGGGTAACCAAGCTTCCGCGGATCAGTAATTATCTGGCCGATTGGCCTATGTATTTAAACAAAGATGTAGAGTAAATTTTATTTATGTTTACTCCTTATTAATCTAATCTTCATTGCTTAGATGAAAGTGTGGAACTAGAGCTTATCCTGGGATCTAGTTCTACACCGGTATTCGTATTGAGCATTTGGGATGTCGTAGAGCTTTAGCGAATTTTGTCAAGTCTCCTGAGATGTGTAACACATCTGGTCACCATCTTCGTGTGGTTTAACGGGCATGTCTCAGACTAAAGTTGACTGGCATGCTAAAGTCCCAGCAATATCCTCTATGCTCTCTACTCGGCGCTTCAAGTTTTATACTATGTATATCATTTGACTTGATAAGGCAGCGATGAGGTTGGATGGTTACTATTTTACTCGATTATTACTAGATCCCATCCAACTAAATAATTTGCTCTATCAGTTCAGGTAACTTAGATAATACTTAATCCTGGGTGTCCCCACAGCTGTCGGCCCCACCTATTGGCGAGAAGGAGAGAGAAGTCTGGCGAAGCAGACTTCACTGGAGAGGGAGGAGACGAGCTGGCCGGAGCAGCCATGGGCTGAGGAAGGAGGAGAGAGAGGAGAGGCAGCCGACCCGAGAGGGGAGGACGGGACAAAGCTGAGGGAGGAAGAACAGACTTGGGCCAAAAACAGCCCAAGGACATGGAAGGAGTTTTAATTTGTTTCTCAACTTATTTAATTGGTTAAACCAACTTTATATTATTAAAATTAATTCTTGAGCTCCGAAAATTCATGAAAAATTCCAGAGAGTACTTTAGGGCATGGAGAATATTACAAAAATATTCCCAGCCATGATTTTTAAAGGAAATTTTATTTCCCACATTATATTCACTTGTTAATCTGCTTTAACTTTTAATATTAATTCTAGAAATGCATTATTTAATGATTTTTTGTCCCGAACGAAAATCGGGGCATGACAGGTATACAACGTAGTCATCATTAAAAGACTTTGTTGTCCTTTGTCTCTTACTCTTTTGAGTAACTAAAGTGTTAGCCTCCTCAGGATTATCCACACACGTTTGATCATCGTGTTCTATCGACACAAAACTCAGGGGATAAAATAGGTTCTTGACTATAAGTGTTAGGTGCTTCTTTCATGAAATTTCACTCAAAAAATGTAGCATCTCTGGACTCAAAAATTATACCAACACACATGTCAGGTATCCAGAATATACAATCGACGGTTTTTCTTCCAAGTTTGCGCTTTTTGACTATAGGCACATTGACCTTAGCCAAACATCCACATGTGCACAATTATGAGAGATTTAACCTTTTCTTTTCCTTTTCCTCAAATGGTGTTGCTTCTTTAATCTTAGTAAGAACTTTATTCAGGACATGACACGCTGTCAATCTAGCCTCAGCCCAACATTCCTTACAAAGACCAGTAGTGTTTAACATGACATTCGCCAACTCAGTTAGAGTGCGATTCCTTCTTTCGGCAACCCCTTGGACTGGGCTGAATATGGACGTGTCCTCTCATGAATAATTCCAAACTCTTCACAGAGTGAAGTAAACACATTTGAAAAATATTCTCCACCTCGATCAGACCTTAACCGTTTGATTTTCCTTTCAAGTTGGTTTTCTATCTTAGCCTTATAGAGTTTAAAATAATGCAATGCTTCATCCTTTGTTTTCAGTAAATACACATAGCGAAATCTAGTGCAATCATCTATAAGTGACATGAAGAATTTCATTCCCCCTTTAGTCAACACGTCATTCACTTCGCACAAATTGGAATGAACAAGTTCTAGCGGTGCCAAATTTCTCGCCTTCAATACCTTTTGAGGCTTGCGACGTTGTTTCTCTTGAACACAAGTATGGCACTTATAACCTTTGACCAAAGTGAATTTCAGGATTAAACTCATGTTAGCTAAGCGCATATACAACCAAAATTCACATGACAAAGTTATGAATGCCAAAATATTGGACTCATCATCATTGCTCACATGGTTCGCAACATTATTACATGCATCATCCAAAGAAAAACGAAACATGCATCCGTTGTCATCACCTTTACCAACAAATGTTTCATTTTTAGATACGACACACTTATTGGACTCAAACAAAAGTTTAAAACCATCTTTACAAAGTAAAGAGCCGCTAACAAAATTCTTCTTTATATACCCGACGGGCTATATGTTCTTTAGCTACACGGTCTTTCCCGAAGTAAACTTCAGATCGATCAAACCAACACCATGAACAGTTGTATACAAACCGTTCCCCCTCAGCAAGGAGGAACCTCTCCTGACCTGATAAGAAGAAAATAGGGAAATACCAGCACACACATGAATATAAGCATCACTCAGGTGAATGAAAAATAGAAAGAACTATAGGTAAAAATTTACCATACCTCAATGTTCCTCCTCTATCGCTACTAACCATGTTTGCAGACCTTTTGTTCTTGCGACCAGGACAATCCTTGGCCCAATGACCAGACTCGCCGCACATGAAGCAGTTGCCCTTTGCCTTTCCCTTGCCTTTGTTCCTAAAATTGGTTGTAGCCTTAGATTTGACATCAGGTTTGACTTTCTTCTTGTCGTGGGATGCTTTAGGGTTCTTCTTCTACATCAAATTGGTGCTAGAATCTCCCTTGACCTTTTTGCCATGGTTATCCATTGTTCTCACCTCCTACTCAACACCCAAAGAGCTAATGAGATCAGTAATACTGAACTCTTGCCTCTTGTGTTTTAGAAAAGTGGCAAAGTTCAACCAAGAAGTTGGCAATTTGGCAATAATGCCATCCGCGACAAACTGTCCAGCAACTCGCGGTTGTTGTTCTCAAGTTCCTTTGCCAACATGTGAGTCTCATGAGCTTTTTCTACTATAGAACAGTCATTGACCATCTTGTAGTCATAGAACTGCTCCATGATATATAGCTCACTGCTATCATCGGAGACTCTGAACTTAGCCTCAAGTGCATCCCACATATCCTTCACTGAAGGCATATGCATGTACACGTCCACTATGTTATCGGCCAATACATTGATCAATGCTCCACAAAACAAGCAATTCGCAGACTCGAACTTAGCCTCCTCCTTAGGCGAGAGGGGCCATTTGATCGTCTTGCCCTATGAAACAAAGAAGCATTGCATGGATGTCAACCACAATAGTGCATGTACCTACGATTTCAGTGATGCGGCAAAGCCAACTACCAAAAAGACCTATCAAATTTTTGCATTGTTGGAAATCTAGTCATAATTTGGCATATTTTATTCCAGAAATATAGCATAATAAATGTCATACGCAATACACAGTGATCCTATCATGGTGATAAACATGAATATGCTAATGAAAACAATAACATCTAAAAATATGTTTAGCACCGAGATAACAATGACATACCCAGAGTACGCTCCAGTATTGGGTGAGGCAGTGCAGGTGTTGTTGTCTCCGTTGCTGTTGTAGTTTTCTCCTCCTCCAGTGCTGTCATTCGCTTCTCCAGGAGCGCCATTGCCGGTGGTGGACATGACGGTTTACAGAAAGAAGTCCAAGCGCGCCGTTGCTGGTGGTGGACATGATGATGTAGAGGAAGAAGACCTTGACGAAGAGGATGCAGTGGTGAGAGCAGTCGTGTGAGGAATGCGCTCCCTAAAAACTTGATCACTCACCCACTCGTGCAGGTTCTCAGGTGCACGGAGTTTCGGAGGCTTACTGGTCCCAAGTACCGATGCACGCGCGTGCTCGAAACCGAGGAAACAGAAGCACAACGCAGGAATAGAGCAGAGAGTTTTTAGAGGAGAATCAGTCTGCAAGAGACAGATGAACATATAGATCTTTGCCTATCCTAGAGGTGGGAGAAAAATATGCACATGAGAGGAACATTATGAGGTTAATTGCGCATTGAGGTCCCATCCATTGCTGGAGTAATGTCACCCGTCGGTTATGCCTTTTCTCATTATCTCGGAGGTGAGAGATAAAGATGCGCGTGAGAGGAACGTTATCTAAGTCGAGATCTCGGTGTGGTAGTCCCACCACCTCCTCAACCGCTCAACAGGTGCTCTTATCTAGCAGCCAATTTAAGTTGAGATCCATCCATGTTGGTTTTCAAGGTGATATTAATCCTTTAACATTAATTATGGGCTAATGAAATTTACTAGGAATAAATTGGACCTAGCCCATTTAATTCTAACATATATGCCACCTGAAAGTGGTAGAATCATTGTGCCACCTTGGATTGGTTTTCCAGCTTCACCGCGAGGTACCCAAAGAGTCTGCACCAAACTTACTATGTAACACCCCGACCCAAGGCTGTTAACGACGAAATTTGGTAAATCATGCATTGGATTCAGAGTTAAAGCCGAAGCCGATTGGAGGAGATAAGTGATTACAGAAAATGGAGTATGAATCGGCTGCAAGCCAAATCGGCTACGGTGTGCATCGGCTGAAACAGAATCGGACAAGGATAGCCGATGTAGCCGATTCCGATAAGGAGATGGCAGGATCATTGTCGGGTTCGGTTGGTGTGCTTCATGAGGATTGCCACGTGCGGATTGAGTCCGAAGAAGGCAATTGTATCTATTAATTAGAATATTTGTTAGTTTCCTTTTATCTTTAGGAAAGTGTGTTTAGTGTCCCTTAAGGACTTTATGTTTTTCTTTTATCTTTACGAAAGTTTCTTTCTTGTCCTACAAGGACTAGTATCTTCCCATGGGTATAAATATGTACACCCGGTGTTATTGTAATCTATCAACTCTCGATCAATACAATTCGGCGCATCGCCACCTTTTACTCTGTTACGGTTTGTTTATCAACCACCCTGAAAATCAGTCAAGGGCTTGATCATCTAGATACCGTGTTTCTTTACATACTTAGTGCTGCATCAGTTGAGTTTGACCTACTAAGTCGTGCTTAGAACCATGAATCTCTAGCCTGCTTTTTGATTGCCGATAAGGGTTTCATCGGGGTTTCAGCCGATGAGTTATCTGGACGTTGCATCGGCTTATAAGGATTGCATATAAGTTGAATTTAGCCAATGACAATAAAGGTTTCACTATTTAATCTAATCTTGTGGATTTAATGGCATTGGATCTATGTTAGATTCACTTCATCGGCTATGCTATGAATATATATAATCTCTCTCTTGAGGTGTTTTTAGACATAAGTGATTTATACTGTCTCGGCGCCCTGTCCGATCTATCCCAATCACTTAGTTTAAATATATTTTGAGATTTAGATTATGTATCATTGATATCTACAGCCGATCGAGTACATCTAACTTTCGTTTCACTTTATCGAGTCATTGCCGATCTAATGCATATTGTCATCAGCCGATTGTCTCTTTGTCATTATTTACATCAAGTGTCAGAATCTACATTGAACACATAGCCGATAGCTCAAAACCCTATCGCTATCGGCTGTTATCAGGATCGGCTGGAAGTACTACATCGGCTATGTTGGCCGATCGATTGTTTTATTTGTCGTTTGTATATGCTGTCATCAGGATCGGCTGGAATTACTACATCGGCTATGTTGGCCGATCGGTTCTCTGATCTGCTATTTGTATATCTTGTCAATTGCGAGATCAAACTGACTGGCACGCCCGCATTTCACCAAGATTTGGACCTGCACTGGAGCTAAGCAGATCTCTCAGGCCAGTGTGTGTTTTTTGCATCAACACGCTTTTGGCACGCCCAGTGGGACACGAGTTTTCTACCCAACATGTCTGAAGAAGAAGTCAATGCCGAGAAGGAACAATCTCTTAAGCCGATCAATGAAATTATTCAAGAAAGTATTAATGAAGCAGTTCATCGTACTTTGTTTGATCAGTCTGGGGTTTTGATGAGTACGTTACAAGATTTGATCAAGCAGATAGTTCCTGAAGTAGTTGTTTACAAAAATCAGCCAGGGGGGCAAATCGGCGAACAACTTCAGCATCATCAGCAGCAACAGTATCGGCTCGGGGGGCAAGCATATCAGTATCAACATGATGAGCCATATCAACATCGGCCAGAAGAACTTCATCAATATGGGCATCAATATAACAACGATTTGGCCGATAGAATTGCAAAGGTAATAGAGGAGCAGTTTGGAATAAAGCCCAAGGAACAAACTTCTGTGTATCGGCTGCCATATCCTTAGTGGTTTGATAGGGTGTCATTGCCACATCGATACAAGGTTCCAGATTTCTCCAAGTTCTCAGGGCAAGATGATATATCTACAATGGAACACATCAGCCGATTCTTAGTGCAATGTGGGGAAGCATCGGCTGAGGAAGCTCTGAGAGTTAGATTTTTTCCACTGTCTTTGACTGGATCGGCCTTCACATGGTTTTCATCACTACCATCAAATTCCATTAGAAGATGGACCGATCTTGAGAAGCAATTTCATGACTACTTCTTCGTTGGCGTCAGTAAGATGAAACTTTCAAATTTGATATCAGTGCAGCAGCAAGAAGGAGAATCGGCTATGGAATATATACAAAGATTTCGTGATGTCCGCAGCCGATGTTATAGTTTGAATCTAAGCGATGAGCAGCTAGCAGATCTTGCATTCCAGGGGTTATCAGCACCTATCAAGGATAAATTCTTTTGCCACAAGTTTGACAGCCTAGCTCATCTAATGCAGACGGTATCGGCTCATGAAGGCCGATTGCAAGAAGCAAGAGAGGACCAATTTTGGAGTCATAGAAGATAATTTTGAAGCATGAGTTCCCATACTCCAAAACTGGAGGGCATGTGTTAACGACGAAATTTGGTAAATCATGCATTGGATTCAGAGTTAAAGCCGAAGCCGATTGGAGGAGATAAGTGATTACAGAAAACGGAGTATGAATCGGCTGCAAGCCAAATCGGCTACGGTGTGCATCGGCTGAAACAGAATCGGACAAGGATAGCCGATGTAGCCGATTCCGATAAGGAGATGGCAGGATCATTGTTGGGTTCGGTCGGTGTGCTTCATGAGGATTGCCACGTGCGGATTGAGTCCGAAGAAGGCAATTGTATCTATTAATTAGAATATTTGTTAGTTTCCTTTTATTTGGTAAATCATGCATTGGATTCAGAGTTAAAGCCGAAGCCGATTGGAGGAGATAAGCGATTACAGAAAACGGAGTATGAATCGGCTGCAAGCCAAATCGACTACGGTGTGCATCGGCTGAAACAGAATCGGACAAGGATAGCCGATGTAGCCGATTCCGATAAGGAGATGGCAGGATCATTGTCGGGTTCGGTTGGTGTGCTTCATGAGGATTGCCACGTGCGGATTGAGTCCGAAGAAGGCAATTGTATCTATTAATTAGAATATTTGTTAGTTTCCTTTTATCTTTAGGAAAGTGTGTTTAGTGTCCCTTAAGGACTTTATGTTTTTCTTTTATCTTTACAAAAGTTTCTTTCTTGTCCTACAAGGACTAGTATCTTCCCATGGGTATAAATATGTACACCCGGGGTTATTGTAATCTATCAGCTCTCGATCAACACAATTCGGCGCATCGCCACCTTTTACTCTGTTACGGTTTGTTTATCAACCGGCGGAATTTGGCACCTGACGCAGGGCTGCATCAGCTGTCGATCTCCGGCGAAGGGGTAAGTCCAATGTTCCGTCGGTTCAGGCAATTGTATCATCTACGTCGGCGTCGTTCAAGGCTGCATCAGTACATTCGACCTCTTGGATTGCTCTGGTTTGGATGATATATTTGCCTGGCTATTTATCATATGTCTTCTGTTAATCTAGTATTAGCATCTCGATTTAGTTTTATCGGCTGCTTCTCGTTTTAGGGTTTCTGCCGGTATCGACTAAATCGTTTTGCTAGATTAGATTAGCCTAGGCATCTACCACCCTGAAAATCAGTCAAGGGCTTGATCATCTAGATACCGTGTTTCTTTACATACTTAGTGCTGCATCAGTTGAGTTTGACCTACTAAATCGTGCTTAGAACCATGAATCTCTAGCCTGCTTTTTGATTGCTGATAAGGGTTTCATCGGGGTTTGAGCCGATGAGTTATCTGGACGTTGCATCGGCTTATAAGGATTGCATATAAGTTGAATTTAGCCGATGACAATAAAGGTTTCACTATTTAATCTAATCTTGTGGATTTAATGGCATTGGATCTATGTTAGATTCACTTCATCGGCTATGCTATGAATATATATAATCTCTCTCTTGAGGTGTTTTTAGACATAAGTGATTTATACTGTCTCGGCGCCTTGTCCGATCTATCCCAATCACTTGGTTTAAATATATTTTGAGATTTAGATTATGTATCATTGATATCTACAGCCGATCGAGTACATCTAACTTTCGTTTCACTTTATCGAGTCATTGCCGATCTAATGCATATTGTCATCAGCCGATTGTCTCTTTGTCATTATTTACATCAAGTGTCAGAATCTACATTGAACACATAGCCGATAGCTCAAAACCCTATCGCTATCGGCTGTTATCAGGATCGGGTGGAAGTACTACATCGGCTATGTTGGCCGATCGATTGTTTTATCTGTCGTTTGTATATGCTGTCATCAGGATCGGCTGGAATTACTATATCGGCTATGTTGGCCGATCAGTTCTTTGATCTGCTATTTGTATATCTTGTCAGTTGCAGGATCAAACTGACTGGCACGCCCGCATTTCACCAAGATTTGGACCTGCACTGGAGCTAAGCAGATGTCCCAAGCCAGTGTGTGTTTTTTGTATCAACAAAGGCATAATAGGATTGATAGGATACTCATGCTAACAAGTTGCAACTCTTTTTCCGGAAACCCATCTCCAAAGAACACTAATGTTAAGCGTGCCTGGCCTGGAGAAATCCAAGGATGGGTGACCGACCGGGAAGTCCTTCTCGGGTGCTCACAAGTGAGCACAAAGTGCACAGAAAAGACTGGTGTTGGTTTGTGAGGGCAGTTTATGTCCTATTTAAGCTGCTAGATGTAAGCGGGGATGGGTGACCGACCGGGAAGTCCTTCCCGGGTGCGCACGAGTGAGCACAAAGTGCGCAGAAAAGATTGGTGTTGGTTTGTGAGGGCAGTTTATGTCCTATTTAAGCTGCTAGATGTAAGCGGGTTCGGCCTCGTGGAGGCGGGACGTTACAGTATGGTATCAGAGCCGACTCTCGTGGTTTCATGGGCGCGTGTCGCAGTTGCGCAGGCATGGTGCGCATGGCTGGTGTGGACCCGGTGTGGTCACACAGCATGGCACATGCGCTGGCACTAGACACACGGACGTGGCCAAGAGAGGGAGTTCCTGGCTTGGGGTTGATCGACGAAGACGTCGATCTCTTAAGGTACACACGGACGTGGCCAAGAGAGGGAGTTCCTGGCTTGGGGTTGATCGACGAGGACGTCAACCTCTTAACGGGGTGAGGATGTAACACCCTGGCCCAAGTCATAATAGGATTGATAGGATACTCATGCTAACAAGATGCAAGTTTTTTTCTAGAAGCCCATCTCCAAAGAACTCTAAAGTTAAGCGTGCTTGGCCTGGAGAAATCTAGGGATGATTGACCGACCGGAAAGTCCTTCCCGAGTGCGCACGAGTGAGCACAAAGTGCGCAGAAAAGACTGGTGTTGGTTTATGAGGGCAGTCTATGTCCTATTTAAGCTGCTAGATGTAAGCGGGTTGGTTTGTGAGGGCAGTCTATGTCCTATTCAAGCTGCTAGATGTCAGCGGGTCCCTCCTCGTGGAGGCAGGACGTTACATGCTACAAATAAAAGCAATAGCTATCCCAGTAACTAACTGGACTTCATATGTAACAGTGCATTCTCACAACTTGTAAAAATGTGACTGCACTAGCTGTACCTTCTTTCTTGTCATCACATATATCTTATCCTTTATGATTCGTGGTCTTCTTATTTCGATTAGCCGGTAACATTAACGCATGTGAAAAAAAAAATGTAAGGTCTTGGATCGGTTCAGCTAACAATATAGACTATAAGAAAAATTGTGATGAACAGAAGGAACTCAATCAAACATGAACTACTAAATCACTGTCATCAACTGACACCTTGTCACATACACGAGCGACCACTTGGGCTTCCACGCAGTGGTAGTAGAACACCGTGGCTGCCGTCGTGGAGAGCAGCTGCAGAGCAACCGGCAGAAGGAAGAAACCAAACACTACACCCAGCAACCATACGTAGAATGTAAACAATAGCTCGTCTGACAAGGCAGCAGCAATGGTGTACACCGGGCAAATGGTGGCAGGAACGAGGCATGCGATGAGTGTCAGAACACCGGCCTCCTTCCTCCTCGCTTTCATGAGCCGCCACGCCAACCACAGAGCCGACGCTGCCCAGCGTCCTTCCGCCGATGACACGGCGATGGTCACCGGGATGACGGCGCCGAGGAGGATGTAGAAGACGAGAGCGACTAAGAACAGTAGGGAGCCTAAGATGGACGCCATCCCTGAACCGCCCACGAAGGTTGCCATCTGTGTCAGTCGTGCCGCTAGGAGGAGGAGAGTCGCCGTCGAGAGGTCGACGACGCCCATGAACATGGCGGTGATGAGTGGTCCTCTGATTCTCTCCGTGGTTGCCACCTCCCAGCCGAGCAGCTCGGTGAAGGAGAGCCGCTCGCCGGAGTAGGTCGTGCAGCCGGCGACAACCGCAACGACCTGCACGGTGAGCCTGCTCACGAGGTACGCAAGGTAGACGACGGCGTGACCTCGAATAAGGGAGTCGATCGCTGTGGCGTGGCCTTGGCCCACAGGGCCATCATTGGTGGTGTTCTTTGGCGCGTAGACATGGAGAAGGACGCCGGCCTCGAGAGAGTGGATGTCGTCCAAGGAGGCCGCGAGAGGGTTGACGTGGATGGCGGCGAGGCCGAGGAAGATGAAGGTGTGGCAGAAGATTAAAAGGAAGATGGGTGCAAAGAGCCTGATGTTTCGGGTGGGGAGGATCATCGATTCCGCTATGAAGGTGATGCAAGGGGACGAAGACGACGACGACGAGGAGCTCGTTGCAGCTATGGCGGCCATGGCGTGCTGAGCCTGAGCTGCTAATGAGGGAGATAGATTCGTGTGTATATGAGATATGAGTGGTTGCTGCTTCGATAGAATGATGGATGAATAACTGGTAGTAGTACTCTGTGTGCAGTGAGCAGTGGATTTGATGGTCTAAACGTCGTCGTTCATTGTCCATTGGTTTCAGGACAGCAGGGGTCGGTCAAGAGACGACTTGGAATTTAGGGGCTGGTCAGTCAACTCTGCTTTGTTTGACTATTGACTGTGATATGTCATTATTGTTGTTTTATCCGTATGAGTTAGGATACTAGTGTGCGGTTAATCCCTCCTTTTTCCTCTCTATTCTCTTCACTAGTTAAACTCAACATGTGTGGAAGTCATTGTTGATTTAGGATACAGTAGTGATGGTTAAGTGGGGAACTAGATGATGGATGAAAGACTACCGAATCACGGTACGAAGACCGGACTAGGTTGATTTCAGTTGTAAGTTTCGCATTTGTAACTCTTCCATTTATCGTGAGCCAAGTGCATGTTGTTTTCTAAAAAAATTATATAAATGTTTTTTTAAATCAAATAGATCCATTTTTAAGGTTGTACTGTAATAATTAATAGTCAATTAATCATAAACTAATGATTTGCATCCTAAACGTGTTGTCAATGGCACTCATTGAGTTTTGCAACCAGAGAATAAGGGAGGTGGTATTGGGGAACAAGGGTCCTCTGAAGTAAATACAGAGAACCCTAAGTGCACAATGTTTTAGTCCTTTTGTTCGCTGTATTAATACTATTTGCAACCAGGGATTGCAATTTCGTTTTGAAATTTTGGAAATTTCCGAAAGTTCAGTAATTTCACCCTTCCCTGGCAAGCTCATATCTCGCCCGAAATTTTCGCTGTTTTATTTTTTATGTGAATTTGATCAAATTTTATTCAAATTCATTTAAAATTAATCAAATTTTCAAAAAAATTCGGCCAAAAAAATTTCAAAATTTCCTAATTTTTGGTAATTTCGGACCTCCCGGCAAAAAACGCTATTTCGAAATTGAAAACCCTGCTTGCAACGGTAGTCAACATTCTTGCACAAGAAAAAAGGTTCTTTGGCGTTTTATATTAGTAGTTTGTCTGGATCATCCACGATTGCTCAAGTGGTTAATAACCTAATGCCTCATCTTGCTTTACAGCAGAGTCTCCAAGTTCGACATTGGGGTCCAAGCGTGTTCACGGTAGTTGGCACATGTAGTCAATCCTTAAGCAATGGCCTTACAACTAATATAACTAGATGAAATCCCGGGCATTGCTACAAGAGTTTAATATAATAGCAATAAGCAGAAATAATATGTAAGATAGCTAGACGATATAAGTTTATATAAATTAATATGATTTATGATAATTGAATTAGTATAGAAAATAATGATAAGGTGTTGTGGTTTTATGAGAGAAAAAAGAGGGAGGTAATTTGGATCATAGATTAATCATCTAAGGGCTAAAAATAATTGATGTGATAGGGCTTATTGAGAGAAAAGAGAAAATAACATTAACTAAGTGAGGATAAACTATATAGGTATATAGGTATATAGGATATTATAAAAAATAATGGAGAGAAATATTTAAAAATTATATGGGATGATGATTTAATATGCTTGCATTTTAAAGCTAAAAAATAATAAATTATAGAATTATAGATAATATAACATGCTTCTATGATGTTTAAGATGTAATAATTGTTAGTGGATGATGATGTGACATCTTTGCATGTTAATGGATGGTGATAATAATTGTTAGTGGGTTGTATTGTTTTTTCATACTTATCCGTCCCAATATAATATGTACCATATCTAGTACTATGAATCCTAGTACGAAATCCTCTAAGTCCGTAGATACATTTGGCATGTATCTTCAAAGATACATACTCAATACTTTATATCCAATTTATTGTACCTATTTTCAGATCAATAATTTATTATGTGAGCTACGAGGTTATTTTATATTAGGCCGACTACTGTCTAATAATGCGGGAGGAGGAAGGGGCTTGCTCTTTTCTATTATATATAAATCGTGCTTGTCTACGGTAAACATAGTGTCGACAGGCTGTACCCGACAACGGTATCTATAGAGTATGAGGATCGTTGATGATAGGATATATGCGAGATTGTATCAAGAAGACAATGGTAAGGGTTTATACTAGTTTGGACTGTCAAGATGAGTAATAACCCTACTCCAGTTTATATATATTGATGAGAAAAAGTACCACACAGGTTACAATGGAGGAATACGTGGACAATTCTAATTTGCTGAGTAGAACTTGCCGAGTACGTCTCAACAAGTAGAAGTCAACGATTAGGGCTTCGGCTTCCGCTGGCTCTGGCTATGGCTTATGATTCGATACCCCTCCCTCCATGGGGGCCTTATATTTATACTAGTGATCGTCTTCTTCTCGGTGTAGGACTCGAAGAACTTGGGCAAGGTATGGACCGAGGAAACCTTATCTTATCCGGATTGGACTATGACACCTTCTATTCCTTTGAAGACATTTTCCTTCCGAATTCGCCTTATGTCCATAACTAAGTATACCTTCCCATACAGAATTAGGTATGTGGTATTTTCATATAACACGAACCCATGTATAGGAGGTATGCCTTATTCGTAACACTGACACATAATACCAAATGTTTGATCTCAATCTGCTCATTATATGCTGACAATGCTACAAGATCTATACAGTTTTCTAAGAACATATTTGATATTCTTACTTATATCTTTTGTCTTCTTGAAAATATTTTTCATGAAATAATCTAGCGTCCACTTGAACACTGAGCATCCTAGTAGGTAGAGGTCAAACACTACACCAGATGACATTAGCTACAATAGTTCTAAACAGACACTTGCAGCTTGTCCCACACTGATTACCTGTCATGCCCGGTTTTTTGGTGAAAAGGGTTGCGATGAATAATTTCCTTGCGAAAATTGCCAGCTTGATCACCTAGCCTGGTTGCGAACTGGTGTCAATATGCTTGTAGGTTGGTTAAAAAAGATATGTGAAATTATGCTAGCCACATGAGATGCACATCTAGTAATCAATTAACTAGAGCATCCTTAAAAGTGCTCGAGACCTTACTACACTTGTTCTTCGCGGGACATAGCAGTCTTACTACCTCCATGAGTGGTCAAGATCCGACTACACCTGGTTTTCACGTGACCAGAGTTTGTAGTGGTCCTACTTCCCTTACAACTGGTCCAGACCTTACTACGCCGCTGGTATTCACACGAGCACGGGATGTAGCAGTCCTACCACCCAAGACAAATTAATCTGAGTCAAGTGCTAGATCGATTACTACTTGTTTGCCACAACATCTTCTTGGCCTAAGCAACTAGCTGCTAAATTTTACTGAAAAGGTGGTCAAAGACAATAGAGACACCAGTAACTTCTACTTAGACTGTCTACTCATCAACTTATGTATGTTTTTATGTTCTATGCTATGTCAATAAAGTGTGCACTATTTACCTCGAAGATCCCGTCTAGTCATGTCCATATTAGTTGAGGCCTACAACTTCTATGTACTCTTATGTTGCCCGATTGATCAATTGGTAGGAAATGCCCTATATTTCTGATTAGCTGGGGCCTATGAGCATGAACTGCTCGAAATTAGCGTATTTACTAGCGGTGTAATCGAGAATTTGTTTTCTCAACTTCATGGCTAAAGGCTAGGAGCCTATCTGCTTTATAACTCTATGGGATGTGAATATTGGCTGCCTTGCCGCAAAACTCTTTCCCAACAATTCAGCTGGGGTTAGGGGAAGTATACAACTTCTATAAAGCAAAAACTTTTAACTCATATTACTCATGAGCGTTCGCTGGGGGGATTTCTATCTAATAAATTGTTCTGAGTGTTTGATTTCAGGAAAATAAGATAGCAAAGCAAATGACTTTATCGAGTAAAACAGAGACTAGTTGAAGGGTTCCTAGTGGTCGACATCTTGTCCTAACTAAATTAAGCCTAACCCAATAACTCTGGTACTCGACCAAAAAACATATACTAGTCCCAAGGCACACAATAGTCAGGAATTTATTCCAACTAGACATATGCCAGATCTATGACTTCAAACTTCAATATATACAAGAATAGATCCCAAGACAGAGTAAAGTCAAGAGTTGTGTAGTAATTGCCACTATGTGCCGACTAAATGAAACTCAGAACGACAACTCTGCAACACAATCGCATATCTTGTATAGACCTGGCAACCTACATAAGGTGACCACATGTGGTGCTCTGCATCGCACAATATCATCGGTGCTCTTTGTCCCTATCACAACTGGCAAAAATGCATCCAAGATAGCTGACAAAGAGAACGAGATATCTGTAAGTTTTTACTTATATATTCAAATAATGTGCCTTGTTTCTCCCCATATTTGCAAATATTCTATTCCCTATTTTCGTGCTTTTTGACTGCTCGCTAGGAGACGTCGATCTAAAATTTCCGAATACTCAGGGCCGACAAGGGGACTTTACATTGTCAAAATCTGGGATATGTGCATATAGTCCGAGTACTTAATAAACTTGAAATTTCTTGTCTTTGAACCAGAAAATAGTCGGGGCCGTCCAGATTGCTCAATAATGTTGTGGTCAGAGTAAAGCCATAGAGGCAAACAATATGGATCTGGTCGAGACAAGCAAAAGTATAAGTCTGCAGTCTTGGACATATATGCACAGGGTGCAAAAGTTTTTTATATGCATTTACTTGCTCGAATTTTAAAACCTATATATAGAGCTACCAACATGCCCAGGGGTTTAATGATTTCTAACCAGTTTATTCGAGTATTTTAGAAGAAAGAAAGAATAAACAAAACAACGGTTTCAATGCCAAGGTTGTATTTACTCAATAGTTCTGAACTCTATCCAAATTGCCGAAACTGACTATGTAATTCTTCCACCTTGCAAAAAGGCCTGAGTTCTCGGCTCAAACTTTATCGGATACCATATCGACTAAGTTTTCTATTTTGACAACTCAGTCCCTTAGGGGATTCTAATATGGGCAGCTTATACATTTGAATAGAGTTCGGGGCTACTGTCAGTGTCCTAAAAATGGGATATCCTATACTTGTATACTAAGCTCGGTTGGGCTTACCATATACAAAATTCTATATGGAATCAAGCATCACACATATGACAAGAATCCTTAGTAAATAAGGAAGGAATCCTTGACAAGGAAAGAGAAACAAAGTCCTAGTCTAGTCCGACTAATGCGACTCAAATCGTATCCATACTTATCTACCGAGTTCTACTTGGATAAGAGGGCACTAGAGGTGTAAGTACAACACCCCCAGGACAAGAGGGGACACAAGATCTTGTTCGAGTGTCGAAACTTGGTTTCGGCAATAAGAAACTGGGGGTAGCAGTCAAGCGCCAAACACGATGGGTTAGTATGCAAAGAGATTTAGACAGGTTTAGGCCCTCTCTAACGAGAGGTAATACCCTACTCCTATTTCGGGGATTCGATCCGCCGAGTGATTTATTGATCTCTTGATCTCTTTCAATATGTACTCTCGTAAGTTCTCTCCCTGATTCTCTATATTCGTCTATCCCTCAAGGGACACCCTACCCTCCT
The DNA here is from genome assembly GCA_008326285.1 of Oryza officinalis. Lineage (NCBI taxonomy): Eukaryota > Viridiplantae > Streptophyta > Magnoliopsida > Poales > Poaceae > Oryza > Oryza officinalis. Next base: position 2,533,751 of record BDMV01000003.1, on the reverse strand, counting down.
TATATAGTCTTGGAGGGTAGGCTTACAAGTCAGAGACCCTATCATAGTCTATGTTGGACTCCTCAATCTTACCAACTATGGACTATGAGCCGTTACCTTATTACAATGGTAACATAATACCCAAGTCATAAGCCGGTTTACATAATCATGAGTCCTAACCTATCCCCTATGGTAAGTCAGATAAGCTAGTCGTGAGGGTATCCGGTACCCATAATCTCCACAGTAGCCCCTGAGACCTTCGCAGTCGACGAGATAACTTTGCCTCGAACCAGAATAACACATAGCCGAGTACCTCCTTAGCCGAGTGCTTCTATTGCCGAGTGCTTCCATCATCTCTGCCCAGGTCTCTCGAGTGCTTTATCATCCAATAGAAAGGCTGTGAAGGGCTGAAAACATCTCAAAAATTCCAAAAATAGATATTTAGGTGCATCGACTGATGCACCTAATTAGGTGTAGCACCCGACTATGTGTTTAGTTAATCAAACTAAGCATATAGTGAAGAACTATAATAATCATACTCTCCTGAGTTAAATAAATGCCTAGCCTAACCCAAAAGCAATCATAAAAAATCATATAACACATAACCTCATAATCAAGGGATAGTGTATAATGAATTCCGAGTACTCGGCAAGCTCATGCTTATCCGAATCGTTTTGCCCGAGTCATCTTAGAACAAACAACTCAGCCAACCCTCATGGGTAGAAAATCTGAGTTAATAATTCATCAGTCATCTGAAAAATATGACCAAAATATTAAATAGCTCCAGCCATAATATCGGTCTTAATAAAAAAGCACACCAAGCTGGCAGAAAAGCATTGACATAATCATAAAATCAAATGTTTTATAAAAACCAAACAGCTCCTGCAACCTATAAAAAAGTTACCAGGACAATTATAAAAAACTTTACTGTTTGTCACCTTCCAAGTTGCATTGTGCCAACCTTCAACAAGTTGTGTAACTGCTGTATGAAAGAATTTTAAAGGCATTGGGCAATAAGACATGCCCATATTGCCAGAGCAAATCTGCTTAAGTCCCTAGAGACACGTGTCAAGCCACACCTGTAATATGGGCCATAAGCTTCTCATGGGTCTCGGCCCAATCACGAGAAAACCTAGCGATACCCTAAAATCTCTGAAGCGCCGGCGTCTTCCCCGCCGCTTCATCTTTTGATCCGAATGGTTATCCCTCATGGGATGCACCAAAATATATTTAATAATTGAATCCCGACTGGCGCAAGAACTCAGCTTATGACCCTTATGAAAAATAATGATTGATCCAGACCATGAATATAGGAGATAAGCTCGCGGCCATGAATTCATGTTGCATATATCCAGAATAAGCCCAAATTGAAGGTATGATCCTCGTGCTAGAGCTATTAAACCGCTGAGCATGTTGTTTGTCCTTCTGTCGCAGTTGAAGTTATCCATTAGTAGCAACTGATGCAGTCGGCATGAAAGCGAGATCATCAATGTGAAGATAGAATTGCCCATCAAAGGTAACGAAGATGTCGGTGGTGGAGACATAATTGCCCATCAACAGCGATGGCAAAATCCACCAACCATGGAGACAAAGAAAATAATCGGCGGTGATAAACGTGACCAGCAATAATGACGACTGGCAGCAACAGAGATGGTCGGCTTGAAGGAGAGAATACTAGTCATTGGCGACCAAGGTAAGTCGTTGATGAAGGTGAAGACGCACATCGGCAGCGACGATGCAAGTCGGCGATGACAGCGAGACCACCAGTCGGCAACGACGAAGATAGTTGGATGATGAAGACAAAAATACTAATCAGTTGCGGCGTAATAGGCCAACCAACTGTGACAGACGCAACCGGTGGTGATGACGATCCGTAGCGGAAAAACAACCAGTTGTAGAGACTAAGTTGTCCGTCAACAGTGGCAGAATAGGTAATGCCGAAGAGACATGGCAAGATGTTGATGAAGATGGCGGCGTTGGTGTCCCAGTCAAATTTTAGTGTAGACGAAGCCCAAACTCCTTGATGCTAGCATGTGTGTGGCGAAGATTGATGCAAACGCCTCTTGATTTATGATAACGGTAGTAGAACTTGATTTCGTAGTTGTTGAAGATACTTCACTTGGAGTAAAGTAGATATTGTTATCCAACTCGTCGAATCTGAGTTGATTGGTTGATAACTCCAAACTCCCAAACATGTAGATTAAATCTTGAACTTAACTCTTGAAAAACTTGGAATTGACTGTAGCATCAAATGAGAGCCAAAGTTGTCGACGAAAATATTGGAGTTGCTAAAGTAGAAAGTCTGCTCTGGAGCGAAGACGAAGCTGATTTCTCCGAAGTTGATTCGTTGGCTGATTAATTGATTGCTTTATGTTGACATAATGCATGTCGAATTTTGAGTCTTGTATTTGTGTAGCCCCCGACTCTATGCTTAGTTGGGAAACAACTGAACATAGAGTCAAGAACTATAGCTTGTCATTGAGTAGCCATCGCCTGAGTGAAGATACGCATTGAAAATGTCATTTTGAGGCTCTTGGGGTCATCGTGGTTGATAAAGTGACGAAGCTTGCAAAGTAGAGGCAATAGAAAACGTAGACGCCCAACAACGGTGGCGTGAAAACCAACCGTGTAGGCGGAGATACCAGTCGGCGGCGGCAAAGGCAAGCCGACGATGAAGTCGTAGACGGCCAACAACGGTGATGTCGCCAATCAACCATGTAGGCAGAAACACCAGTCGGTGGCGGCGAAGGCAGACCAACGATGAAGTAGTAGATGCCCAGCAACGGTGATGTCACCAATCAACCGTGAAGGCGGAAACACCAGTCAGCGGCGGCGAAGGCAGACCGACGATGAAGTCGTAGACGCCCAGCAACGGTGATGTCACCAATCAACTGTGAAGGCGAAAACACCGGTCGACGACGGCGAAGGCACACCGACGATGAAGTCGTAGACGCCCAGCAATGGTGATGTCACCAATCAACCGTGAAGACGGAAACACCCGTCGGCGGCGGCGAAGGCAGACCGACGATGAAGTCGTAGACGCCCAGCAACGATGATGTCACCAATCAACCGTGAAGGCGGAAACACCAGTCGGCGGCGGCGAAGGCAGACCGACGATGAAATCGTAGACGCCCAGCAACGGTGATGTCACCAATCAACCGTGAAGGTGAAAGCACTAGTCGGCGATGGCGAAGGCAGACCGATGATGAAGTTGTAGACGCCCAGCAACGGTGATGTCACCAATCAACCGTGAAGGCGGAAACACCAGTCGGCGGCAGCGAAGGCAGATCGACGATGAAGTCGTAGACGCCCAGCAACGGTGATGTCACCAATCAACCGTGTAGGCGGAAACACCAGTCGGTGGCGGCGAAGGCAGGCCGACGATGAAGTCGTAGACGCCCAACAACGGTGATGTCGGCAGGCCGACGATGAAGTCATAGAGGCCTAACAACGGTGATGTCACCATTTAACCGTGTAGGCGGAAATGATGATGTATAATTGATCGATCCTGCAGTATAAACACGTAGGATGAGTAGTACCTGATGCAAACATAGTACTTGAGGAAAATTCAAGCTTTTTAAAATATTTATAAGTATGTATTTCTCCTCTTGTTGGTTTTGATTTCCCCGAGTAGATGACTCCTCACGTTTAAACACTCTGCCCGACTAGTCATTAATATGAGTTCGTCATTAATGGAACAAAGTTTCACATATCAGAATTTACTACTTGGGTACTTTCGTAATTGTTTAGAGCAGAAAACAAATTATTTTATCTTTATGCTTTTGATTTCGTCCGAGTAATACTTAGCACCTTGCGTCATACACTCCATCCAACGAGCTCCCGGGTGCTAGGATTCGGCCCAAAGGCAACTATCCATCGACAAACCAAACGGAAAGCATGGGGAAAATAGAGTTGCACAACTCGATCAGCACTTTTTTTACTCGAATTATGTCGCAAGCAATCAAGATAAATATTATAAAAATTGTTGCAAAAATATGATATAACATCTGTAGCCCTCGACTCACTGCTCAATGGAGGACCAGTTGATGAAGTGAGGCAGAGGAAAAAGAAGATATCATATAAAGAAGTGAAATTAATGATGACTTAGCTTTTTGGTATTTCCACCGGTGTCGACAGAGGTGGCCGATCTAGGGATAATGTCATCCATTAATGGCGATGAAGACACCAACCGTGGAGGCAAAGATTCCAGTCGACAATAACGAAGACGACCGACGGTGCAAACGACGTTGCCATCAACAGCGGCGGCGGAGCACACCAACCGTGGAGGCAAAGAAACTAGTCGGAAGCTCGTTGGATAAGCACGAAGGTTTTCCCAAGTGGGTCGATTCCAACTCGGAAGATAGAAGATTGTGGTAGATCTCAGCGTCGTTTGGTAACCCAAACGACGCCGTAAGGTTTCCCCCTCCCGACTGGTCCGAATCCGAGTCAAGGAGAGAGGTCTTGCCAAATTTGTCGGTGATGAAGTCAAGTCTGCCGAAGTGGAACGCCTGCCCAGGGGTGAAGGCGAAGTTGTCGATGCCTGATGAAGATCCCATTGCGCTTGTCAGCGAGATGAAGAAAATTTGACGCAAAGCCCCCACCTGGCGCGCCAACTGTCGAAACTTGGTTTCGGCAATAAGAAACTGGGGGTAGCAGTCAAGCGCCAAACACGATGGGTTAGTATGCAAAGAGATTTAGACAGGTTCAGGCCCTCTCTAACGAGAGGTAATACCCTACTCCTGTTTCGGGGACTCGATCCGCCGAGTGATTTATTGATCTCTTGATCTCTTTCAATATGTGATCTCGTAAGTTCTCTCTCTGATTCTCTATATTCGTCTATCCCTCAAGGGACACCCTACCCTCCTTATATAGTCTTGGAGGGTAGGCTTACAAGTCGGAGACCCTATCATACTCTATGTTGGACTCCTCAATCTTACCAACTATGGACTATGAGCCGTTACCTTATTACAATGGTAACGTAATACCCAAGTCATAAGCCGGTTTACATAATCATGAGTCCTAATCTATCCCCTATGGTAAGTCGGATAAGCTAGTCGTGAGGGTATCCGGTACCCATAATCTCCACATCGAGGAAGCCGACAACAGCTAGCCGTCGACCACCCTGCTCAAGCTTTACGCCTCTATATTGGTAGACTATATTAGGTTGTCCTCCCCATTGTACTTGTGAGAGATCGATATATAATGGTAACACTAGCTTTAGCCAACAAGAGTAGGGCTATTACTCATCAGTAGGGGACCCGCAGTATAAAAATCTTTGTCTCACGTATACCATGGTACCTACATTCCCCACACTACAAAATACCATCGTCAGGTATAGCCCGTCAACAAGATCACTCTTCAAAAAGTGTGATATCCTTCTATTGGGTGGTGATATAATATTTCCACGTGGAGTCCTTGGTGCGTCAGATCCGATCCGCCATCGCCGACGAAAGAAACAATATGTGCCTCCTTATCCAACCCCTTCACTTACTATGACATTATACTCGTGTAGCATCACATCCTCAAGTCTATCTGCATGGTACCTGATGAGAACATCACTCCTTTGGATATGCATGAGGCTAGGAGATAGAGGCCCAATTCATATGAAGTTCGAGCTCACCTCGTCATCTAGGAGCTGGCCACACTAAAATTGCTACTCAGACCTCATTCGGACTACGTTTTTGACGTTCTATATATGTATGGAAAGCTAGTGAGACCACCTTTCCAATGGGCCTGGTCTCACATCAAAATTCCTTCTAAGTCTATGGGAATCATCAAAATAAGAGAGCATCCAAAATCTATCCGGGTGTTGCGCCACCGTCCTTAGGCTCGTTGGGTCGTGTATCATGTCGGAGTCCATTACGGACGCGTCCAGGGGTCCTAGGTCAACCCTAGAACCAATTTAATCAGTTGCCATCATTGAGTTAGGGTTCAGTTTTGCTTAGATTATTCTGTCATTGCAGTTTTGCCGCTACATCGGTTTGTGAAACCCCAACTTGTGAGATTCATCTTAAATTCATAATATATTCAGATTGCATCTTCTACCCTCTTGCTTGTGTTCTCAATTCGCTTGCAGGAAATAGGCTTATCGGTGAGGTTAACCGTGTTTCAGCTCGGGTGATAACCAACGAAGGGGTGCTGTACTGATTGTGAGAGGTTCAGTCATCCTGATTGGAGCCTTTGGATCATCCACGTTGAGTCTCCACAATCGACTTATCCAAAACCTAACGGAATATCGGGACCCTAGTCCTCATCAATAGCTAAAGGTCTCAGCAAACTACTCTGAAATTTATAAATATTTACCTGGTGAATATTGAACTTGTTTGCTTTTTGACTGGTAATGCAGTACTAAGTGTTCGCGTTTGAAATATTGTAAAATAATCTGCCTGAGCTTTCCTTTGATAAAAATTACAAATAGCTTAAGGTATCCAAGTTGCTGAACAGCCACCTGTGGAGATTATGAGTACCATATACCCACACGATTACTCTATCTGACTGGATATAGGGGATAGATTATGCATATGGAATATGTAATGAACTATGACTCTGGTATTACGTTTCCCTGTATATTAAGGAACGGCCCGAAGTCCTAGTTCGATAATAATGTAAAGTAGATGTAACATACCCAAAATGTTACATTTCAAATTTTGCAACTAAAATGTTGAAAATGATTTTTGCGAATTAGAAATCTCAAAATTTTCAAATCGAAGACCTAGGTGAGTCTAATATGACTAGTTTTAATATACAAATTTGTGAATAATTTAAAACCTTTTACTTGATAGCTCAAAGGAAGAAAATAAAACACAGTGTGTGCATATAATTACATGGTTTGGTTGGTGTAATTTGAGTCCTTTAAAATGTTTTTGAATCTTGGGTGCATTTAATTTTAGGTCTCATGAGCATAATGTGAAGACATCATAATTCATAAATAATAAAAACACTACACCCGTCATCGCCTTAGTTGCACCTATGCCCAAGTGTCTTGTGATTTAAGCATGGTGAACTGGAAGTAAAGTCTAATCATATTATCTCTGGTTAATTACAAGTCAAAATATAATTTTACAATCATTTGAATATATATTTATAATAAGAACACTTAAAGGTAGGTGAACTCATTGAATATTTAAAAATAATTGATGCAATATAAAATCATGGGGAAATTCATGTAGATACTATTCAATATATATATCTCACTAGAATTTTGGTGTAATTTAATATGTACAATTGATACCTCAAATAATTAGGACAAAATAGTCAAACTATAAATTATTCTAAACCCTGATCGGCAAAATTGATACACATCTCATATGTGTATTTTATCACATGAAAATGTATAGAAAATATAATTTATTCACATACTACTTTATTTATTATGAATTAATATAATTTTTCTAGATTTTATTTTATAGGTTTTGACCTCCTAAAAATTCAAATCAATTTTGGCCAGACCTAATTTCTTTATTTTCCTCAGAATAAAATATTGGGAATTTTTGTGTGAAACGAAAGAAAATGGAATCTAGGTATTTTTATCTATCTCCAGAAAAATCCACATTAATTTATCATGCATAAAAATTTAGTTGTGGAATTTCAAAGAAGGAAGAAAGAAAATAAATAGGGAGAAATCCTAAAACTATCCTAACAGTGCGTTCACCAAATTCTCTACCATCTCTCTCACCCTACCCCTGTTTACACCACCCTGGACCTACTTAACAGTCACACAAGCTAGCTACCACCTCTGTGCAGAACACAGCAGAGAGAGAGAGAGAGATCAAGGCGGTGGACTTGGCCGATGTGTGCAGCGAGCCTGCTCGACACGTGGACTCGACGTGGCAACGCCGGGCTCCATCCTTTTCTCCTCCCAACTGCGTCGCTCGTCTCTAGTCATCCATTCACAGCCGCGCACATCGTGGGAGGAAGCCCTCAGCCTCTCTATCACGCTCATCCCCACCGCCGGCCGCGAAGAAGACGAAGCTCGCTGTTGCCGATGAGTCGTCGCCATTCCTAACTCATCTCGGTTCCATACTCCTCTCTCCATGCCGAGCAAATCTTCTTTTGACCCCATTTCTTTTCATCCATTGCAGTGACAGGAACACCGTCGTGCCATTGCCGGATTGGTGAGCGCTCTGGACGTCACCGCGGGAGGCATCGTCGTCGGGCAGCACAAAAGAGACCACCATGAGCCACGTCCTCTCACCATAAACCTCCCCTCGGTCTCCTCTTCAAAAGCCCTCAAAAATCCAAGTCAATGGCGCTGCGAATGGGGAGATAAGCATCATTGTCACGTCCTGATAAATTCATCCCAAGTTAAAATTGTTCGTTAAAAGGAATAATAGAATTAATTAAAAATCTAAAAAAAATCTCGAACACTAAAATACGTCCAAGAAAAATTCAAATGTTGCCCGGAGAATTTTTCTTAAATGCTCCTTGGTCTAAAAGGAGCCCTCAATTTTTACGAGAATTTTTAGAGCAGAAGAAATAATTTTAATGCAACAATAACCAATTTCAGAGTTAATTAAAATGAAAAATATAAAAAAACCCTCTTCCTCTCCTTGGGCCACTTCTGGCCCATCCCTCCTCCCTCTCCCTCTCTCGGCTCGGCCCAGCCGGCCCCTCTCTTCCTTCCCCTTCTCCCTCCAGCTTGGGCCGACCTACTTTCCTTTCCTCCCTCTCCCTCGGACAAAGTCTGTTTTCCCTCCCCTTGGCCCAGGTCGTCCAGCCCTCCTCCCCACTGCAACCCAGCCGGCCCAGGAGGGAAGACACCGTCGTCTTCTTCCTCCAACAGCCGAGCCGCCGCCTGTTCCTCTCTCTCTCCATGAACAGAAGCGCCGCCCCTCCACTTGATCTCCCTTCCCGGTTGATTCCTTCCCAATTAAAGTGCAAAAATGGGTTCCTCTCTTCTCCCTCATCAATTCCCCCAAGTTTTCCCCATCTAATTCAGATTTATTTCGTCGAATTTACTCTCCGTTGAATCGTCGCCATGGGTGGCCGGCCAGTGACCTCCCCGGCTATTCTCCTCCTCTCCCCGGTCGTTCCCCTCCTCCCCCCGGCCTATAAATGGCTGGCAACCACCTCCCCTCCCTCCCCATGGTATTACTGAAGCCCTTTTGCTCTCTCTTCGTCTCCCTATGCGGCCTCCAATCTCCACCGCGCCGGCTGCCTGCAGCCGCCTGTGCCATCTCGCCCGAGCGCTAGCCGGTTGTGCCGTCACCTCCCTCGGCCTCGGAGCCACCTTCCCTTCCCCGGCCAAACCTCCGTTTTGCCCAAAAGCCACCGAAAGCTCATCCTCACTGGCGAACAGTGGAGAACATTGTCATCATCGTTGTCGTCCTTGTCCTTCGGCAGCCCCTCCCTCCTTGCCAGAGTGTCGTCCCGCTGTGCCATCGCTGCCACCGGCTGCTGATCGTCGTCCTAGTAGTCGGCCCTCCCTTCGTCAAGCGAGGTCGTCCGCGTCATCAAGGTCGTTCGCGTCGTCGTCGTCTTCCTCGGCCGTTGTTCCGTCAAGTCGTCGCTGCTGCCCTCGCCGTCATCTTCGTCCTCGGCTAAGCATCGTCAAGGTCATCCTCGCCTTCGTGCAAGGGTCGCTGCCGAAGCCGTCCTTCGTTCATCGTTGGTAGTTGCCGTCATCGCGTTGTGGTAAGGATCCGTTCCTTGCTGCCCCTTTCTCGTCCTCTTGGTGTTGCCACCGTGCCCATCGTACCGTGGCCGGCCCCGGTCTCGTTCACCGGTGTCGACGATTGTTCGTGCGGTCCTCGCATGCACGTGTGGTAGTCATGTTCGTGTGCCCGTTTGGCCGCCTTGTGCTTGCCCACGTGTGTAGCCCGCGTGGCATTCGTGTGAGTCCTCGCTTGTTGGCCACTTATTTCGGTTGACACGCATAGTCTCACTCCATCCTTCCCATGGATCATCTCTGTGAACCTGATCCACGGTGAACTAGCCATCTGACCCGTGGGTCCCGGCTGCCAGTCGCTCGATCCTTTCCCCTCCTCGAGCGATATTGCATTACACATAATTTAATGGTATAATAATAATTAAACAACTTGCAAATATCCACTTTAATTGCACCTAAATTTCGGATGGTCGTTTCTCGGCCATATGAGCTCCAAATTGACCTGTTCAAACTGTTTAGTTTTTGTTATAACTTTAAGAACACATGTTTGTTGTTCTTATGTATTGTTCTTGTTTCTTTCTTAGAGCTGTAGCTTTGTTTTGTTTGTTCGTGTAGTTGCTCTCGTTTCGGTGGTTCCCGTGGTGCAGTTCGAGTTCGCCGCTGAAGCTTCAGAAGCCTCCCATTTTCTCTAAGCAAGGCAAGTCACGCTCTCCTTGATCATATTGAATCCCAGTTTGCAAAAAGTATTTTAATTTAAATTATTGCATTCGCTTTACTAAATTTACCGCGTTATAACTATTTTATTTAGCCTTTTCTACAATCCTTGTTATAGCCTTATTATTTGTTATTGTCTAATTACCTTTGACAACCCTAGGTAACAAAACCCAGCTAGTGAGAACTCTATATGTGGTGCTTAGTAGGAATTTTAGGATTATGCTTAGCCCTGCTTAATTAGAAATATTTAGTTGTTTTATAATATCTAGACTTTGGAAATAACACTATGTTCTTGATTAATTGGATTAGAGGCTTGTTAGCCTGGACATGTTGTTTCCCCTTCAAAATTTCCCAAATTTGTTTTCGGCTGGGCTCGAGGTGCATGGTTTTGTTAGTCGCACCTCAGCCGACATAAGGACCGGTCTTCGGGGCACGATTGCAAAGCATATTCCGTACTACCACATGTCTAATGGGTAAGGCCTAACATATCGGTTAGTGCGGTCATGAACAAGGAAGACACGGATAGGGATGGATGAAGCCCTTGGTGGGGTCGACGTCTCTGGCAGTATGCCCGGGGGCATAGACTGTCCGCTCGACCCAGGGCACCTGGCGAGGGAAGTCTATGTCGGTATTCCTTGTTTAGGGCAGTACTAGACGGTGGGTTATGTCACGGTTTCCGCCCGTATGCTGTGGTGGCATGTGGCACGTGGTGACGCGTGAGGCAAACGTGTCTTGTGGGTAAAGATGTACACCTCTGGCTAGAGTATAAACTACTCGACTAGCCGCGCCCTCGGTTATGGGCAAGCGGAGCAATGACCCAAAGTTAGAGGTTTTATTCTGATGAACTGGAATAATTGGATTGATTATCTGTGGCCTGTTTTAAGGCAAGATCGCGTTGATAATAATTTGACTAGGGATGAGCCATGGTTTGATTAAAATGCCTTTAAATGATTAAATGTTTTGAAATGCTTATTTACTGCAAAATAACCCTTATAAATGAATCCTTATACTCCCTTGCATTAAGTGCATTTTCCGTTGTGGCTTGCTGAGTACGGTGGTTGTACTCATCCTTGCTCAATCTTTCCCCCTCCAGTCAGTGAAGCTCTTGAAGAAGAAGTCTTAGGTGGAGTTCTGGCTTATACCCCAGTTGAGCGCCTGTAAAGATGGAGCCGTAGGCCCGCTAGTCCGTTGCTGTTTTTCTTTTGTTGTCAGGCCTTATGTGCCTTTGTAATAATGTAAATATTATCATGATAATTAATAAAGATGTTTTTTTTGTATCAAGTTTGTGTGGTGTACCTTGGCTTTTCCTGGGACAGGGATTAATACACTAGCGTTAGGGAAAGGTATTTTCTGGGCGTGACAATCATCTTCATCCACTCCAGCCAACCGCCGTCGCCATCGAATCCTCTTTCCCGAGTGAGTTTCGGCATGATTCTTTGGACCGGTAGAGTGCTAGGGTGATCTCTGAGCTACCCCGCTCCTTGCCTTGGCAGATTGAAGATCGGGAGAAATTATCACCGTCGCTCAGCCATTTCCACCGCCGCCGGGCTGTTCCTCGTGTCGCCGCCATCATCCAAGTATCGCTGGGCCTCGCGCACAGCTCGGTGAGCCTCCTAGAACACAATACAACCACATGCATGCACTCATTTTGCACTTAAGCAAGCAGGACTCAATATGCCCAGGTATGCCAAGAGCCACCGCTGCCTGTGGCGTCGTTGCCGTCAACTCCGACCATTTCCGGTGATGAGACAACCACCGATGGGTTCACAAAGAAGTCCTCAACATTTTCTCGGTTGGCCGCATCATTCAACTCACAGCCGTTCACCGCCGACGCCGTCCACAAGCTCGCCTGTGCCGCCTGACCACCTCCATCCTGCGCCGGCTGCTGCTGCCTTCTCCTCGCTCCCTCGTCTCACTGGCAGGTAGGGCCCACTTATTTGGTGCGTATGAAACTTAGTCCAAGGAAAGTTGAAACATGTAGGGTTCTATCTGAAAAAGTGTAGCCTATGACTTGTGGGACCGAGGACCTATTAGTAATAATTCAGGAACTTGAGCACTGTTATTGAATACTCATTTAACACGTGTTAGGGGACTGCGGGGTGGTTTATGAATTCTGCAGGGACCTATTTGCATATTTGCTCTCACTGCCATGTGGACCCCATCCTTTTAAAATCTGGAAATATTATGAAAACATACTCAAACTAATATTTGTTCAACAGAAAAATGCACAAACTTGTAAAATGCATATAAAATTCATTTTAACTCCAATTGAGGTGAATCAAATTTCTATGGACTCACAAAATTATAAACTTTAATATGGTAAGATAAAACATGATGCTTACAGTAGAAGAAATGTTTCTAAAAATTAGTATATGGAATACTTGACATATAGCATTCACCAAATCATAAAATTCATACAAAATTCATTCTAACTCCAAATAATATAATTCCAGATGTAGCACATGCAGTACTAGAATCATCCCTAAAATTCTGTATAGCTATTCAAGACTATATTATATCACCTATCTTGTAAAATTCCTAATTAAATCATGCTAACTCTAAGCATTGTGAAACCAATTTTGTTAAACTCCTGGGGACCAAGCCCTCACTGCAGCAGCCCAACATTTCACAAATCTTGGACCTAAAATGCACTTGAGTACTAATAGAGCTTAATTAGCCTATATCTAGAATAGAACTTACAAAATTCATAACTCTCAAAATAGAAGTGATAAAATAGAAATTTCTTCACATAAATTCAATTTAAGACATTACCAACCCACTGTGAAGAATTCATGTATTTTAGAGCATTTTGGATTTTTTGCATTATTGAATGTTTATTCGATTTGTACATTATGATTATATAGATTGCGAATTCGTTGACGGTGCAGGAGTGGAATTGGTTGTCGTATTCGTATTAGGAACTTCTACAAGTGAGGCAAGTGCCCTTTTCCTTTGAACACATTGAATCCTATGTTTTATGGGCAAATGTTTTATTTATAACTTTGCATGCGCTATTTGATAAAACATTGTATTTTGTTGAGAAGATGGTAGTTATAACCCATTTGTTACATGAACCACATCTATAAATTTCACTCATTGCTAATTATAACCATAGGAATAATTGGAGTACACTGTTTGTACTCTAATGGGTCTAATTATGCTTTATATGTGACATATGCTTAGCCATGCTTAGCAATTTAAATAATATTGTGATCACTTTATAAATGAGATTTTGGGTATTATTTTACTTCTGGACAGATATGAAAACTATGATTATTTGAGAACTAAAATGGAGTTAAACATGTTTTTAGACTTGGGTGATAAGTGGTGCACATATGGTGTTAGTTGTGCACCGATAGGGGGAGTGTTCGCCTAGGTTGATTAAGGACCAAACTTTGTGTCGTTCACTATTGTTTACCGTACATCCACATGTGCTATTTATGGGGTGGCCTTAGCTAATTAAGTTACTTAAAGTCTAGCCTTGCATATTGGTAGGCTAAAGTAGAATGAATTAGTCTGAGCGATGATTCATAGGAACTACCTATTTACCCTGCTGATTAATGGGGGTAGTTTAGGCGTCTAAGTCTGTCCAATTCAATGGTATAGTGCCTCATGGGGGAACGGATGTGTTCACTGCCACGGTGTTAGGTTTAAGGCGTGGGCCCGCCACCCAACGGTTCTGGATCATTCCCAGGATGGATTCACACTTGCCGTCGCTGATGCAAGGCTAGGCGTTAAGTAAGGTAAATGCTACGTTGTGACCTCTAGACCGCATTCAATGTGTAGAGTGTGGTGCTACCGACGGGTACCGATCAAACTAGAGCGATTCACATCATGTGGGTAAAGTTGTACAAACTCTGCAGAATCTAAAACTAATCGATTAGCCATGCTCACGGTCATGAGCGACATAGTGAATTGTCATGGGTATAGAATTGTGATTTATAAATGTGTTTATGAAAATGGACTATGGGGATGGTGAGGTGTGTTGAGTTTTGATGATTATGATGATGAGTTTGCCCACTGTGGGCTGAAAATGAAACTTGTTGCTTGCCACCATGGATGGGGCACGCATAATAAGATGATGAAGATTATGATGTTATTATGCTACTAATATGATACCATGCCATGCTATTTATGCTAAATAATTGCAAATGTTTATCTAAATTCCATTGCAAATAGTTTGTGAAATAAAGTTAGCTTTATGGAAAGATGATTCCACATATAGCCTTTCTTTGAATGTAGAGCCTTCATGTATGTAGGTTTGATTGTGCGCTTGCCAGTACATTAACTTGATTAATGTACTGACTCTTGCCTTGTGTATATGTTGTTTGTTTAGAATTTGTTGCAGGTAGTTGAGTGTTACGGGAATCGTTGTTTCCTCAAGACTGGTCCTATCTAGGGGTTTACCTCTAGTCGGTTGCTTGTGGGGATTTTGGGCAGACACGCTTCCGAAGGACATTAATTAATTAGCCAGATGGCTATACGTAAGTAACTTTGTTATTTGTATCTAGTTATGTCTAAGTCACCCTTCATGTATTTAAGTTAATATCATGGCTTAGATGAAAGTGCAAAGCTAGCATCTTCCTGGGGCTAGCTAAGCATGAGTAAGCATTTTGAGCAATTGAGATGTTGTAGAGCTCAGCAATTTGAGTCAAGTCTCCTGGGATGTGTAACGCATTTGGTCACCACCTTCGAGTGGTTTGACAGGCATGTCTCAAGCTGAAGTTGACTGGCACGCTGAGTTCCAGCAATATCTCCTTTGCTCATTATTCGGCATCGCAGAGTTCATATCGAATAGTGTTATGTTGTAGTCATGGACACATTGAGGTTTGAGTGGCTATTTATGCGTGTATGGATCCCACTCAGCCGAAATCATGTGGTGATCACAAATAACACTGGACGGTATAAATTCAGCGTGCTTGACAGTAGATTTAGGAAACCGATACCATAACTAGTTAGGTTTTTATCTTTGTAATCCTACCCTCCCAACCTATATAAGATGGGCAGGAGGCCTTCCAAGGGCATATTCACACTCGATTGTCAGATCAATACAACACCCGGTGGATACAATCCCCGAAATAGGAGTAGGGTATTACTTCTTGTTGAGAAGGCCTAAACCTATCTAAACCCTTGTATCTTTACCCACCCACTTTAGATCTCGTACGCCACCCTCTTTTCTTATTGCTGAATTCTTGTTTCGACAATTGGCGCGCCAGGCAAGGGTTGCGTCAAGCTTTTCGCCTACAAGTGCAATGGGATCAACTTCGGGAGCCATCGACTTCGCCTTCCCTCTAGGGCAGGCCTATCGCTTCGGCAGCCTCGACTTCATCACTGATGACTTCTGTAACAGCTCTCTTCTGGAATTGGATTCAAACCAGCCGGGAAGGGACGACGTCAACTTGGCGCCGTTTGGGTTACCAAACGCCGCCAAAATTTACTCTAAGTTACACCCGTCTGAGTCGGCTTTAACCCACTTGGGGGAATCATCTATGTTAGCTTGCCCTCGCGGCTTCTCCAACAATGCAATGACGTATCCTTAGATCACCATGCAACTTCCTCCACTGCTCACCACAACATTTGGATCTAGATCCATTTTCCCCCGTAGGTCCCAATCAGAACAAGCTTTGGCTTGATCTGGATTGGGCTTCAGGGAGGTGGGTGTCATACTCCAATCACTTGGATCTTGCACCAACACGGAGATCGCCAACTACTTTAGTTCTTTCGACGACTGCAATGACGGCACCACCGAAAGCGTAGGAAGTTCTGAATTCAATGATGACTACAACCTACTTCTCTTTGGTGTGTATATGGCAGATGCAGTCGACGACGAAACACAAGCACGGCTCACCAGAGAAGCTAGGAGAAACGTGCAAAACTTGAAGACGAAGCAAAGCGCAAGGAGGAAGAAGACCGGAGGAGGCGAGACCTAGCTAGTGCCTAGCGTACTGCCCACCATACAATTCTTCAAACCCGTGTGAACAATAGAAATGTTTTCATCATGCCTCAACAAAACACGATCGCAGCAGTTACTCTGTTCGATACCATCATCGACACGGCTCAGCCCAACATGACACCAATCTTGAATAAAGTCAAGCTCATGATCGCCGCTACTATGCCCCCAAAAGTTGGAGGCAGCCGTTGAGCTGAGGAATCTACTGCAGAAACACCCACTAGCAGTCGTCTTCCACCTTTACGTTCTATAGATTATCGGGTCCCTGAGTGCAACAAAGGACATACCGGATCTAACCTACATCATCGCGACAACAATGAGAGACGAGGTCCAAGTCTTGTATCGGACTCGGTGAGTGTATCGGACTGGAAATGGTGTTAGCAGGAAAGGCGTATTGGCCGATACGGATTCAATATAGACATTGGCCGATAGAGCCAGGAAGTTGATAGAGTTCGCATGGGTTTGGTTTGGGCTCAAAATAAGCTTCAAGGAAGTTGCCAAATAGAGATAAAGCTCGGTTTTAGGCAACTGTATCTTGTAAATCAAGTAGGTTTAGATCTAATCTACGGCAAGAGTCTGCCGCAATGATTTGTTTGTTAAGTTGTAGATAAGATCGTGTCCTATCTGGACAATGTTGTAATCTCGGGTATAAATATCCCGGTAGTATGTACATAGAAACTCTCTCACAACAATACAATACACAAATCAATCTACTTTCGGCGCATCGCCAACCCTCGCCAGAGGTTAATCTTGACGAGTTCTTGCTTCCCCAAAGCAGAGGTAAGAACTCATGCCCGACGATCTACATCGTCGGGGCTAGCGTGCCGCTTTAGGCACGTTAAGCCTCGATGATGTGATTATCGTTTATCATGCTTTGGGTGATTTTCATAAGAGTATTAATTATGCTTCGCCAACGATCTGCTCATTTTAGGGTTTATTGCCATCGACGGCTTAATTATTATGCTTAGTTAAATCTTTCAATGCATCTATCATCCCCAAAAGCGATCGACAACTTGATTTTCTGTGTTAAGTCTCAATTCACACTTTGAGTTGTTATTGACCTTAGTCCTGTTTTGAGATCTAATCCAAAGCCTGTTTTTCGATCGTGATTAAGGATAGCACCGGGGTTTCAGCTGGTCTTATCTAATACATGTAATTACTATAATGTTTTTATATGTATTTGCCACTTGTATGAGCAGATTGACAAATATAAATGCATTCGTTATAGGTTATCCTCTAGGGTTTACTTGTGATTGATATATTTATATAAGTTGATTAGTTTGTACGAGTCTGCATTAGAGTATTAGCTAGTGCAATTATTTCTTTTATCTCTCATCGGCCGATGCCACTAATTGACATGAACATGTTGATGACGGTCGATGAGGTTAGATCTATATTCTGATGCTATTTTATCACAATTACAAGCGAGCCGATATAGCTTTGCTCTATCGGCTAGGTCATGACAATGCGACATCAGCCTATCGGCCGATCGGCCATTGTGTACTTACATGGTTTGCTTGTTTATCTTGTTGATTGTAGATCAAATCAACTGGCACGCTCTACACACACTTAGGCAAGCCTTTGGACCTACACTGGAGTTAAGCAGATCTACCAGGCCGCCGTGGAAACGTGGAACCCGTTTAGTCATGAGGCAGGTCTAAATTCTGCGCTAACATGCTTTTGGCACGCCCAGTGGGACCACAAAAATGCAAGCTTCGCGACAACAGGAAGACCACCGCAAGATGTCAAAGCAGGGTGAGATCTCCGAGGAGAACGTCGTCTCCGTGACCGTCGACCAGCTCAATGAGAAGCAGAAAGCTGAGATGGACAAGCTGGTCGAGCAGTTCCAAAATATATACCTACAGACATACTCTAGGACTCGGCAAGGCACCCTTATCCAAAAATCTAAGGTGGTAATGCCAAGCCCTGGAGATGGAGCCAGCACGTCGACGGCGGCACATGACCACGCCGTCAAGACCGAAGAAAACGCTGCGCCGACGTTGCAAGACCAAATCGACTCCGCTGTTCATTCTGCGCTAGTCAACCAGTCTGGGATCCTGGTGAACACATTGACCAATATAGTCAAATCAATCTTAGATGGTTCCATTCATCAGTACAAGCCTCAAGGGCCAATTTTCTTGCCAGAAAACAAGTTCCCAGCTTATCGGACCTTGAGGACCGATCTGAGCGCGGCTCCACAGCCGACGGCGCCGATCCCACCTCCATCGGCTCAACCAGCATCAACCTTGCCACTGGTCCTCACCAGGCAAACGGGAGGAAGCCCTCAGCACATCACGGAGGAATAGTATGCACAATGGACGAAGGGGAAACAACCGGTGATCGAGCCGATGCAGCAAGTTCCTGTCAACCCACCATCGGCCAGACAACCTCAATTCCCCATGTCTGGCAACCCTCCGCAAGCAGCTGCTTACAACGCGCCGCAAGGTTATCAGCAGTACACCGCAGGGCAGTACGACGCACAAAATTTAAATCATCACTTCCAACCATACTCCCCCAAGCAATATCGGGCAGAAGGCCTGCAGCAGTCTTACCACCAGGACCTCCTACATCAGCCTGCAGGATACTGGGCCGACATGATAGCCGAGGTGATGCGAGATCAGTTCGGCTTGAAGCCCAAGGAAAACTCTACGGTGTATCGGCACCCATATCCCGAGGTATTTGACAGAGTGCCACTGCTGAACCGATACAAGATCCCGGACTTCTCCAAATTTTTGGGGCAAGACAACGTCTCTACATACGAGCACGTAAGCCGATTCCTGGCACAGTGTGGGGAGGCATCGGCTATAAAGGCGTTGAGGGTGAGATTTTTCCCTCTGTCTTTGTCAGGGTCAGCATTTACATGGTTTTCCTCTTTACCCTGCAATTCCATCAGAGGATGGATAGATCTAGAGAAGTAGTTTCATAGATACTTTTACAATGGCGTACAAGAGATGAAACTGTCTGATTTCACTGCCATCAGGCAACGGGTTGATGAATTGGTCCATGAATACATCCAAAGATTCAGGGATGTAAGGAATAGGTGTTATAGCCTCAGTTTAAACGATTCTCAACTGGCTGATCTGGCATTCCAAGGACTATTGGAGCCGATACGAGAAAGGTTCTCATCTCAGGAATTCGACAGCCTAGCTTAGCTAGCGCAACGGGTATCGGCCCATGAACAATGATTCCAGGAGGCGAAGAAGTTCGCAAAGAAAATCAGTACCGTCTATTAGTACACCTCCGATGAAGACGATGAAGATGATGCCGACGTTGACTTGGCTGAGTGGGCCCGGATGAAGAAGCCGACAACGTGTCAATGTGCCAAGAAGGGCGACAAAGAGGACAAGTACAACTTCGATATCAACAAGGCCGATAAAATATTTGATCTACTCTTGCAAGAAAAGCAGATCCAGCTGCCAGTAGGTCATGTACTACCATCGGCCGAGGAAATCAAGAAGAGAAGATATTGCAAGTGGCACAACACATATTCGCATCACACCAATGAATGCAAGATCTTCCGACAACAGATTCAATCGGCCATCGAGCAAGGCAGGATCAAGATTGATGAAGCCAAGCGGCCGATGAAGATAGAAGGACACCCGTTCCCAGTCAACATGGTGCGGGCAGATAGGGCCGACGGCAATAGCCATCGGACCGGCAAGCGACCTCATCAAACCTTAGAGGGCCTGATCAGAAAATACCAGCGACGGTGGTAAGAACAAGCACAAGACCATGCCGATCAAGACAACTCTTACGAGCCTCATTGGGAGTGCGAGTTTTTTCGGTTCTGCTAGAACGAAGGGATGAGGCTGCCATCAATCCAAGAATGCCCTGCATGTAATGACATAGAAAACTCCCACCAGGGCAGCTCGAGCAGACAAGTGCATCGGCCACGCAAGTAGAGAAAGTCTGCACATGAAAGACTAGGGCCGATGCACCATGATCGTCGGACTGAGCACGACGAGCAAATCCAGAACCCCTAATGGTGCCCAAGCGACGTGTTTAGCAAGACACAAGAACGGCGGGTTCAGAGATTGAGAAGAAAGGAGCAGATCCAGGAGCACCAGGCGACAATAGCCCATCGGCCCGCCAAGACCAAGAAGGAGTGGAGAATAAAATCCGTAGTTGTCAAGGCCGATGAGGGCACCTCCAAGTCAATTCGAGCTCCTGCGTCTATGAAAGGTAAAGGTGTAACATCGGCTTCTATTAATATGGTTTTCATATTGTCAGCAGAATACAGTGTGCAGACGGCCGATGAAGCGATAGACGACGATGAACAGTCCTCGGCTACACTACGGTTGTCGCCAGATCAAGACGTGTTCGACAAGCCAGTCGACACCAGCCACAGGCACCTCCGGCCATTATACATCAAGGGATTCATCAATGGGCAGCCGATGACAAAGATGCTGGTCGATGGCGGCGCGGCAGTGAACTTAATGCCATACACAACCTTCAGGAAGCTTTGAAAAGTACCTGAAGACCTCATCAGGACCAACATGGTGCTCAAAGACTTTGGTGGCAACGCATCCGAGGCGAAGGGGGTGCTAAACGTGGAGCTCACCGTGGGCAACAAGACGATACCCACCACCTTCTTCGTCTTTGATGGAAAGGGTTCCTATAGCCTGTCGCTGGGACGAGATTGGATCCATGAAAACTGTTGCGTCCCGTCAACAATGCATCAGTGCCTTATACAATGACAAGGGGACCAAGTCGAGATCGTGCAGGCTGATCGGTCAGTCCACGTAGCCAATGCCGATCTCGCAGTTTGGGAGATGGAGGGAATCGATTGCCTATCTGGACTAGTTTGGGAGGCCGATTTCCTCAAAGTAACTGATTGCGACATCGAGACGATAGACGATCAAGACAAACAGTTGCTTTAACAAAGATGTACCATCCACTGCCCAAGATGAGCAAGCTAATCCTTACACAGATGATGCGGTGGATGAATTAGATGGAAAATTGGGACAAGGCTTCACGTCGGCCGATCAACTCGAGGAGGTTGATATAGGATCAGGTGATAGACCTAGGCCGACGTATGTAAGTGTTAACCTGCCAAAAGAATATAAGAATGATTTGATAAATCTTTTGAAAGAATTCGTAGACTGTTTTGCATGGGAGTATCATGAGATGCCTGGGTTAAGCCGATCGATTGTAGAACATTGGTTACCTATTAAAACAGGCTATCGGCCGTTTAAACAAGCTCCTAGGAGGTTTAAGGCCGATATGCACGAAGCTATCAAAGCAGAGATTACAAGACTTTACGACGCCAATTTCATCAGGCCCTGCCGGTATGCAGAGTGGGTGTCTAATATAGTTCCAATGTTGAAGAAAATTGGCAAATTGAGGGTGTGTATCGACTTCAGAGATTTGAATTAGGCGACACCAAAGGATGAGTACCCTATGCCGTTAGCCGATTTGCTGGTAGATGCCGCGTCTGGACATAAGATCATCAGCTTTATGGATGGAAATGCAGGCTACAACCAGATTTTCATGGCCGAAGAAGACATCCACAAGACAGCCTTCAGATGCCCGGGGGCAATCGGCCTATACGAATGGGTTGTTATGACCTTCGGTTTGAAGAATGCTGGAGCTACCTATCAGAGAGCTATGAATTATATTTTTCATGATCTTATTGGCTCGCTGATTGAGGTTTACATCGATGACATCGTCGTGAAGTCCAAAGAGTATGATATGCACCTAGTCAATTTACGCAAAGTACTAGAACGAGCAAGGAAATATGGTTTAAAGATGAACCCTAACAAATGTGCCTTTGGTGTATCGGCCGGTCAGTTTCTAGGTTTCTTGGTCCATAAAAGAGGAATTGAGATTACACAGAAGAACATTGATGCTATCAAGAATATCAAGCCTCCAACTAACAAGACCAAGTTACAATCTCTGCTCGGCAAGATCAACTTTGTCCGACGTTTTATATCAAACCTGTCAGGCAGGATAGAGCCGTTCACTCCATTGTTGAAGATAAAGGACGATCAAGAGTTCGTATGGGGTGATAAGCAACAAAAAGCATTGGACGACATCAAAGAATACTTAAGTTCCCCTCCAGTTCTGATCCCTCCGCAGAAAGAGGTTCCATTCAGGTTGTACCTATCGGCCGATGAGAAGTCTATCGGCTCAGTTTGAGTCCAAGACATTGATGGCAAAGAAAGAGCTATTTTTTACCTTAGTAGGAGGTTGTTAGATGCTGAAACAAGGTATACGCTAGTGGAGAAATTATATCTATGCTTATATTTTTCATGTACTAAACTAAGGCATTATGTACTTTCCAATGAGTGCATTGTGGTAAGCAAGGCCGATGTGATGAAATACATGTTATCGGCCCCCGTTTTGAAAGGGAGAATTGGGAAGTGGGTTTTTGCTTTAACAGAGTTTGACCTCAGATATGAATTGGCCAAAGCGATTAAAGGACAAGCCCTGGCCGATTTCATTGTCCAACACAGAGACGATACAATTGCAAATGCAGACATTGTGCTGTGGACACTGTATTTTGATGGATCTATTTGTAGGCATGGATGCGGTATCAACCTGGTCATAATATCAAGCCCTATTATACTAACAACCAAGCGGAGTATGAGGCAGTTCTTAAGGGTTTGCAATTATTACAAGAGGTCGAGGCCGATTTCGTAGAAATCATTGGTGATTCACAGCTGGTAATCAATCAACTTTCCGGGGAGTATGAATGCAAAAATGATATTCTCAGAGTGTACAATGAGGAGTGCAAGGAGCTGCTACAGGTTTTCAAGATTGTGACGATGAGGCATATACCCAGGAAGCAGAATTTCGAGGCCAATGATTTAGCTCAGGGGGCATCAGGATACAGGCCAATGGCCAAAGATGTTCCAATTCAGATTGCTGCCGTGGATGCCGATGACTGGAGGTTTGCTATCATTGATTATTTGAAAAACCCTTCCCAATCGGCGTCGCGACAGATGAAATACAAAGTCTTGCATTATGTTTTGTTAGATGATGATCTATACTACAGGATGATTGATGGTGTCTTGCTCAAGTGCTTAGGTCTAGAGGAGGCCAAAATTGTTATGAGTGAGGTACATGAAGGGATTTGTGGAACCCATCAATCGGCCATAGATATTTCTGGCCAAGAATGCTAGAGGATTGTTTCAAGTATTATAAAGGATGTCAAGATTGCCAGAAATTTGGTGCAATCCAGAGAGCACCGGCATCGGCTATGCATCCAATTATAAAGCCGTGGCCGTTTCGAGGATGGGGTATAGACATGATCGGACAGATTAATCCACCATCAAGCAAAGGCCACAAGTATATTTTAGTGGCTACAGACTATTTCACAAAGTGGGTTGAGGCCATCCCTCTGAAGAAGGTTGATTCCAAGGATGCAATTCAGTTTGTCAAGGAGCATATTATATATCGGTTTGGGTTACCCCAAACATTGACTACAGATCAGGGATCAATTTTTGTGTCCGATGAGTTTGTGAAGTTTGCCGACAGCATGGGCATCAAGATACTAAATTTTTCTCCATATTATGCACAAGCTAATGGGCAGGCAGAAGCTTCTAATAATACTTTAATTAAGTTGATCAAGAGAAAAATTGATGAACAGCCGAGACGATGGCATACCACGCTGGCCGATTCCCTCTGGGTGTATCGGATGGCTTGTCATGGTGCATTTCAAGTACCACCTTATCAGCTGGTGTATGGACATGAAGCTGTACTGCCGTGGGAGAACAACATCGGCTCAAGAAGGATTGCCTTGCAAGATGACTTAACAGCCGATGAGTATCATAATCTTATGGTTGATGAGTTAGATGATTTAGCGCACGTCCGATTGCAGGCTTTGGAAAAAATAAAGCGAGATAAAGATCAAGTTGCTCGTCATTATAATAAGAAAGTTGTCGCCAAGTCATTTGACGAAGGGGATCTTGTTTGGAAATTAATAATGCCGATTGGTTCTGGAGATAATAAATTCGGCAAGTGGTCACCTAATTGGGAAGGTCCGTTTCAGATTCATCGTTGTGTTCCCCATAATGCTTATCTGCTCAAAGGATTAGATGGAGAAATTTACGGAAGAGCCCTTAATGGCAAATATTTAAAGAAATATTATCCCAGTGTCTGGATCGATTCATGATCGGCTTGCCAGCCGATTTATGATAATAGCCGATGTAGTACACATCATCTTTAGATGGCCGATATCCATTATCGCCCTTAGTTCAAATTTTACAACATGAGCCCTCATCTTCTAAAATTTGGGGGGCATATATATATACAAGCGCGAAATTTTTCAAGTTTTTTCAAGTTTGTCAGATTGATCCAGGTTTATGGAGTTTATGGACTTCAAAAATTTTTCAAGCTTGAACTTCTTCAGATTTATTCAGATCAAATTCGGCTGATTGGCCGATCAGATTTATGTTAATCAAAGCAGGAGGTTATCTGTTTACAGGAAGGACACAAAATATATTACATCATCCTATAAAGTTTTCAATAGCTGCAATGGCCTTACGATGGATTTGGTCAATGTCTTCTATTACTTGGGCATCATTGGCCGTCGACCCTGGGATTGGCTTCAAAGATTTGCTCAAGGTTGCAAGGTACTTGGTCGATGCCTTCAGCTTCGCCGTTTGGTCTTCTATGGCCTTGGGTGATGCAGCTATTCTGGCTTCAACTTCTCGGATTTCTTTGCGGTGATTTCTAGCTTCAGTACCAAGTCTGCTTCGAGACGGCGGAGTTCTTCAAGCCTGTTGTTTAGGATAATCGGCTCAACAGCCAACTCATCCAATCTAGTCTTGTCAGAATTGTCTTGGGCTTTGCTGGCAGTTAAGGCCGATTCCAAGCTTTCACGTTCCCGCCTCTCTACGATTCTTTCTTTCGCCTTGTGGAGCTTGAATTGGTGTTGTTCCAAGAAGATGGCCGGTGTCAGGATCTCCATCAGGTCTTTAGGCAGTTGGTTTTGAATTTCTTGTACCCTGATCCTGATGGGAGTGCAATCCTCCACCAAGAATTCCAGCGATGACTCCAGCCAATTGGCGATATCGGACAACCGGTTCTTCAGTTCATCAGAGATCAACGCCTTGGCTGTGATGGGTGGCTCTTTGTCCTCGTCATCAAGAAATTGGCCGATATCAAAAGAAAACATATCGGCTAAGTTCTGCAAATATCAACATAAGGCATGGTCAGCCTAGTTAGACAAGAAATCGGCAAAGGAATCAAAGTGATCTGGTTTACCTATGATAGGGCATCGGCTGTGCTTGCATCGGCCTCCTTTTGTTGTTTCGAGACAATGGGCGAGGGGGTTGGCCGATGTGTTGCAGGTGATGGAGCTCGCGGCTGAAGGAAGGCAGGTGATCATATCTATGTTACTAGAGGAATAATATAAAGATTAACTCTTACCGAAGCAATCGGAGTGGGTGGTGGAGAAGGAGACGGTGTTCTCAATGGGGCCTTGGCTCGTTCACGCCTTTGCAAGGTTGCCTTCTTAGTTCTTTCTTTCAGCAAGGACGATGCGATGACTTGAAAAGAATATCAAGTTATAGCATACCAGCAGAAGGAGATTACATAGATTCAAGAAAGGGGTTGTGTTAACCTTGCGGACTGCATGTCTGGTTCTCCTTGGTTGGGCAGTGTCGGCTTGGTCATCAGCCGGTGGGATCGTAGTGGTCTTGGCCGATGGTTCTGTAGCGGTGTCGGCCGATGGATCTTGTTTTTCAAGCAGATCGGCGGCTGCTGCGTCAACCTCTTCTTCCATAACTTGGTCGTCGATGAAATCTTCTATAGAGGGGTCTGGCGCGTCAAGATCGGCTTGGTCATCACTCTTAGGTTTCTTGCCGGTTTTTTCAATCTTTTCTCTTACTGGCGTTTTCCTTTTAGGAGTTTCTTTAGGTATCGGCCCTTGGAGCAGCGATGACACTTTTGGGGCAGTGAGGCCGATAATGGATTCCAGGATAGTTCTTCCTGATGGAGCCAGGGCTATAGCATCGGAGATTTTCTGCCCACTATTGCTAATTGATGGCATTGGGGCGTCAGGAACCTGAGGGCTGATGTTGTCAACAAGCTCTGTCAGATAGAACCTGGCCGATTGATGGAAGAGGTGAGAAGCCCATTCCTGCCACCAAGATTGGAAACTGATGTGTATAAAAGGGCTCAACCATAGTCGGTCGCAATCGCCCAGATTTGGTACCCTAATCTCTAGAGCCTTGCTCATGACCAGGGCCGATGAGATTGTGCCCCTGCTCTCCAAAAGCCGATGGAAGTGTAGGCTGATTGGGAGTTGTCCTAACCCACATTGCCTGGCAGCCACCACGGGGTTGTAGAACTCATATGATAGATTGGTGCTTCTGCCTTGGAATATGCCTATTGGGAGCAGGCAGGGAGTGATGCCGATCATGAAGATTTCTCTGAAGACCATGTCATCATTTAGTTGGCCCAGCGTCAGATCGGCAGGGAGCTCAAATTCGGCGTCTGAAGGATACACAAACATGTCCATCTTGGCTGATGGAGGGCCAGTGTAGAATTGGGTAAACCAAGTGGATATGTCTTCAGCCAATTGCTCTGCTCCGGGATAAATTGAGACTGCTTCTCCAAAGGACATGCATCTTCTTGTTGAGGGATCTTCATTATCAGTGTAGTCCGATGGAAAGGCTGAGTCTGATAGTGGAGGCCGATCGACCATGGTGTTAGTATGGATTGTTAACCACAGTTGGATGAACCACCATGGGCCCCCGTGTGCCACTGTCTGTTTTAGTATCAGATCCTAAGTGGCAGAATAAAGCAGCCGATAGACAGCTCCAAGGAGATATCGGCCTAGAGGACTCTGTTTCTTTTGGACCAAGGCCTGGGCTAGGTGTTGGCAATTTAAAGTAGGGCCACAGGTTGATCCACAGAAGACGAACCTCTCTAACCACAGAGTTAGGAAAGCCACATGTTCTCTCTGTGATACAGATCCTTGTTCCATATGTTTAGATATGTATCCAGACCAACCTCCAATTTTCTTGGTCTTCAGCTTATGACTACTATTGATGAGGAGGTTGAAGGGATTTATCTCAGAGTGTATATCCAGTCCTGTCAGCATCTTGATATCTATCAGCGTTGGGGTCATCGGACTTTGCCGGAACAAGAAGGCATTCAAGGTGCTGGACCAGAAGTAGGTGGCTGCTGACATCAGGGGCTCGTTCTTCTTGGTATTGGCCAAAGACAGAGTAATGCACTGGCCGATTCCTATCTCATACCACTGGACTTGCTTGGCCGCAGCAATCCTCTTGTACCATGTCCTGTAGCCATTGAGCTTGGACGGCCAAGATCTGAAGGTGTGCTTCCATGAGGCAACATTGGGCTTCACTTCTTTAAAAGGGATTCTGTTTTTCTCTACGTTTATCAGCCAAGTTGGGTCGAGGTTGCCCATGGGGCCTAGCAGAAACCGATGTGACTTGTCATTGGTGGGAATCAGGATCTGGTTCTTGAAGACCTACAGCGTGAGAATAATGATTAGAGATAAAACACGGGGGGCAAGAGCAGGAACCCTAGTTTGAAAAACTCGACGGGAAAACGAAAATGTGGACTTAGAAAGGATTGACTCACCACGGGGATCTCGGAAGCGTAGAACGGCAGAGAGGCCATTGATGTGATTGAAGAGGTTGCCGATGGAGGGGTCAATGCCGATGGGACGTCGAGGAGTCGCCGGAGTCGGGAGGCGCAGGTGGCTAACGAAGAAATGCGCGAGGAAATCGGCGGCGGAGGGCTATAAATCTGGATCTGCGTGGTTTTCAGACAAACCCTAGCGAAGAAGTCAATGGGTTCCTCGGAGCTAATTCCGCCACATTATATAATGAAGCGGAATTGGGGGGCATGTGTTAACAGCAGATTTTCGTAATCTACACAGAGACGAAAGAGAAAACCGATGCGGAGAAGAAGGGCTAAGTTGGAGTCGGACCAAGTCTTGTATCGGACTCGGTGAGTGTATCGGACTGGAAATGGTGTTAGCAGGAAAGGCGTATTGGCCGATACGGATTCAATATAGACATTGGCCGATAGAGCCAGAAAGTTGATAGAGTTCGCATGGGTTTGGTTTGGGCACAAGATAAGCTTCAAGGAAGTTGCCAAATAGAGATAAGGCTCGGTTTTAGGCAACTGTATCTGGTAAATCAAGTAGGTTTAGATCTAATCTATGGCAAGAGTCTGCCGCAAAGATTTGTTTGTTAAGTTGTAGATAAGATCGTGTCCTATCTGGATAATGTTGTAATCTCGGGTATAAATATCCCGGTAGTATGTACATAGAAACTCTCTCACAACAATACAATACACAAATCAATCTACTTTTGGCGCATCGCCAACCCTCGCCAGAGGTTAATCTCGACGAGTTCTTGCTTCCCCAGAGCAGAGGTAAGAACTCGTGCCCGACGATCTACATCGTCGGGGCTAGCGTGCCGCTTTAGGCCCGTTAAGCCTCGATGATGTGATTGTCGTTTATCATGCTTTGGGTGATTTTCGTAAGTGTATTAATTATGCTTCGCCAGCGATCTGCTCGTTTTAGGGTTTATTGCCGTCGACGGCTTAATTATTATGCTTAGTTAAATCTTTCAATGCATCTATCATCCCCAAAAGCGATCGACAACTTGATTTTCTTTGTGTTAAGTCTCAATTCACACTTTGAGTTGCTATCGACCTTAGTTCTGTTTTGAGATCTAATCCAAAGCCTGTTTTTCGATCGTGATTAAGGATAGCACCGAGGTTTCAGCCGGTCTTATCTAATACATGTAATTACTATAATGTTTTTATATGTATTTGCCACTTGTATGAGCAGATTGACAAATATAAATGCATTCGTTATAGGTTATCCACTAGGGTTTACTTGTGATTGATATATTTATATAAGTTGATTAGTTTGTACAAGTCTGCATTAGAGTATTAGCTAGTGCAATTATTTCTTTTATCTCTCATCGGCCGATGCCACTAATTGACATGAACATGTTGATGAAGGCCGATGAGGTTAGATCTATATTCTGATGCTATTTTATCACAATTACAAGTGAGCCGATATAGCTTTGCTCTATCGGCTAGGTCATGACAATGCGACATCGGCCTATCGGCCGATCGGCCATTGTGTACTTACATGGTTTGCTTGTTTATCTTGTTGATTGTAGATAAATCAACTGGCACGCTCTACACACACTTAGGCAAGCCTTTGGACTTGCACTGGAGTTAAGTAGATCTCCCAGGCCGCCGTGGAAACGTGGAACCCGTTTAGTCGTGAGGTGGGTCTAAATTCTGCGCCAACACCATCCCGACTAGCTGGGTAACCCAGTTTTAGTTCGCAAGAAGACGGGACATTGGCAAATGTGTGTGGATTATAAAGATCTCAACAAGTCTAGCCCCAAAGACCCTTTTGGTCTACCTCGCATTGACTAGGTCGTTGATTTAACAGCCAGCTGTGAGCTTCTCAGTTTTCTCACCAGATCAGTTTGAAAGAGTTTGACTGCTTGAAGACCTCAGTTATCACCCCGTTCTGTGCGTACTGCTACATCATGATGCCTTGTGGGTTGAAAAACGTTGGAGCTACTTATCAGCGCATGATTCAAAGATGTTTGCAATTATAATATGGACGCAATGTGGAGGCCTACGTCAACGATGTTGTTATCAAGACCAAGGAGAGGGACAATTTGATTGCTGATATAGAGGAATCCTTCAAAAATATCCGATGCGTTAGGATGAAGTTGAACCCGGAGAAGTGCACGTTCGGAGTACCGTCAAGGAAGTTGCTTGGTTTCATGGTGTCCCATCGTGGCATTGAACCTAACCCAGAGAAGATGGAAGCTGCTTGGTTTCATGGTGTCCCATCGTGGCATTGAACCTAACCCAGAGAAGATCAATGTTATACACAACATGAAGCAGCCGAGTACCCAGAAAGATGTTTAAAAACTCACCGGGTGCATGGTGGCACTCAGTCGCTTTGTCTCTAAGCTCAAGGAGCGAGGCATGACTTTCTTCAAGCTGCTTAAAAAGACAGATGATTTCCAATGGACATCCAAAGCCTAGAAATCCTTTGAAGACTACTTTAAAAGTTTCCTCACAACGCCTCTCGTGTTGGCTTCACTGAGTCCACAAGAGCCTTTTTTACTTTACGTGTCAACAGCTTCCCAGGTAGTCAGCACGGTGTTGGTCGTCGAGCGAGAGGAAGAAGAACATATTCAAAAAGTTTAGAGGCCAATTTACTTCATTAGCAAAGTGTTGGCCAACTCCAAAACGAGTTATCCACAGGTACATAAGTTATTATACGGAGTTCTGATCATGGTCAAGAAGTTGGCTTATTATTTTCAAAGTCACTTAGTTACTACATCCTTCACAATCAAGAACCTACGGGGTGTATCACAAAGTATGTTTTGGAGTTGATGGCGTTAGACTTCTCTTTCAAAGCACGAACGTCAATCAAGTCTCAAGTTTTGGTGAATTTTATTGCTGAGTGGACCGAGTTACAGGAAGGGACACCTGAGGAGAAGCTGGAGTATTGGACCATGTATTTCGACGGATCCAAAAGAGTTACTGGCACTAGGGCTAGGGTTGTTCTGAATTTCCTTACTGGAGAGCGACTGTGTTATGTTCTTCAAATTCACTTCCCGGCGTAGCATAACGTGGTTGAATATGACGCTTTGCTTCTTGGGCTACGTCTTGTTGTATCCCTAGGGATATGTCGGATGATAGTGTGTGGAGATTCACAGCTGGTTGTAAACCAAGTGATGAAGAATTGGTCTTGTCTCAATAACAACATGCCCGCTTATCGCTAGGAGGTTCGAAGGATAGAAGACAACTTTAATGGTTTGGAGCTATCTCATGTTTTGCATCACGACAATGAAGCTGTTGATCAATTGGCGAACTTTGGTTCCAAGCGAGAAGCTGCTTTGACAGATGTTTTCTTCGAACACCTTTATGAGCAAATTGTTGCAAAAGAAGTTCAAAAAGAGGACATATCAAGACAAGTCTCTATGCTGGATACTGACTGGAGGATGTCTTTCAACAAATTTTTGACTTAACAAGAGTTGCCTTAGGACCAGGACGATGCTGAGCGGATTCACCGTCACAGTCAATGTTATGTAATCTCGTTAGGCGAGCTGTATAAACGCAGCCCATCTGCTATTTTGCTATGATGTGTTTCACCTGAGAAGGGACGACGTTTATTGACGGATATCCACTTGGGTATATGTGGCAGTCATGCTACAGCATGAGCTTTGGTGGGCAAGGTGTGCAGGCAAGGTTTTTTCTGGCTTACAGCTATTATCGATGCGAACAAAATCGTTCGGACCTGCGAAGAATGTTAGTTTTTTGCTTGACAAATTCATGTTCTAGCTCAAGAGTTGCAAATGATTCTGCTCACATGGCCTTTCACCGTTTGGGGGCTTGACATGGTGGCTCCTTTCAAAATGGCTCTTGGAGGTTTTACGCATTTATTTGTTGCAATAGATAAGTTCTCCAACTGGATTGAAGCTAGGCCAGTTGCAACAATCATGACTGAGAAAGCGCGGAATTTCTTTCTTAATATTGTGCATCGGTTTGGAGTTCCTAACAGGAGAATTACTAATAATGGTACTCATTTTATTGGTGGAGTTTTTAAGGATATATGTGAAAATTTTGGTATCAAGATATGCTATGCTTCGGTTGCACATCTGAAGAGCAACGGTCAAGTTGAGCGCGCCAATGGGATGATTCTCTAAGGAGTTAAAGCTCGAGTCTTTGATAGGCTACGACCTTGGTTGAGCTCCTTTTTTCTTGGTTTATGAAGTCGAAGCTATGCTGTTGAGTGAGATAGAATTTGAATCCCTTCGGGTGCGCAATTTTAACAAGGATAAAAGTGATCAAGATCGAACAAAGAACTTAAACCGACTGGAAGAGACTCGTGAGATTGCTCTTATTCAATCGGGTAAGTATCTCCAAGGACTTCAGTGATATCATAATCATAATGTTCATTCCAGGGCATTCATTGTGGGGATTTGGTCCTGCGCAAGATTTAGACAACTAAAGATAAACATATGTTGTCTCCCCTATGGGAAGGGCCGTTTAATATATCAGAGGCGATTTTATACATAAAATTATTTTTTGTAACTTCTATTTCCTGACTGTCTACGTCAAGTGTTTTGATCTTCTTGAGTAGTCAATCGGGGGCTATCATATTTTTGGTAATGATGATTTTCTCCTCAACAACAGTAATTGGTTTGATTTATCATTGGTTTATTTTGGGTATGAGATGTTGGCAAGATTGAGATCTTTTTTTTGATGATTTAACTAAGTTCTAGGCTTAGTATAGTCAGAGAAAAATTTTCATACTATGTATACAATTCATAGTTAATACCATATCCTACATAAGTCAAATATTTGCAATTCTAAGTCATGTTACAATTGGGAGTCTAACGCTGGAATTCTTCTAGTACATCTTTGGCTATTATCTGAGTAGGCTCTCCTGCTTTACTGATGAATTCCAACGGTTGTTCTTCAGAAGTGCCATCCGCGAATCCATCTCCGACTGCATTGATATCCAGTTGGAGATATAGTGACCTGGTTATGGCCAAAGCTTGGCTAGCTCCCATGATTGTTGTTTTGGTAATGTTCTTGTAATACATGTCTGGAGCGTTTCTTAGCTTGTCGAAGATCTCGAAGGCATCTTTCGAGCTAGATCCGAGTCCATTCTGACAGATGGCGTTGAGCACAGGAGCAGCGGAATTGGCGATGACATCCCGTATCGATTCTGCCCTCTTGATTCACTCGGTGAAAAATTCAAACTGAGCTTGAGTTCTGGCTTTGCGGTCTTAAGTAGTACAAGTCAAGACAAGCAATATATTTTCAAGTACTCTTCAAGATTCAAGATGAAAAGCACAATGAATTGCCTTCCAACTTAGCTATAGCCTTATATTTGTCTTGTTGGAGCTTGGTGTTAGCTTCTTCAACTTTCTTAAATTGAGCCTGCAAAGCTTCAATTTGAGATACATGGGCTGAAATATACAAAGCCGGGTCAATATCAAGAAGACAAGATTGATATAGTATTTTATGGAGATATTTACTTACCATTAATGGATCCACGGTATTCCAACTTTATGTCTCAGAGCTGGCTTATTTGACCTCTTAACTCTTTTTCTTTAGCCTTGGTGGTTTCTTTGGCTTGTTTGAGCTCTTGTTGAACCAACACCAAGGTATTGAGGTGAGGCACCAGTTTTTCTAGGGTTTCTGATTTAGCTTGTGATTGCCGATAAATTCTCTGTAAGAACAGAGCAAGGTATCAAGTCAGAGCAAAACAAAGTACTTCTTTTATGAGATGAATTTTTTACTCACATTCAGCATCCTAGTGGATTTGTTGAGGCTTTTCACCAGCATATCACGTTCTTCGGCTTCTTTCTGTTTGTTCAAAATGACGCCATGAGCCAAGCCGTCTGCATCCTGCCGTTGGATTTTCACTGGCAGCAAGGAGTCTTCAGAAGACTTGATGCGGAGGATCTCTTCTTCTTCATTTGATGTTCGATCCGAGTTAATGATTAGACAACAGGATTATGTGAAGAATGTTAAATCAAAAGATATTTGTCAAAAGGGTTTACCTTCATTTATTTCTAGCTGACTGTGAGGAGGACTTTGAGTTGCTTTGTCTTGGCCAGCTTGGTCTTCACCCGAAGCCGCTTTGGTATTTTCCTCTTCGTTTTTACCTGCTTGAGGTGATTCTGAAGTGGCGCCTGCTGTTTGGTTTCCGGTCGGCTGCTTCTTGTCATTTGCCCTTTCTTCACTAAAACCCAACTGATCTCCAGTTAGGGGCTCTTGGTTTCTGCTTGTTTTTTCGGCCTCTCCCGATTGATCGCTAGTCGAGGGCTTATTAGGAACCTTGCCAGCATCTGGGTTAACAGACTCAGTATTCTTCTGGCTTTCTTCATGGCTGGTTGGGTCGATGTCCTGAGGTTTCCTGGTAAGAGTAGATACAAGACAAAATATATGTGTTCAAGGTTTATTGCTCAGATCATTGAAGACACAGCGTGTTGGAATTGATGATGTACCTGGAAGATGTCATGAGTTTGAAGACGGTTTTCTTCATTGGAGGTGGCGCCGAGATCTTGTTGGTATTCTGAGCAGGGCCTTCATCTTTGTCAGAAGACTTGAGAACCATTCTTCTCTTCTTCTTCTCGGCCTTCATATCTTTTGGTTCTATGTCTGACCATTTGGTTCCTTGTTGTGGCCTGATTGTTGGTCTTCCGGTTGCCCGGCTGCTGCCACTTAGTCCTTTCTATGGAGATTTATGATTTGGAGTTGGGGGGTTTGAGATAAGATGCTTATTTTCATACATAAAAGAGAATGATCAAGGTTTGTAGAATTGGAAGTACTAAATTATTAACAAGTAGTGAAGTGCACATACTAGATGAGGAGGATGAAGCAGGCTGAATGGTGTGACTGGGAGCTTATAGGAGTAATCTATAGTTATCCTAGATGAAAAAACTTTACAAATCCTTTGACACGTGACTCTGAAGTCGATGGACTGAGGGTCTTCACGATTGGGATCCGACTTGGTTTCATATTCAAAGGCTAGCTTGGATCGTTCTTTTATAGGAGCCAGTCGGCACTTGATGAAGTTCTGAGTGATCTGCTCACCTTTTAAGCCTTTTACCTTTATTTTGGCTATCTGTGCTAGTAAGATGTCAGCTTTAGTTTTATCTGTGCCATTAGGCACAGAATTCTATTGAGGCTGATGAATGGCTAGAAGTCCTATGAAGTCAGGAAGGCAAGGAGGAGCATTATAGACATAGAACCAGTTGCAGTGCCATCCTTTGTTTGAAGATTTGAGAGGCAAGGAGAAGTAAAATTTCTAAAGATTTACTCGCAATTGGAAACCTGGGCCCCCAACTACGCAAGGGTTTTCTTTGGAAGGCTAGCCTTTCAAGTGAGGGAGGATTTCAAGGAATGCTTCATCAAGATGGATAAAAATTGAAATGTGGAGAATAGAATTAGGGTTAAGATGATAAATCTTAATCCCATAGAAATAAAGAAGACCACGAAAGAAACCAGAGGTGGAAGACAGAAACCACTATAAAAGTAATAAGTGAAAACAACGATCTCACCTGTGTTGGGTGTAGGGAACTCTTCGCTGGCTATTGGTCGCCACTCGATAATCTCCTTCGTTGGTAGCACACCGTCCTTCACCATCTCCAGGAGGTGCTTTTCTTCAACATCTGAGGTCGCCCATTGGTCGAAGGGGATTTCTCTCTCCTTTGCCATAGATGAATGGGGAAAGGTTGGATTTGAGTTTTTTGGTTCTGGATTGGGGGATGGATGATGAGGGAAGGGACATGTGTCGGATTTCCGTGAGATCTGAGGTGCTTTGGTGGCTGGATGAGTGAGGAAACCCTGACCTAGCTCTAATGCGGCGGTGGTGAACAGAAGCGTGAAAGGAGAATTTCGAGAAGACGAAGCGGCGGAGGGGGTGCTGAGCAGTTTTGGCAAATATTTTAAGGGTATCTATAAATGATTTCGTTTGGGCCGAGGTCCGTGGAGAGTTTACAGCCTTTATTACTAGGTGTGGCCTATCACATGCCTTTAGGGACTTAGGCGTATTAGCTATTGGCAATATGCACGTGCTCAAGTGCCCAATACCATAAAATCCAATTATACAGCTGTTACACAACTTTTTTGAGTTGGTACAATGCAATTTAAAAGGTGGCAAACAGTGAAGCTTTATATATAGATGCTCTATTAACATTTTATATAAGTTAAGTCACTATTTAGATTTTGGCTACATATGTGTGTGTTTTTATTTAAAGACCAATATTATGGCTTTAGGCTGATTATATATTTTGGTTGTTTTTCAGGTGGTTGTCAAATCTATTTATAAGTATTTTTTACTTGGATTTTATACCACGTATGTCATATATTTTAAGGTGTGGTGAAATTGTGTGTCTTATAGGTACTTGAGTATATTTGTCTCGGCAATAAGCAGACAATGTGAATCCAATACGTTAGAAAAATCTTTTTATCGCTATGTAAAAGGTTTTGTTGGTAAAATCATTTGCTATGCGATTCTTAAAGATGCAAATTGGTTTTAGGTTATGTGCATTATATATCTTAAAGTAGTCGGTATATCACTCAGATCATGTTGTTCGAGGGTTCATACTATGTGTGTTGTGCATTAATATTAATATTAAGTCACTCGGTTGACTATAATTATCAGAAACCGCTCATACTATGTGTGTTGTGCATTAATATTAAGTCACTTGGTTGACTATAATTATCAGAAACTACTCGGCTGATTAAGATTATTTATTCTTTGACTATATGCTTAGTTTGCTCAACTAACCACATTGTCAGGTGCTACACCTAATTAGCTGCATCTGTTCAATGCACCTGAGTATATATTTTTGGTTATTTTTTGAATTTTTATAGCCCTTCACAGTCTTCTGATTTGGTAAAAGCACTCGAGAAACTATGGTTGATTGAAGCACTTGGCTTTAGATTAATTTGGTTCGAGAGAAGATTAATTTTTTGACTGTGAAGGTCTCAGGGGCTATTGTGGACATTATCGGTGCTATATACCCACACGGCTGGTCTATCTGACTGGTTATAAGGGATAGATTATGTATATGGAATATGTAACGGACCATGACTCGGGTATTGCATTTCTCTATATATTAAGGAACGACCCAAAGTCCTGGTTCGGTAATATTATAAAGTAGATTTAGGAAACTGATACGGTATTTGGTTAGGTTTCTATTTTTATAATCCTACTCCCCAACCTATATAAGATGGACAGGAGGCCTTCAAGAACATATTCACAACTCAATCATCAGTTCAATACAACACCCGCCGGATACAATCCTCAAAGCAAGAGTAGAGTATTACTTATCGTCGAAAAGGCCCATCTAAACCTTTGTCTTTTCACCCATCCAATTTAAATCTCGTACCCCACCTCTTTTAATTATTGCCGAATTCTAATTTCGACACCACCTACAATTGGATGGTATGGATCGTAACCCTTTAGGGTTTCACCTTTATATATATATACTTCTTGTAAGCTGTCGGTTCAGCTCTTTTGTAACCTCATCCGATATAGTGAAGATTTGCTGGCTGGCACCTGTGGTTTTTTCTCTCCTGTCCTAGGAGGGTTAAATCTCGTGTCTTCTGTGATTGATCTACTGCGATGGCATCAATGAAGTTTGATCTACCGCTGCTGGACTACAAGACGAGATTCTCGTTGTGGCAAGTTAAGATGCAGGTTGTTCTGGCGCAATCTTCGGATCTTGGTGAGGCGTTGGAAAGCTTCGGGAAGAAAAAGAAGGATGAATGGACCGCTGAGGAGAGGCGGAAGGATCGTAAGGCTCTGTCGCTGATACAACTTCATCTATCTTATGATATTTTGCAAGAAGTATTGCAGGAACGAACTGCTGCAGAACTTTGGCTCAAACTGGAATCGATCTGCATGTCTAAGGATCTAACCAATAAGTTGCATATGAAGATGAAGTTGTTCTCGCACAAGTTGCAGGAGGCTGGTTCAGTGCTGAACCACATATCAGTCTTCAAGGAGATCGTTGCCGACCTAGTGTCGATGGAGGTATAGTTTGATGATGAAGATTTAGGTCTCTTATTGTTCTGCTCACTGCTTAGTTCGTATGCAAATTTTCATGACACCATACTATTAAGCCGTGATGAACTAACCCTTGCGGAAGTTTATGAGGCACTCCAGAACAAGGAGAA
The DNA here is from genome assembly GCA_008326285.1 of Oryza officinalis. NCBI lineage: Eukaryota > Viridiplantae > Streptophyta > Magnoliopsida > Poales > Poaceae > Oryza > Oryza officinalis. The sequence continues at coordinate 2,495,820 of BDMV01000003.1, read as the reverse complement.
GATGAAAGGTATGGTTTAGTCTGACGTGTCGTCTTCAAAGGGCGAAGCATTGCAGGTCAGAGGCAGATCTGAGCAAAGAACTTACAACGACAGCAACGATCATGACAAGAGCCAAAACGGTAGAGGCCATTCAAAGTCAAGAGGTAAGAAGTAATGCAAGTACTGCAAGAAGAAAAGTCATTTCATTGAAGATTGTTGGAAGCTACAGAATAAGGAGAAAAGAAAATCCAATGGTAAGGCCTCTGTCGTCTTCGGTGCTGAAAACTCTGATTCAGGAGACTGTCTTGTCGTTTTTGCTAGTTGTGTTGCTGGTCATGATGAATGGATACTTGATACCGCATGTTTGTTTCATATCTGCATTAACATAGATTGGTTTAGTTCTTACAAGTCTGTGCAAAATGGAGATGTCGTGTGTATGGGAGATGATAACCCGCGTGAGATCGTGGGCATTGGCTCCGTTCAGATCAAGACGCATGATGGCATGACACGCACGCTGAAAGATGTGAGACACATACTAGGGATGGCAAGAAATCTCATCTCTCTCAGCACACTTGATGCGGAAGGATACAAATAGTCCGGTTCAGGTGGAGTTTTAAAGGTATCAAAAGGTTCTCTCATTTATATGATAGGTGATCTGAATTCTGCAAAGTTGTATGTTCTTAGAGGAAGTACATTACATGGTTCTGCTACCGCTGCTGCTATTTCTAATGATGAACCTAGTAAGACTAACCTGTGGCATATGATTTTGGACACATGAGTGAAATTAGTATGGCAGGATTGATGAAGAGGAACCTGCTAGATGGCTACACTCAGGGCAACATGAAGTTTTGTGAGCACTGTGTTTTTGGTAAGCACAAGAGGGTAAAATTTAATACATTTGTTCATCGCACCAAAGGTACACTTGATTATGTAAATACTGATTTGTGGGGTCCTTCTCATAAGCCCTCTTATGGTGGTGCTCGTTACATTCTTACCATTATCGATGACTACTCTAGAAAAGTGTGGCCTTATTTCCTGAAAAATAAAGATGATACTTTTGCTGCTTTCAAAGAGTGGACAGTTATGATAGAAAGAAAAACTGAAAAGAAGGTAAAAGTGCTTCATACTGACAATGGTGGTAAATTCTGTTTAGATGATTTTGATTATTACTGCAGGAAGGAAGGCATTGTCAGGCATCACACCATCCCGTACACTCCGCAGCAGAATGGTGTGGCTGAGCGCATGAACAAAACCATCATCTCGAAGGCTCGTTGCATGTTGTCAAACGCTCATATGAACAAGCGTTTTTGGGCAGAGGCTACTAACACCGCCTGCTACTTGTCAACAGGACACCTTCTATTCCACTTAATAAGAAAACTCCCATTGAGGTATGGTCTGGTACGCCTGCTGATTATTCACAGTTGAGAGTTTTCGGTTACACTGCTTATGCTCATGTTGATAATGGAAAATTAGAGCCTAGAGCTATTAAGTGTTTGTTTCTTGGTTATGGCTCAGGAGTAAAAGGATATAAGTTATGGAATTCTGAAACTAAAAAGACTTTCATGAGCAAGAGCATTGTTTTCAATCAATCTGTTATGTTTAATGACAGCTTGTCTACAGATGTTATATCAGATGATTCTGTTGAGGAGCAGCAACATGTCAGCGTGCAGGTGGAGCACGTGGATGATCAGGAAACTGAAATTGTTGATAATGATGTTCATGATACTGTTCAGCACTCACCCCCTGTTTTGCAGCCACAAAATCAACCTATTGCACATCACAAGACAAAGAGGAGTTGTGGAGCTCCAGTCTGTTTAATTGAGGAATGTAATATGGTTCATTATGCTTTGAGTTGTGCTGAACAGGTGGAGAACACTCATGAGCCAGTTACATACACTGAAACTGTTGTTTGTCGTGATCGCGAGAAGTGGATCTCAGCTATGCAGCAGGAGATGCAGTCTCTCGAAAAGAATGGACATGGGAGGTTGTGCGCTTGCCAAAACAGAAGAAGACTATCCGTTGCAAATGGATCTTCAAGAGAAAGGTGGGTTTATCTCTTAGTGAGCCTCCGAGGTTTAAGGCAAGGTTAGTAGCAAAAGATTTTAGTCAGATTCTTGGTGTTGATTATAATGATGTGTTCTCTCCAGTTGTAAAGCATAGTTCAATTCGTACATTTTTCGGTATTGTGCTATGCATGATCTTGCGCTTGAGCAGTTAGATGTGAAGACTGCATTTTTACATGGAGAGCTCGAGGAGGAGATATACAGACCAGCCAAAAGGATTCATTGTACCTGCTAAGAAGAATTATGTTTGCGAATTGAAAAGATCCTTATATGGTTTGAAACAGTCTCCTCGTCAATAGTATAAAAGGTTTGATTCATTTATGTTGTCACATGGCTTTAAGAGGTCTGAATTTGATAGCTGTGTGTACAATAAATTTGTTGATGGATCACCTATATACTTACTGTTATATGTTGATGATATGATGATTGCTGCCAAGAGCAAGGAAGAAATCACTACATTGAAGAAACAGTTGAGTAGTGAGTTTGAGATGAAGGATCTTGGTGCTGCTAAGAAAATTCTAAGTATGGAAATTACTAGAGATCGAACTTCTTATTTGTTATTTCTTAGTCAGCAAAGTTACATTAAGAAGGTTCTTCAGCGTTTCAACATGCATGATGCAAAGCCTGTTAGTACTCCTATTGCACCTCATTTTAAATTATTAGCTTTACAATGTGCTAGTACTGATGAGGAGGTTGAATACATGTCAAGGGTTCCATATTGTAGTGCTGTTGGTTCTTTGATGTATGCCATGGTTTGCTCTCGTCCGGATTTATCTCATGCTATGAGTTTGGTTAGTAGATACATGGCTAATCCAGGCAAAGAACACTGGAAGGCTATTGAGTGGATTTTTAGGTACCTTCGAGGTACAACAAATGCTTGTTTGAAATTTGGTAGGACTGAAGGGACTTATTGGTTATGTGGATTCAGATTTTGCTGCTGATTTGGATAAGCAAAGGTCACTCACAGGTTATGTGTTTACTATTGGTAGTTGTGCTTTGAGTTGGAAGGCAATATTGCAGCCTGTTGTTGCCCTATCTATCACCGAAGCTGAATACATGGCTATTGCTGAAGCATGTAAGGAATCAGTTTGGCTAAAAGGATTGTTTGCTAAGCTTTGTGGAGTTGATTCTTGCATTAACTTGTTTTGTGACAGCCAAAGTGCCATATACCTCACTAAAGATCAGATGTTTCATGAGAAAACAAAGCACATTGATGTCAAGTACCATTATATTCGCGATGTAGTTGCACAAGGTAAGCTAAAGTTATGCAAGATAAGTACGCATGATAATCCTGCTGATATGATGACAAAGTCAGTTCCTGTTGCTAAGTTTGAGCTTTGCTCAAGCTTAGTTGGTATAGTGATCTAGCCAAAGAGGCTATTTGGCGCCAAAAGTGTTTTCTTTGTTGTGTTCAGAGTAAAGGTTTAATTTATGCTACAAGAAGGAATTTATCTCAAGTTTGTTGAGTTGTGATCCAAATTTATTTACACACATATAAAGGCAAACTTTGGATGGAGCGAAGCAGAGGCCCGTCGCCGGAGGCTTGGGCCGGAGCAAAGCGTAGGTGAAAGTTGCCCATTGTGATTGGACTCCTGCACCCTGGGATGTCTGCGGCTGCGCGGGGCGCAGCCCTTGCGGTATCGATCGTTTCCCTTTAGGGTTTCACCTTTATATATATATATATACTTCTTGTAAGCCGCCGATTCGGCTCTTTTGCAACCTCATCCGATATAGTGAAGATTTGCTGGCTGGTGCCCGTGGTTTTTTCTGTCTTGTCTTAGGAGGGTTTTCCACGTTAAAATCTCGTGTCTTCTGTGATTGATCTGCCGTTTTTTATCGTTTGTATACCGATTGTTTCCTAACAGGACGAGAAGTGCTTCTCGATAACATTTTCAAGATTGCAGCAGCTCTGTGCAGAAGATTTCTGGCACAAAATACCCTTTTTTTATGCAGGGGCCAGTTATCTGCGAGCGACTATCATATAGAGATCGTAATTGTTTATTCTGAATCCATGTTGTCTGATGACCCGAGTCCCAGCATGATTCCACTGATTCTTCTAATCTGCACCGATCACTACATTTTTCTCAGATCAATAATCAGAGATTGATCATCGCAAACATCCTGTCGTCGCATGTTCCGTTGTTTCCTTTGGTGTAGTTTCTTTATCTGTTGGTATTTAGTTGTCTATGTTATTGTATGGCCGTTTATCAGTAAAATACGGTTCATCTCTGTCAACATATTGTCTTCTGTTTAACAAGTTAATAAATACATCTGCCGTAGTGTGCAGCTTGTCGCCGCGTATATCTTTCTAGTTCTTCTTAGGCTAGCTAGCTACCATGATCAAACATGAATAGATACTTCGTTTTTTAGAAATCTGTGTAGTTTAACGACATATGAAATATGTATTATAAAAAATATTTCTTATGTTGAATTTAATAATACAAATCTTATGATATTAACCTATATGGGAGTTTTTAAAATTTGATGGTTAAAGATTAAAATGTTTAATTCCGAACAAACATATCACAACATAATTTGAAACAAAGAGAGTACGTATTTCAAATTTTCCACTGCGGCGCAACGTATCAAAAGAGCAGACAATATTGACCAGCTGAGGAAAATGTACAAGCGTACGAAGAGATAAACATTGACCTGGTATCTTCAAGAAGCTCGCCGTGGACTCGGGACTTTGGGATCAGTTGCATTGTGGGCCAGAGTGTTACATCTAATAGGAATATCATAATATCTAAATGGCTCGAGATCAATTTGATCTGATGTTTATTTCTTATATTTTAAGAGTCAAGACTAAACCTAGCTAGTCTATGCACTTATGTGTTGGAGTACAATCCAAAAAATTGCAGAGTAGTTACGCATGAATGTGGTAATGTCACGCCAATGGAAAATTAGTTATTGGTTTCATAGTCATCATTTCTATGCTGTTAGCAATATCATCATATCGTTTGACAGAGTCAAACATACATAATGCTACATCCTATAAAAGATCTCAGTTTAAATCATATTACTGAGCAAGTTATTGCTATGAATTATCTACTTAATTATGAGATAAATTAAATATTTTGATTGATAAATAAACTTAACATAAAAAGAGTGGTTTAAACAGTACAGTAGAAAAAAGTTTTTTAATTTATTTTTTAATTTTCGAAGCATAAGAACAAACACGGTTGATGTTTCAATAATCCCGTAAACAATCTGAAAAGAACTAAGCCGAGCTGCATATCCACAATTTTTCATTTGGAATAACGCAAATCTAACTTGAGCAACTTTAGACGAATGATAAATTAAGAACTAAAAGTCAACCAAACTGATAAAACACAAAACAGGAAAGAAAAATCATTGTATTGCACCGGAAACCTCATTAATTTGTACATATATTCACCACACAATGTATTGAGGAAATGAAAAACAACAGAGAGCACAGTAATTAGTACTCCAACATTAACGCTAGTAATTTCAAGCCTTAGGTTGTTCATCAGTAGACACTCTGACGTACTGATCAGTTGATGAAATCACCTCGTTGCTCTCCTTGCACTCGTAGTAGAACGCGGTGAGGGAGCAAACAGCGAACAACTCCACGGCACCCATCAGGATTGCGTACACGAGGCCAAGAAGCAACCCAGCCACGACGCCGCTCCGTGCGCCTGCCATGGAGAGCTTGTATACCGGCCAGACGATGGCAGCAAGCGCGCAGATAGCGACGACGAAGAGCAGGGCGCGCCACTTCTTCTCTTTCACCAGCCTCCACGCCCGCCCGAACGCGCCGGCTCCGTGGCACCCGGGCTCAGCCACGGACACGACGACGCTGAAGGAGCAGAGGACGGAGAAGTAGACGAGGAAGATGAAACCGACGAGAACGAACACCAACAAGAGAAGAAACGAAACGTAGTACTGCTTCACCATGAGGAAGGCGAGGAGTCCGGCCATGGCCACCAGAACCGCGATGTAGGCGATCTCCAGGACGAATACAAAGGCAAGCGTCAGCAATGGGCCCTTGAGCTGCGTCCTGGCTTTGCACAACAGCGTGTCAAAGGTATGCTTCTCGCCGGAGAACGTGGCCACGGCGGCGAAGAGGATGATTATCCGGATGGCGAAGCCGATGACGACGGCGAACAGTGAGTAGGCCGCGGTGGCGATCATCAGCTCCCGGGTGTCGTCCTGGATTTCTTTGACGAGCTTGGTGAAGTCCGGGCTCATGGGATCGGTGGTGTTGAGAGCCTTGATGTCGAGTAGGATCTCCTCGGCGATGGGCTCGACGGCGAAGTCATTGACCAGGAGGAGAACCGATGTGGAGGCGGCGACGAGCACGAAGACCGCCACGAACAGGCTCCGGTTGCGGCTAGGGAGGAGGAAACCTTCCTTTAGGAAGCTGTAGAACGGGGGAGTCGAGCTTTGCACGGTGGCCATGACCAGCTTGCAAGGATGCTATACAGACAAGGATGGAATGAGGAATGGAGAGTGGAGATGTGGGAATGAAAACTAATTACATGGTTATATATTGGTGAATAACGCGTAGAGTGGAGGAGAAGAAATTAACCACGTATACATATTCGACATATTGACCTGTGGTAGGCGGGAACAAGTCTGAATTGTTCGGGTACGTACGTTAGTCTCTATCTTAATTATGTTTAGGCCGGGTTGCAAGACATGGTCAAGGATATAGCCTTTTCTATTCTACAAATTTCTTTTAGTAATAAGTACTGTGGATAAGTGCTTCGTTTACATGCGGCAATTAATTTAAGGTTCTAACTGAGTTGATTTTAGACGACCCAAGCTAGCAAGTTTGGTTCTCCACCGAGCACCTGTTTTCTTTTCCCCCATGGGACATGAATTTTGCAGCGAGGCCGTGTGGCATATGGAATGTGCTAACCAATTAGGTACTCTTCACGCAATTTTTTCCCGTTATTTTATATTTATTTGGTAGTTTTCATATTTATTTGATGGCTACTTATTCATATATGACATTCAAGAGATGAGGGCATCTGCAATTAAAAGCAAGTGCTATAATGTTTCATATGCTACATGGAGGAGAGAAGTGAGAAGAGAGATAATGAGCTACCCCCTAGATCGGATACAATAAAATAAAGTAATGTAAGCGTGTTGTACAAGTCAAATTTTTGCTTATGTGAAAGAGAGAGGAGAGGAGAGATAAGAAAAACGGGCTACATATTTCTAGCCAGCTATAGCACGAGCTCCAATAAAAAGAGATGGGTGGATTAGGTATTAATGATGTAGTTTATATCTACAACTAACTCACTAGCACGGGATCGGCTATCTCTAATGGGAATTAACCCTCATCACTGTCAAGTAGGACCCCCGTCACTGAGCAAAGGTTAGTGATATGAGAAAATATCTCAATCGGGCACAAGGCCATCACCGATGGACGTTATCTCAACCGAGCCTAACAATGTAGCCCGTCACAGATAAGATTGACCAAGCAATACAAGTCAAACCAGGTTGAGTAGGAGCCCGTCACGGATGACTAATCTCAATCGGGCAAACTAATAAGTCCGTCACCAATGACTCCCATCCCTAACGGGCTTTCCGGAAGAGCCCGTCACCGATAGGTTTGACCCCACCTGTTGAGTCAAAATAGTCCTAGTTCGGATGACTTATCTCTATCGGGCTTAGATTAGGAGCCCGTCAGGGATGTCTATATCCCTATCGGGCTTTGTTTGGAGCCTATCACAAATGAGTATCTCTTTCGGGCATTATTAAAATGCCCGTCAGGGATGAGTATGTTAGCAAAAAAAATAAAATTTGTATTTTTGGCTAGCCTCAAGCCTTTGCTAGCCATGCCCGCTGCAAAAATGACAGAAGCATATATGTATAGTCTCATTCCCAGCAACTCCATTCCCAGCATAATCACATATTCCATCACATATTCAGTCAATATTTCAGTCCAATCATATATTCCATCACAGCACAGCCAATTCACAAAATCAAACATATATACATTCACATCCACAGACCCATTCACATCCTTTTTTGCTATCCAAACCACCGACTTGCATCAAAACTTGTAAAATTGAGTTATAAATTGAAACAAGTTTATATGTAATTAGAAATACAAATATATACAGAACATCACGTAGAATTGTATTACAAAGAATATTTATATAAAGCAAATATTTATCGCAAGCATTGCAAACGTTCAACCATTCAGAGACGAGCTAGCTATGACTTGACTCTAAACATTCCTTTGGGTGACAAGAGATCATCTAGTATGAATTGTGCTATCTCCTCTCTAATGATATCGAAGTTGTTTTCCAGAATCGTTGAAAGTTTTTCTGGCATGTGAGGCGCCAAGTTAGTCTATATACTTGAAAAGTTAGTCTACATGTAGTATGAATCGTGCTATCTCCTCTCTAATGTATATAAACAATTGAAGCACACATCTCAAGGTCGAGCAATGTCACCTTGTCTGCGAGGCTCCTCATGTTATGGCAGACGTGGAACCCACACTGGTCACCAACTTGTTGACGTATTGGAAAGTCCTTTTTCTGACTGAGTGTGGGATGTCCTTCCTTATGCCTCCCGCCTTTTGCCACGTATTGGTCCCAGGCATTGTTCAAGGCAGCTTTGATCGCCGACCAATCGTATATTTCTTTTTTGATATTGGAGTTAAGGTAGTATACCAAACTCCACTTCGGTACTATGACCAGGAGAATCCAATGACGACTGCGACATTAGTAAATTGCAAGTTAAATACTAAAGCTATACGTGTCACACATTTGATTCTAAGTAGGGTACACGCTTACTATTCAGAGTAGGCACACATAATGAAGTCCTTGTCTTGACGGGACCATAAGCAGTCCTTGATATATTCTACCATGCTGGCTCGATCGTTGTTCATAGCTGTCTCGTTGACGACACTTGGATCGAGTAAGGCAACATGGGGAGCATTACGATGGACATACTTCCAAGTTAACCTAGAAGCAAGACAAGAATCCGGGTAAGCGTAATACCAGGATAGTTATTACCATATCTCGTACGCAAGAATACTTACAAGGAGTAGCACTTAAGGAGGTTGGTGTCGACCGCTCGCACCCTGTAGAGGTCCCATAGATCTTGAAAGTCTACGGCGATAAAGGCTTCAAGGCCGAGAAACGGCTGTCTATCGTGCTGGCCCATCATGGAGGTCTCACTATGCTTCCTCCTTGCGTTGGACCTCTCCATGTAGTACCCGTGCAACTCCTTGCATGCAGGGCCCATCTTCGATAAGGCGTTGTCTCCAACCAATGGCATGCCTAATGTGAATTCTTTAGGAGGAGCTGATGGCACCTTGCCAAGATCTAGCTTCTTTGGAGCCAGAAGCGGCCCTTCCACATTTCCTCTTCCTCTTCCCCTTCCAGCAGCTCTTTTGCGTGATCCAAGCTTGGGTGGAGAAGATGCCGCCCTCTTTCTTTTTTTGGAGACTGGGGGAGCTGCGCTCTGCTGCTGACCTCCGTACCGTCATCCCCAAAATTTGTATCATACTGCAATTGGAGATCTTGATCTCCTTTTTCAACGGCAGGAGGGGCAGATACAAGAGCTGGAGCGGGACGCAGCGGCGGCGGCGGACGAGCACTTGGTGCTGGCCTAGGAGTTATATTAATCTGAATGTTCTGCTTGGGCCATTGGATAAAGGTCCCACGTGCAGCTCCAAGGGTCAGAACCTCATCATTTGGTGGGTGTGGGAGAGTGAAGCCAACCCAATCGGGCTTCACCATGTCCACTTGAACTTTGGCATGGCCGGCTAGCTGCTGCCCCCCATGCACTCAGGTTTCTGGCGTGGGCTTGAACGCAAGACCCTCTACGGCAGGAATTGCAAAATCTTTTTTCACCCTAACGACTAGGGTGCACGATGTGGGTCCCTACAATAGATTCATACGTGTCTTCATAATATGTTATAATGTACTGTGGTGCTAAGAGAACATATATGTTTTGTGTTGGTTTTACCGTTATGTGGTCCACCGCAATGGGGGCTGGTTGTTCTTGTGCCGCCGCCCCAGTAGATGCGCAGCTGCTACGCCTCTGCGTGGGCTCATTTCTACTATGGGAGCAGCAGCAGGCTCACTTTCCCAAAGGCGTGCCTCCACCCGAGCCTCCACTTGTAACAATTTCTCATCGAACTCTTCTCGGAGCTCGTTTCTAATCTCTTCTCGAAGTTGTTCCTTAAGGCGTGCATCTTTCTGCGCCTTTGAAAACTTGTGCTTCCTGTACTGCCACGTGTATTGAGGAAACCCAACCTTCCATGGAATATTGGAGCCAATGCCCCTTGTCCGTCCATGGTATTCTTCGGTTCCCAACGCTTTCGTGAAGATGTCATCCTCGCGAAGTTGTGAGCAGACCTCTCGGGAGGCCTGTCTCTCAGCAGTCATGTCAACCTGCGATACCGTTATGATGAATTTAATCAAGAGTACAATACAACCTATCGAAACATACTCTACATGTGGTACTTACAATTTTCTGGTACACCGCTTGATCTTCGGGATTTGGGAACGTAAGTGTTCCATCACTATTCTTCTTCACCCTCGCCCTTGCCTGGTTCCTTGCTCGGGTGGTCGGGATATCACCAAGAACTGGCGGCGTGTTAGATTCTGCAGCAGCTTCTTCCTCCTTGACCCATTCGTGTTGCTTCCCGGCGTAGCCTCCGGTGCCAAGCCGGTGCGGGTGAAGGTTTTTTGCCTGCAACCTCTTATAGGCCTCGCTTTTTGCTCGAGACTCAGGGGTTGATTTTGCGGCATAGAACTCTTCCCACATGACCCGGGAGATGAACAGGTACTTCCCGAATGGTTCTAGCTGGGCGGGGTTGCAGACGTATTCGGTGACCAGCGTGGTGTTGATGCAAAAAACACACACTGGCCTGGGAGATCTGCTTAACTCCAGTTCAGGTCCAAAGATTTCTTTTGGGTTCTAGGCGTGCCAATTGGTTTGATCCTGCAACCAATAAGAAACAAAGAAAGAAAATGTAGTTAAATTCACCAATGATAGCCGATCGGCTGGCTTACCGATGACATATCATTGAGCATTGAGCCGATGCAAGATGCATTAAATCGGCTATAACAGACAAAGCAAGGTAAAGCTAAACTTACTCAATCGGCTGTAGATATCAACAAAATATAATCTAAGTCTCAAAATATGTTTAAACCAAGTGATTGGGATAGATCGGACAGGGCGCCGAGACAGTATAAATCACTTATGCCTAAATATATTACAAAGCATAGATTATACAAGTTCATAGCATAGCCGATTGGGTAAATCTAACATGTATCGGCTAGTACTCCGATGCTACTTTATACAGAGATATTATCATGAACAAAATATATTAAACAACTCATCAAACTAATGTTAAGATGATCCTAACCAGATTTGACAACAAGCTCAATATATTTTACTAAGTTAATATCTCGATATAAAGGGCAGATTTAATATATCAAGATAACAAGATAATTAAACCAGGTAAGATCGGCTGAAACCCCGACGCTATCTCTATTAGCAGTCATAAACAGGCTAGAAACTATGGTTCTGAACATGATTTAGTAGGTCAAACCTAACTGATGCAGCACCAAACATGTAAAGAAACACAACGTCTAGATGATCAAGTCGATGAAAACCTTTTCGAGATGGTAGATATATTATATAATCTAGATCAACAGCGATATATAACCCTATCAGTTGCTTTTCTGTGAAACAGACGTCAACCGATCTAAGTTATATATTGATATCAATTCAGATTATACAATATATATGATAACTCGACGATTCACACGAACAGGATCAGAGTGTCATAAAGATGGAAGCACTAATCCCGAGAGCGCAAGCCGCCATAACAAGTTTTACCTCTTGTCGGAGATCGAAGCCGATGCAGCCCAACTCGAAAGCAAGAACTCGTCGAAAACAGTGAAAGAGTAAAGGTGGCGATGCGCCGAAGTTGTTGTATTGATTCGTTGTCCTTTCTTTACACGAACCTGGGTTTAATTTATACCCAGAATTATACAATACGTCCTTATCGGACACGACTCTTATCTCTATTACAACTCATATTAAAGACAATTCCCTAATACAAACTCTAACCGACAGTATCTATTAGGAAACCAGCATTATACCCTAAGTAATAGATACAATTCCCTTCTTCGGACCCAATCCGTATGTGGGAATCCTCATGAAGTTCACCAACCGAACCCGACAAAGACTCTGTTATCCTCTCGTCGGAATCGGCTACATCGGCTATCCTTGTCCGACTCTGTCTCAGCCGATGGTCACGATAGCCGACTTGGTCACCAGCCGATACACCGTAGCCGATTCGGTCATCAACCGATTCTTGCTCTGTTTTGGTAACCGCCAGCTTCCTCCAAATCCGCTTCGATTCTATCTTCAAATCCAATACTTGATTTACCAAATTTGGTCGTTAACACATGCCTCCCAAGTCCGCGATATTTGGAATGTTGCGGATTTGCTCGAATCCTCTCCGAATCGATCTAGGGTTCTGTTTCCATTCCAACCGTTATCACACACCTTCTTTAAATAGCAACCACCGCTTGGAGGTTTTCACGCCGTCACTCCCGTTTTCACCGCCTCAACCGTAATCGCCTCCAACTCTTGCAATAGCCTCATCGGATTCTCCGGCGACCACGTAGACGATTCTCTCGTCAGCAACAACTCCATCTCCGACGATGTCATCTTCCGCAGCTCCTTCAAGCACTCCGGTCATCGAGTTCCCTGAGGTAACCCCATCAGCCGAATCCCATTTCTACTCATAGATTAGTTTTTCCTCGCAATTTACTTCTTCTCCCCTTTCTTTTCTGTAGTATCTCTCCCACCAAGTTGCAATCCCAAGCCTGGTTCATCCCAATCGGTACTTCTTGGGCCCAATCGGTAACAAAGACCCCATAGAAATCATCAATGCCGAGACAAACAGGATCCCCTTCAAGTTAACCAACCCTAGTTTGAACCATTGGAACAACACTTTTAAATCCTGGCCATCGGCTGTCAAGACTTGGTCTGAATGGCATAAGAGGATGTCGGCTAGCAAACAAACTCACTGGGAAGAAATCGGCATCGCTCAGTGCTTAGCCCTAACCATAGCCGATTTAGCCAAAGATGAATCCATGCTATCGGCTGCCAGCTATTTTTGGTCCAACACCTTGAATGCCTTCCTCTTCAACCAAGGACCAATGAGCCCAACTCTTCTGGACATCACCATGATAACTGGGCTAGACATCACCTCATCGGCTAACCCTATCAGCTTGAACAGCAAAAACCAATATATTTTCAAAACCAGAAGCATTGGAGGTTGGAGTGGATTCGTCTCTCTGAATATGGGATCTGGCCCTGTCACTCCTAAAGAACACGCAGCCTTCCTCTTGATGTGGCTGGAAAAGTTTCTGTTTTGTGGTTCAAGCTGCGGTCCAACCACCAACTGGCAACATATAGCCGAAGCTCTAGTCAACAAAAAGCAATTCCCACTAGGCAAATACCTCCTGGGTTATTTATATCAGACTTTGAGCAATGCATCGGCTAAGCTTGCTACCAACTCAGTAATCGGCACAGGTGGACCTTGGTGGCTATTGCAGTTATGGCTTAATCTGCATACAATCAAAATTGCCAAGAGGCCAGCCTTGCCCGAAGCTGATTTTCCCTTGGTTGAGCCGACCAAAGATAACGACGGAGATGAAGTCACAACCAGAAGATGTATGTCATTTGGGGAGGCAGCATCTTCATATCCCGGATCAGAATTATCAGCTAAACCCTTCGTCGACTGGTTCGGCAACTTTTATGATGGATTTCCAAAAGATTCTAGAAATTGGTTTGCATATGAATTCTCTGCAGATTTTGAATTGCCAGCTAATTTCAGATTCGATGAAATAAACTCTGAAAAATTTGAGAAATCTAGAGAAGTTTTTACAACAGCTATCACCCCCTGTATTCTTCCTGTTGGCATTCATCAAGGCAGGAACATCCAGATATCTTATGAATTCTATCACCCTATGAGTGCTGCCAGACAAATGGGAATGGGGCAGTTGCCAATCGGCTTGTTCTTTTCAGAAAAAATCCAAGCCAGAGGAGAAATCTCATCGGCTCTGATGATGGACAGATTATTAAGCATAGAAGGACCTCCCCTTGGAAGTTTGGAAAACATTGAGTTGGCTATGCTAAGGAGCTCCACTTTTGATCAATGGTGGATTGAATGGAAGAAACATCTTTTTCACCAATCGGCTTCCATGTATCTGACCGACATCATTCCAGACATGATTCCATAGGTAAACATACTTCTTTTTCAATACCCTTATCGATAGCCGATTGTCTTTAGAAAATAACTTAACCCCTTTTCTTCTTTCGTTTGCAGACCACAGAGTCTTCTCCTCCTCATGTCAGCAGAAGCGGAGTCAATATCAACTATGCTGCTGGAATTCTCCCCAACGGTGGTGGATTGGCTCCTTCAACCATCGGCTATAATGCCCCCAAGACATCTTCCCTGCTCCATGGACAAACACGTGAGCCGATTCCCTCTGAAGCTGGTAAGAAGAAAAGGACCAGGTCATCAGCTATCGATCCACCGGCTATAAAGAAGAAAGCCACCAAAAAGCAGAGAAACGCAACAGCCAATGATCCAGATGAAGAAGATATAGAAAAAGCTATCGATGAAGCAGCTGCCGAGTTGAGTGAAACAGTAGAAGAAACTCCATCAATCAGTACCCCTATTCCTCAGCAAACTCCACCAATGCTGATCCACAAGACATATCAACCTCGGGTATGTACTTTGTACTCTTAGTCCTTTCATAACTTTCTTTGCTGATCTCAGTGTTAATCCTTCTTTTGTAGAAAAAGAAATCGGCTGCCAAAAAGAAACCTGCACCGCCTCCATCGGTAACATTTCCTTCAAAATTTGTTTAAACCTTATTTCATCAAATATTAACTCATTTTATATTTCAGCCGATCCGCTCTCCAACTCCTATTCATCATGATTCAAGTGAACACACCCCATCGGCTAGAGACAGCCACCATATTGAAGACCAGCCGATTCCTCCTATTCCTGTAAGCATTTGTATCAAAAATATAAATCGGCCATTAATATTCTATTGACTAACAATCTTGTCTCTTTCAGGCCTTAGCCGACATGTTCTCTTTTGACATTAGGCAATTCATGGATGAAGAGGAAGAAACATCTAGCAAGGCTATTGCTCCTATAGCCGATGACTTAAAGGCTACCCTCAAGGATATTGCTCATCGGCTTGAAGGTTCCCTTGATGCTTTGGTTGTCAACTGTGGATCAATTAGAGCAAGATTTGAAGACATTCAAGATCAGATCCCAGACGATGCAGCCGAAATCATCTCTCCAGCTGTTTTCCTTGAACAATATCGTCACAAGCTGGAAAGAGCAAGACAGAGGATAGCCGATAGGCGAGAGCGAAAAGATCTTGAGACAACCATCCGTGCCAATCGGCAATCCATAAACGAGGAAAAAGCCAAGCTTGATCAGATGATTTCTGGGCCAAGTTTTATCCAAAGCAATATAGATCGGCTAAAGAATAAGAAGATTGAACTACTGGCTGAATTAGAAGCCTGCAACGCTGAGTTATCCCTGGAAGAACAGAAGCTTGCCGATTTACCAAGAGCCATTGAAGAACAAAAATCCAAGCTGAAGTCCTCGATCAGACACTTAGCCGATCTAAACAAATCCATGAAAGTCATCCCAGGAAGTGATGCAGCCGATGCCCAAGCCATAGAAGAAATAGAACAAATTAGGCAAAGGGCCATATCGGCTATCCAAAAACTTGTAACATGAATCCGCCGATGATAATATAAACTCCATACTTGTATTTTTGCTTTGAAATTTTGAACTTTTCGTATGTATATGCCCCTAATTTTGTCATGGAGAACGAAACATCACAAAATTACAATCGGCTAAGAAAAAATAACCACGAAACAACTGATTATACTAAAAAGAATTGTGCTAAGGGCGATATAACTTATATCGGCCATCTAAAGGCGATGTCAATACATCGGCTACCATGTATCGGCAATATACAGCCGAATCATGGATTAATCCAAACACTTGGGTAATACTTTTTCAAATATTTGCCATTAAGAGCTCTTCCAAATATTTCTCCATCAAGTCCTTGTAACATGTAGGCTCCTTTAGAAACAGATTTGTAAATCCGAAAAGGTCCTTCCCAATTTGGTGACCACTTGCCAAACTTATTATCACGAGTTCCAATCGACAGAATCAATTTCCAAACCAATTCTCCCTCCTCAAAAGATTTCGGTACCACCTTCTTATTATAATGCCGCGCAACACGCTCCTTATCTTTTGTGATCTTTTGTAAAGCATACATTCTGGATTGAACCAAGTCTTCTGACTCATCTACCATAAGAGTATAATAGTCATCGGCTGTCAATGCATCTTGTAAATCAATCCTTCTTGAGCCGATGACACGCTCCCATGGCAAAACTGCTTCATGCCCATAGACCAACTTATATGGAGGAACGTGAATTGACCCATGACAAGCCATCCGATAAGACCATAACGCCTCAGCCAATCGGCTATGCCACTGCTTTGGAAAATCGGCAATCTTTCTCTTAATCAACTTAATTAAGCTTTTATTAGATGCTTCTGCCTGCCCATTAGCTTGCGCATAATATGGTGAAGAATTCAACAATCTGATTCCCATACTCTCCATAGATTGTAATTGTTTGTGGAAGACCAAATCGGTATATAATATGCTAGTTAACGAACTGAATTGCATCCCCAGAATCAACTTTTTTCAATGGAACTGCCTCCACCCACTTTGTAAAATAATCGGTTGCCACCAATATATACTTATGTCCTTTACTCGATGGTGGATTGATCTGGCCAATCATATCAATTCCCCAACCTCGGAACGGCCATGGCTTGATTATTGGATTCATAGCCGATGCTGGTGCTCTCTGAATTGATCCAAATTGCTGGCAATCTCGACATCCCTTGTAATATCTGAAGCAATCCTCCAACATTGTCGGCCAAAAATACCCAACTCTTCGAAGTAACCACTTCATTTTATGAGCCGATTGATGAGTACCACAAATACCTTCATGAACTTCTCCCATCACAACTTTGGCTTGATCAGCACTTAGACATTTCAGCAACACCCCATCAATCGTCCGATAATACAATTCATCATCTAACAAGACATATCTCAAAGCCTTATACCTCAATTTCCGTGAAACCGATTGAGAAGGATTCTTCAAATAATGAAACACATCATATCTCCAATCATCGGCTGCAATTGTAACAATCTCCATCTCAACATCTGTCACCATCGGCTTATATCCCGATGCCCCCTGAGCCAAAGCATTAGCCTCTAAATTCTGCTCCCGAGGAACATATCTCAATGTCACCAGCCGAAACTCATCTATTAATGCCCGACACTTTTCATAATAAGCCACCAACACATCACTTTTGCATTCATATTCTCCGGCCAGTTGACTAATTACCAACAATGAATCACCCATGACTTCAATAGCATCGGCTTCAAACTCCTTCAAAAGTTGCAAACCTTTGAGAACTGCCTCATACTCAGCTTGATTATTTGTAGCATATGGCTTGATGGTAAAAGCAAATTCAAAACTTGCCCCTCTTGGTGATATAATAACCAAACCGATACCGCAACCATGAGTGCAAACTGATCCATCAAAAAATAACGTCCAAGGTGCAATATCTACTGAGCCGATCGAATCATCACGATGTTCTACGACAAAATCGGCTATAGCTTGCCCCTTAATAGCTTTAGGTGACTCATACTTGAGATCGAATTCTGTTAAGGCATAAATCCACTTTCCAACCCTTCCTTTCAATACTGGAGCCGATAGCATATATTTAACCACATCGGCCTTACAAATTACAGTACATTCATTGGATAACAAATAATGCCTCAACTTTGTACATGAAAAATACAAGCATAAGCACAAATTCTCCACTGAAGAATACCTGGTCTCTGCATCCAAAAGTCTTCTGCTTAAATAAAAGATTACCCTCTCTTTACCTTCGAACTCCTGGATTAGGATCGAGTCGATTGACCTCTCATCGGCTGACAAGTATAATTTGAAAGGCACCCCTTTCTGTGGAGAAACCAAAACTGGAGGAGAACTTAAATATTTCTTAATATTATCCAAAGCCTTCTGTTGCTCTGCCCCCCATGTAAACTCCTGATCGGCTTTAAGTCTGAGTAAAGGTGTGAAAGGCTCTAATCTCCCAGACAAATTAGAAATAAATCTTCTGATAAAATTTATCTTGCCGATCAAAGACTGCAACTGTTTCTTGTCTTCTGGAGGTTGAATCCTCTGTATTGCACTAATACTCCTTTGTGGCACTTCAATACCCCTCTCATGTACAAGAAAACCCAAAAATTGTCCAGCCGATACACCAAAAGCACATTTAGTAGGATTCATCTTTAAGCCATATTTTCTTGTTCTCTCAAATACTTTTCTTAGATCGGCTATATGATCAATAATCTCCTTGGATTTCACTACCACATCATCAATATAAATTTCAACCAATAAACCGATCAGATCATGAAAGATATAATTCATGGCTCTTTGATATGTAGCTCTAGCACTTTTCAATCCAAAAGTCATGACAACCCACTCATACAAACCGATTGCACCAGGACACCTGAAAGCAGTCTTGTGAATGTCTTCTTCTGCCATCAAAATCTGATTATATCCAGCATTGCCATCCATAAAACTTATAATTTTATGTCCTGAAGCAGCATCTACCAATTGATCGGCAATCGGCATTGGGTATTCATCCTTAGGAGTAGCCTTATTTAAATCCCTGAAGTCGATGCAAACCCTAAGCTTGCCATTTTTCTTAATCACCGGAACTATATTAGAAACCCACTCAGCATATCGGCATGGACGAATAAAACCAGCATCATATAAACGAGTAATTTCAGCTTTAATCGCATCATACATATCGGCTTTACATCGTCTAGGTGGTTGTTTATATGGCCGATATCCCGGCTTGATAGGAAGCCGATGTTCAACAATCGATCGGCTAAGTCCTGGCATCTCAGAATACTCCCAAGCAAAGCAATCGCTGTATTCTTTCAAAAGCTTTAATAATGTAAGTTTGAATTGAGATGATAGATTCTTACTGATGAATGTCGGCCTAAGCTTATCTCCTGACCCAATGTCAACTTCTTCTAAATCATCGGCCGACATGAAACCCTGACCAAGCTTACCATCAAGATCATCTACGGCATCTTTAGTATAGAAATCGGAACCCTCCACAACACCCTCAAAGTAACAACTGGGGTTCTCCATCTCCAATTGGCTGTATATCACAATCAGACACTTTTAGATAATCTCCTTGCCAGATTTTTCCTGATAAGCAATCAATTCCATCCATCTCCCAAACAGATAAATCGGCATTAGCAACGTGTACTGACCTGTCGGCTGGAACAACCTCTATCTTGTCACCTTGCCATTGGATTAAGCTTTGATGCATGGTTGAAGGAATACAACAATTAGCATGAATCCAATCCCTTCCAAGCAGTAAGCTATATGAACCTTTGCCATCAATGACAAAAAATGTAGTAGGAACCGTCTTGCTGCCGATTGTCAATTCTACATTAAGAACTCCCTTGGCCTCTGAAGGATTGCCACCAAAATCTTTAAGAACCATATTAGTCTTGATGAGGTCCTCTGAACTCCTTCCCAATTTCTTAAATGTCGCATATGGCATTAGATTCACTGCAGCCCCACCATCAACTAACATTTTGGATATCGGCTTGCCATTAACAAATCATTTGACATACAATGGCTTAAGGTGCCGATTCTCTATTCCCTCGGGTTTCTCAAAAACAGCCTGTTCTGGTGACAACATCAATCTGGCACAAGATTCTTCCATGATATCCGCATTGTCTTGATTAGCCCCAAATTCTGCGGGTAGCACAAATACCATGTTGACCGATGAAGAAGCAATGGCTTTTCCTTTAACTACCCTTCTCACTTCATCGGTTTCACTCTCATCGGCTGGTATTATTTTACCCTTAACACGCCATTCCTGTTTTGTTTTTGTTCTCTTCAGCCGATGATCGATTTCTTGTTCAACTTCATGAAATTGTTCCCTGCTCCTCATCCTCTGAACCCTTCTCTTCTGACTTTTAGAAAAAATCCCAGAAGGACACCATTGAGCTCTTGAAGTATCTTCAGCATCCTCCTCCTGGAAATAATCTTGATGAATTGGGCCCAACCTCTGATGAACAGGCAACTTCCTTTGCATCAACCGATCCTCTTTAGAACGAAATCGGCTAAAACTCCCATTATAGTTTCCATCGGCATTAGCACAACCTGGGCAGTCTTCTATCGATGGTAATCTCATGCCTTTATTCCAACAAAATATGAAAAATTCGCAGTTCCAATGTAGATCAAAGCTATCATCATCCTCATAATATTGCATTTCTTGCCGATCATATCTCTTTTGATATTTATTGATCATACTCGTAGAGTCAAACTTATTGAGCCGATTGTCCTTTCTGTCGGCTGTCCTCCCACTTGTATGGACCATGTTGATAGGAACAGGATTACCATTAATCTTCATCGGCTTCTTGGAGTCATCAAATTTTATCCTGCCTTGCTCAATGGCCACCTGGATCTGTTGCCGAAATACTTTACATTCATTAGTACTATGAGACCCTGTATTGTGCCACTTGCAGTATTTCCTCCTCCCTAATTCCTCAGCCGATGGAATCACATGACCAGCAGGCAACTGAATTTGTATCTCCCGAAGCAAAAGATCAAAAATTTTATCAGCTTTATTGACATCAAAATCATACTTCTCCTCTTTTCCAGAGCTCTTAACCCATTGGCATGGAATCACCTTCTTGTTTCTTGCCCATTCGGCTGCTGCTACTTCGGGAACATCCTCTTCCTCAGAATCAGAAACATAAGAATTAATGAAGTTCACTTTCTTGAATGCTCTATTGGCTTCTTGAAATCTTTGTTCGTGTGCTGTTATCTTCTGGGCCAAATGAGCCAAACTATCAAAGTCTTGAGCCGAAAACCTCTCTTTGATTGGTGTTAACAAACCTTGGAAGGCTAAATCGGCTAACTGAGAATCTGTCAACGCCAAGCTGTAACATCTGTTTCTTATTTCCCTAAATCTCTGAATATAATCTTGGACAGACTCTTCTCGTTTTTGCCTAATGTTTGTCAAATCAGATAGTTTCATCTCATGAACTCCACTGTAGAAATATTTGTGAAACTGTTTTTCCAGATCAGCCCAACTGTGAACAGAATTATAAGGTAAAGATGAAAACAATGTGAAAGCCGATCCAGACAGAGACAAAGGGAATAGCCTGACTCTTAAAGCGTCAGTAGCCGATGCTTCACCACATTGAGCCAAAAATCGGCTAACATGCTCATAAGTTGATACATTATCTTGTCCTGAGAACTTTGAAAAATTTGGGACCTTTTATCGGCTTGGTAATGGCACTCTTTCAAAATACTCTGGATACGGATGCCGATACAGATTGTCACCATCCCTTGGTTTCAATCCAAACTGTTCTCTCATCACATCAGCTATCATATCGGCCCAAGGTTTCTGCCGAGCTCCATCTTGATGCTGTGGTTGTATCGGCTCATCTTGATAAAACTGCGGCTGACGATATGGTTGAGGAGACGTTCTCTGCCGATATTGCACCTGTGGTGAATGGGGTTGATATTGATAATTAAGATTGCCACTTGTGTGGGTCTGAGAGATTCGTGGAGCACTAAAATCTTGTTGATTAGGAACAAATTGAGTAGTGGCAGCTTGTTGCTGGAAGGTTGGCACTTGCTGTCTTACTGGTGTATGCAGGATCGGCTGAGCAACTGGCTGATTGGGATTAAACATAGTTGCAACTTGCTCAGCTGATATTTGAGGTATGTTTTGCCCGACATGCTGAGGTTGTTGTCGGACCAATACATGAGGATTAAACTCTACTTGCTTCTGTACCGATGCTGGTATCTCCTGTTGACCTGTAGCCGATGTGGACGCCATCGGCTGTCCTGGGGCTATATTGGCAGGTTTTGGCTGGCTGGTCATAAGCGGCCTGTATTGCGGGAAGACCCCATCTGGTAAGAATATTGGTCCTTTGGCTTGGTGTTCAGCAATAGTACCATCAACCACAGACTTGATCATATTCATCAAAGTATTGACAAGCACACCTGACTGGTTGATCAAAGCATGATGCACAGCATAGTCAATTCGGTCTTGCAAACTCCTGGGTTCTTCAGGAGACTCTTCTTGCTTAACCCCTTTTTCCTTTCCAGAACTTGATTCTGGCTCTTCATTGTTGGGCAAAGTTACTTTTACCTCTGAACCACCGTTCCCGATCTAGTCTGAACAAAAGAATGCAAGTACTGGTTTTGAAGCTTGTTCATTATATCCTCCAGCTCTGCCTTTTGTTCCGACGTCAACCTGTCCACTGTCATTGGAATAATATTCTCTGGGCCAACGTCAGTTGTCTTGAAGTCTACCATGATGAAAATTCTTCGTGTCCCACTGGGCGTGCCAAAAGCGTGTTGATGCAAAAAACACACACTGGCCTGGGAGATCTGCTTAACTCCAGTTCAGGTCCAAAGATTTCTTTTGGGTTCTAGGCGTGCCAATTGGTTTGATCCTGCAACCAATAAGAAACAAAGAAAGAAAACGTAGTTAAATTCACCAATGATAGCCGATCGGCTGGCTTACCGATGACATATCATTGAGCATTGAGCCGATGCAAGATGCATTAAATCGGCTATAACAGACAAAGCAAGGTAAAGCTAAACTTACTCAATCGGCTGTAGATATCAACAAAATATAATCTAAGTCTCAAAATATGTTTAAACCAAGTGATTGGGATAGATCGGACAGGGCGCCGAGACAGTATAAATCACTTATGCCTAAATATATTACAAAGCATAGATTATACAAGTTCATAGCATAGCCGATTGGGTAAATCTAACATGTATCGGCTAGTACTCCGATGCTACTTTATACAGAGATATTATCATGAACAAAATATATTAAACAACTCATCAAACTAATGTTAAGATGATCCTAACCAGATTTGACAACAAGCTCAATATATTTTACTAAGTTAATATCTCGATATAAAGGGTAGATTTAATATATCAAGATAACAAGATAATTAAACCAGGTAAGATCGGCTGAAACCCCGACGCTATCTCTATTAGCAGTCATAAACAGGCTAGAAACTATGGTTCTGAACATGATTTAGTAGGTCAAACCTAACTGATGCAGCACCAAACATGTAAAGAAACACAACGTCTAGATGATCAAGTCGATGAAAACCTTTTCGAGATGGTAGATATATTATATAATCTAGATCAACAGCGATATATAACCCTATCAGTTGCTTTTCTGTGAAACAGACGTCAACCGATCTAAGTTATATATTGATATCAATTCAGATTATACAATATATATGATAACTCGACGATTCACACGAACAGGATCAGAGTGTCATAAAGATGGAAGCACTAATCCCGAGAGCGCAAGCCGCCATAACAAGTTTTACCTCTTGTCGGAGATCGAAGCCGATGCAGCCCAACTCGAAAGCAAGAACTCGTCGAAAACAGTGAAAGAGTAAAGGTGGCGATGCGCCGAAGTTGTTGTATTGATTCGTTGTCCTTTCTTTACACGAACCTGGGTTTAATTTATACCCAGAATTATACAATACGTCCTTATCGGACACGACTCTTATCTCTATTACAACTCATATTAAAGACAATTCCCTAATACAAACTCTAACCGACAGTATCTATTAGGAAACCAGCATTATACCCTAAGTAATAGATACAATTCCCTTCTTCGGACCCAATCCGTATGTGGGAATCCTCATGAAGTTCACCAACCGAACCCGACAAAGACTCTGTTATCCTCTCGTCGGAATCGGCTACATCGGCTATCCTTGTCCGACTCTGTCTCAGCCGATGGTCACGATAGCCGACTCGGTCACCAGCCGATACACCGTAGCCGATTCGGTCATCAACCGATTCTTGCTCTGTTTTGGTAACCGCCAGCTTCCTCCAAATCCGCTTCGATTCTATCTTCAAATCCAATACTTGATTTACCAAATTTGGTCGTTAACACGTGGTCTTGAAATTTTTCCACAAGTTACCCATCTTGCGGATAGCCTGCCGCTTGAGTCTTGCGTCGGCCTTTGGGGGGTATTCGAAGCTTTCCTTGAACTGCTTCCAGGCCTCATCTTTTTCTTCCTGTGGGACCAGATCGATGTGGTCCTTCAAAATGGTGAAGTTCCTCCTCCCTAGGACTCCACATATCGTTCAGAACTTTTTGATAGCTTTCGCAGGAGCCATCGGAAATCCCAAATTGTCCACCTCTATTATGGTGTACACTTCCTTAGGGATCTTATTCTGGGTCCTAGGAGTCCGGCTCGATGTTGTCCCACTAGTAGTCGCTGACATGGGTTTGTCTTGCTGCGACATTTTCTATATAACTGTTGTACGGCAAGAAAGTTAAAAAAATTTATAGAAAAACTTATTTTGGTTGTGTATATAACTTATGCTAAGGTTAAGATATGGCCTCAGTTTTGCTTAGAAATTGTGCATCAATTACAATCATTTGCAAGTGTAGTTCCCCAAAAAAAAGAACAAGTGTAGTGCCAAAAAAAGAACAAGTGTAGTTCCCTGAAAAAAGAACAAGTGGAGGCCGGCTGTTTGTACGAAAAAAAAACAAGTGTAGTTCCCAAAAAAAAAGAACAAGTGTAGATAGTCTGTTCTTATGCAAAAAAGAGAAAGTGTATTGTCCCCCAAATAAAAAGAACAAGTGTAGATGGTCTGTTCTTGAGCATTCATCACTGGCCATTTATCAAGAAATCATCACAGGGTAATAGTGGCAGGAAGAGGACAGAGCAGAACAGGGTAATAGTGGCAAGAAGAGGACATCATGAACTCTCCCAAATAAAAAGAACAAGTGTAGATGGTCTGTTCTTATCCATCAAGTGCACAAGTATCAAATAATATTATAAAAGGCGGAGAAAAGAAAAGCATAACAACCTTTGAATAGTAATTGTATAAATTAATAATTCATACAAATATACTATAGTATAGTGTACTATAGTATTAATACTAATTCATAGTATTAATACTAATATACTAATATACTATAGTACTAATTCATACAATGTACTAATATAGAATGTACTATAGTATAAATTAATAATTCATTGTATACTATATTAATACTAATATACTAATTGTAATATATTATGAAATACTATGAATATATTCGATGTTTGATATTTTAACAACGAGCGATGATGTCCCCATCCTTAACTTGCAGGAAGAATTCCCTTTCGATGAGTAACTAAACAATCTTCAAATATTGTTGCCCCATCTTGCTTCCTACCAACTAAGCAATATATGGACTATAGCATACTAAGTTCTGTAAATTCCAATTTCCTACCAACTAAGCAAGTGTGAATACTGAATAGTAGAACAAATCAAAATCAGTGAAATCGAACTTTACTGACCTCAAACCGTGGCCGAAAATGGGAAAGAAGAAGGACGGCGATGTTGAGGAGGCGGCGGCGTCGAGGAGGAGGACGACGTTGAGGAGGCGGCGGCGTCGCGGAGGTGGACGGCGGCGGCGAGGAGGCGGTGGCGGCGTCAAGGAGAGGACGGTGGCGGCGAGCAGGAGTAGGACGGCGGCGGCGAGGAGGAGGAGGCGGTGGTGGTCGGTGAGGAGGCGCTTGGAGGGAGGAGGCGGCGGCATGAAGGAGTGATTGTGAGACTTAGAGTCAGATCTGGATCGGTAGAAAACCTAGTCGTAGGTCATCACCATCAGGCACAAGTACTAAGCCCGATACGGATGACAATCATCCGTGACAGGCACAAATAACAAGCTCGATACGGATGACACATCCGTGACGGGCATAAGTAACAAGCCCGATACGGATGACACACATCGGTGATAGGCATAACTAACAAGCCTGATACGGATGACATACTTCCGTGACGGGTAGAACTACTACGCCTGATAGAGATAACCTCATCTCTGACGGCATTATTTATATGCCCGATAGAGACAAGCTCATCCCACTATAGAATTAAAATATTCCTTATTAATTGTATTTAATAATGATATTTAAGTTATAAAATCATTTATAATTAACTTATACCCGATTTAAAATTGCTATTACATTTTTAAATGGTGTAAAATTTCTGTTAAATTAAAATATGCCTTATTAAATTAGTTTAAAATTGCTATTAAATTTTAAAAAATTATTATAATTAACCTATGCCTTATTTAAACAGTGTAAATTTGCTATTAAATTTTAAAAATCATATGAAATTAAAATATGCAGATCATAAGGCACTGGTACAAAATATTTCATTACTTATATCAATTTGCAAATTACAATACTACGAAGACTCTATTTACAAGGATATGCCTTCCGAATGGTCAGGACGAGCGTATGCCACTTCGTCTTCGGGATCATCGTCAAAGTCGATCTGAGGTCTCACATGAAGATTCTGGTTATATTCTTCCTCATCGATGACGTTGTCAACCCCAACAATTCTTCGTTTGCCATCCCTAACGACGTGCAGCTTCTTGTTTGCGGGGTCTTGTATATAGAAAATCTGCTCGACCTGCTTCATTAGGACGAATGGTTCGTCCGCGTATCCAACCTTGGCCAGGTCCAGTAAAGTGAATCCTTCCCTGTCGACTTTAACACCAGTGCGGATATTCACCCAGCTGCAATGAAACAAAGGGACTTTGAAGCTCCTGTAGTTCATCTCCCAGATCTACTCTATGCGACCATAGTATGTGTTCGATCCAGCTTGATCCTGGTATGCATCTATACGGACTCCACTGTTCTGCACTGTCCTTTTGTCATCTTGTTTGACGGTGTAGAATGTGTATCCATTGATATCGTACCCTTGCCATGTGTCAACATCCCAGCTTGGGCCCCTTGCCAACCTTCGTATTATCTCACTTGCTCCATCGGTCGACCGTGTGATACGATTCTTGAACCATTCGTTGAAGCGAGTACTATGTTCTCTGTGGATCCACATATCTGATCGACCCATGTTCTCCTGTCGAACCTTCGCTAGATGCTCCTCAAAGTATGGAGTTACTTTGGCCATATGTTGTACCACAGCGAAATGAGTCTGCGCATACGATGCCTGATCGAGTACAATTCTTTTTCTACCTATTGTGCTAAGGCCTGCCAACCTTCCTTCATGGCAAGACGCAGGAACTCCAATAGGATTAGTCTCGGCCATGTAATCGATGCAGAACTCAATAACCTCCTCCGTCGTGTACCCTTCAATGATGCTTCCCTCCGGTTTTGCTCTATTTCGAACGTACGACTTAAGAACTCCCATATACCTCTCAAACGGGTACATCTCCCTTAGAATAGCTAGACCACATAGTTTTGTTTGCTTCACTAGATGAATGGAGAGATGAACCATGATATCGAAGAAAGACAGTGGAAAATACATCTCCAAGTGACACAGGGTATTGACAATATCAGCTTGCATCTTATCTAGATCTTCGGGATCTATAATCTTTTGACCGATTGCATTGAAGAAAGCACAGAGCCGTTGGATCGTGTGACGGACTTTGGGTGGTAGAATGCCTCTGATAGCAACTGGCAAGATCTGTGTGATTAGCACGTGGCAATCCTGAGACTTCATTCCAACCAGTTTTAGATCCTCCAATTTAACGTACTTACTGATCCTTGCTGAATAGCCCGAAGGAACCTTAATATCAGCCAGGCATGATAGCATTGCGATCTTCTCATCCTTCGACAATGTGTGGCAAGCTGGTGGGAGGTACAATCTTCCTGTCTCTTCATCCGTAACAGGTTGAAGCTCACTGCAGATCTAGGCGAGCATTCAACCCGTCCTTTGTCTTTCCAGGCATATTAAGCAGTAGCCCGAGCAAACTATCGCAGCAGTTCTTCTCTACGTGCATTAGATCAATGCAATGCCGGACCTCAAGGTCTTTCCAGTATGGTAGCCGTCAAAATATGGATTTTTTCTTGCACAAACCCTTATCATTTGCCTTGCCACGTTTTCTTTTCTTCCCAAACTCATTAGTTATGTCTTTGACCATATCGTGGACTTCGTCTCCAGACAAATCCTTGAGAGCAGTTCCAAGTTCTCTCCGACCGTTGAAAATTTTCTTCTTTCTTCTAAAGGCGTGGCATAGCGGGAGCCATCTCCTATGACCCATGTAAACCATCTTTCTTGATTTCTTTAGCCACCTATTGCGTGTATGTTCCATACAGTCAGAGCAAGCCTTCTTTCCTTTCACGGTTTGTCCAGAAAGATTACCTAGTGCAGGATAGTCATTAATGGTGTAGAACAATAGAACTCGTAGCTTGAAGTTATCCTGACCATATGTATCCCAAGTTTCCACACCTTCTTGCCAAAGAATCTCAAGATCATCGATAACAGGCTCCAAGAACACATCGATATCATTGCCTGGTTGTTTCGGACCTTGGATTAACAAGAACAACATAATATATTTCCTTTTGAAGCACTACCATGACGGGAGGTTATAGTTTGCAATAAGAACGGACCAAGTGCTGTGAGAACTGCACATATCTCCGAAAGGATTCATGCCATCCGTACACAGACATATCCTCATGTTTATGGGATTGACAGCAAAGTCTTTGTGCATTCGATCGATATTCCTCCATTGAATCAAATCCGCAGGGTGCCTTAGCAAACCGTCGTTCCTTCTATCTTCGGCATG
The DNA here is from genome assembly GCA_008326285.1 of Oryza officinalis. Taxonomy (NCBI): domain Eukaryota; kingdom Viridiplantae; phylum Streptophyta; class Magnoliopsida; order Poales; family Poaceae; genus Oryza; species Oryza officinalis. Next base: position 2,467,017 of record BDMV01000003.1, on the reverse strand, counting down.
CCAACGCACTAACTTTGCTTCCTTGGGGTTGGCAAATATTCTCTTGAAGCGATCAATGATAAGTAGATACCACACAACCTTCGCCGGACCACCCCGCTTTGACTTCTTTTCCTCCCCCGCACTTTTCTTTCGCTTGTATCGAGAAGCCTTGCATACAGGACAAGCATCTAGGTCCGCATATTGCTTGTGGTACAATATGCAGTCGTTTGGACTAGCGTGAATTCTACGGACCTCTAACCCCAGGGGACACAGAACCTGCTTTGCTTCATATGTCGTCTCGGGCAATATGTTCTCTTCAGGAAGCATGGCCTTCAATATTCCCAAAAGTTCCATAAAACTCTTGTCTATCCATCCACTACTTGCCTTCAGCTTCATTAGGTCCAAGGTAGCTGACAGTTTGGTGTCCTTTGCCTTGCATCCGGTGTATAGAGGTGTCTTGGAGTCACTGACCAACCTGTTGAACTTCATGGAATCTCTCTCGTTGTGAGCTTGCTCCTCAACGTCACGTAACATCTCTTGCAGCATATCAGGATCCACATCAACCATTTCACCGTCCAATGGAGATGGTATAAACATGTCATGGTCATTTTCATCTTCATGATTGTCTGCACCACTTCTGTCTGCAGCTGCACCACTACCCGATTCTTGCTCTCCATGCTTCACCCAACATGTGTAGCCCTTCATGAATCCCCGTTGTATCAAGTGAGAGTGTACCACCTCTCCGCTAAACATAATATCATTCTTGCAATCTCTATATGGACAACACATGCATTTGCTATTTCTTCTTCTCCTATCCTCCTCCACAATGTTCATAAAACTTAAAACGCCATCTCTATACTCCTTGCAATGACGTTTCAAAGTTGTCGCATTCATCCAACTTCGATCCTTCGCTACAAAATTTAATAAAATATTAGTTAACATACTACTAAATTAAAAAAATTATTACTAACTTTTTACTTACTTCTAAGATTTTTCTGTTTTTCTTTGGAAAAAAATCACAAAAATTCGCCCCCTTCAACCTCCCACCAAAATAGTGAATAGTGGGATAACTTCAGACAACAGTCGGGTGGTCTCTTTATAGTGTGTAAAATATATCTCAATCGGGCCAATGAATAGACATCTCTAACGGGCGCACAGTTATCTCTAACGGGCATCAATAAAAGCCCAACACAGATATGAGTCATCGGTGACGGGCTTTAAAGCCATCTCAATCGGGCCATCTTTGGAGACCGTCACCGATGACTCTTATCTCTGACGGGCTCTGTAGATGGGCCCGATTGAGATATGCTAGGTCATCTCAATTGGGCCTAAATCTGTGCCCGTCACAGATGAGTGTCATCGGTGACGGGCTATATATATTTGGGACTAGAGTATGACTGTACGAGTACATCTACAATGGTGCAAATTTAGACCCGACTGAGATGACTTCGTTCTGACGGCCCAAGTAGTCCAGGCATAATTGAGCCCGTCACAGATGATAGGATCTGTACTAGTGACTATTGTATGAGTCAGCTATTAGGTTGGCTATAGATGATGTTTTAATTTTTGAAGTTAGTAGTTAGCTATGTTAGCTTTTATTCAAGAGGCAAACCTCCACACAAAATTTAAGAAGGGTGTGAGAGTATTAGATATATTGGTGCTTGTGCATTAGAGGTGGCATATTGCACATGTTGCCTCTTATTTTATGAGTGGATAATATGGATAAAATTGAAGGTGGTAGTCACCTTTATTGTAGCACTTGCTCTAAGCGTTAAATTGATGCTTAGTGGTTATTATGATCAATTCATCATTAAATGCAAGTTTTCCTTGACCTTTCACCCTATAATTAAGAAATTAATAGGACTTACTCTAGCATGCATATAACTAGCATGCATGTGTTAAAATTCTACTCCGTCCGTGTAAAATATAGGGTGTAACTATTTTATTTTCTGATGTTTCACATAATAAAAGTACATATGCATGCATATAACTAACACCTCTTTTCTCTAAATTTGTTTGTTTTAAATCCTCCACCATCAACATCTCTAGGTGCATGCATTTATTGGGATGATAAAAACGAGAAGATGATAATATTTTTTTTATCTTTGGGTAAGTAATATATAGTTGTGTCTTATATTTTAGGATAAAAGGAGTATATGCTTTTGCGTAAAAGTTTGACCACTTGGATTCTGTTGAAAGTTATATAGGAGTATTGGTTATTTGGTTATAAATGAAATATGTTACAATCGCAGCAGCCTAGCTTCACTAACGTTATAGGAGTATTTCTCAATCATTCGGATGATCTGTTTAACTTAAATAGCAATAATTGTTGCAATTATCGCATACAGTAGAATGTTCACAGTTACTATTTATTTAGTATCCGAATTGCAATATCAGAATTTAACTTATCCCACCAAAAAAAAATATAAACTTAATAAGGGTAGGAAATTATTATAGATATTACATTATATTGGTGAAAAAAACATAGAGATGTGCATCTACATTTTCCTAGCTAGCTCCTTGTCCCAACCCAGAGGCGTCTAATTGTGAATTTTGTTTAGAAATAATACTATTTTAATAGAGAATTGCAAAAATATAGTTCGGTCATCCGAAATCACAAATTTAGTATCCTGTCGAACGACCAAAATTTGACAAGATGCCTATCGAACAACCGTTGTTCGACAGGTACGCAAAAGATGCCTGTCAAACAACAACCATTCGATAGGTTAGTTGGCCGGATAAAAAAAAGAAAAGTGCATGCATGCATGGAGGCCTATCGAACATTGGAAGTTCGATTGGTCCTGCCACATGCATGTTGGATGGCATGTCAAACATTGGTTGTTCGATAGGTCTCTGTTAGACAGTTACCCATACACACATGCATCATAAAGAATTAAATAAAAAATCATACTGTCCTATCGAACAACCACTATTTGGTAGGGGTACCTATCGAACAACCGTTGTTCGATATGTACCCTATCGAATTTTGGTTATTCAACAGGATGCTAAATTTGTGATTTGGAATGACTAGACTATAATTCTGCAATTCTCTATTAAAAAAATATTATTTCTAAAAAAATTCCCTAATTGTTGATTGATGATCTTTTCCCACCTAACGACCATACTCCAAAAAGAGATGAAGATTTTTTTGACACTTTCCCACTTGTTGCTAGACTTATCATAATTCGAGTGCTACTTTCCTTGGTCTTCTCATATGGTTAGGAGTGGCAATTTCCCCATACGGGGTGATGACCCGAAGGGTACCTGCCCTTACGGGGCTAGGGATGAGGTAAAATTTTGCCCCAAAGGCTAATCAGGACGGTCCCCCAGATGTTTTCAAGGGTGGGGATGGGGCAGGAATTGACCCGTGGGTGACCCGAGGGGTCCTGGTGTAGCATGATATATTGACATATCTGAAGAAAGCCCATAGAAAACAAGCCCACAGTCCCAATTGACAGAAGATAAGGTCTCTAACCCTAACTCCTGGTCTTGAATCGGTTGCCCTTTCGATTCAACGAACACGCACGCAACTCTTCGATATATGTCATGCACGCGCAAGCAGCGCTCGCTTCTCCTCTTTACCGATGCATCCGAACTCGCCTGAGACCTATAGCACTGCCTCCTCCATCTGACCTACCATCACTCCCCTTGCGACCTCAGCCCGGTGCATCTCGGTAGCTGGCATCATGGATGTAGGAACGCCACAAGCTGCTCCTCGCCCGGTGGCCTGGCACTTTCCGACACATCTCGACGGTCGGCAACACCGATGCTGGAGTGCCACGAGCTTCTCCTCGTTGATGTCCTAGCGCAACTTGGCCGCATGGCATGTCTCAGCCACCAGCGCCATCCCAGTGGCATGTACCATGTTGTTGCGCTAGCGCTCATCGGCCTCCTCCCCGCCTATAGGGAGCCTCATCGCTGCAACCCCAACTGCCTGAATTTGTGTCTTCTCTGCTAGCCGGCTGACTATTGTGGGGCCTTAGTCCATCGCGTACCCGAGAGGGGCGGGACCAGGGGATGATTTCGCTTCATTTGTCGCTTTGGGGCTGGGGAATCCTAGCTTGTTGCTTCGCAAGAACAGGGGCATTGCTAGGAAACAATTGGAGTTCTCCCAAATAATTGGCTCACAACTTGACCTAACATCTCCTTTGCTGTAAGAAAATTGAGCCGTTTTACCTCCTATCCAGGATATGACCACTGGTGTGCGCTTGAGCGAGTAATGCGCAATTTAAATGTTATTATGAACTTGGAGCTTCACTAAACTATGTACCCTATGGTACTTGAGGGATATAGTGATTCTAACTGGATCCTTAATGTTGATGAGATCAAAGCCACTAGTGTATAAGTTTTATACTAGGTGGTGATGTTGTTTCATGGAGGTCTTGCAAATAGACCTTATTGACGAGGAGAAAATTTACATTATGCCATCTTCGGATGGGGTTTCGCTGGAATACAACTCCCAAATGTGGCTTCGTTAAAATGCCATTCTCAATGGGTCTAACATGCTACAATGCCATTTCTTCCATTTCTTATCAATTAAATGATTTTTCCCCTGTTTTTCTCGGTGATTTGACCAAAATACCCTTATGGATTCCATCTCTTCTGTTCCATTGCTCTGTGCCTGTCAATAGTGAGCCACCGCCGCCATTCTCCCTTGCTGCTCCTCGTGCGTGCATTCCAACCACGCGGATCATGGTCGACACCATGACTGCTCTTCTCCCCTTCCTTAGTTCGCTCTGTGGCAGGAGGCGGCTGCTGTCCCAGCCCCTCACCTTCCTCCTCTGTCAGGCCGCCCATCTCTGCCATGAAAGGACCTTGATGTCGCCTAGAGGGGGGTGAATAAGCATTTAAAAATTTTAAGAAAATGCGAAATCTAAACTTTTCGGATATTTATGAATATTTTTGGATATTTTCGAAAATCTTAGTGTTAACACCAAAATTTGGTAAGATTCTTTAGTGGATTCGATTAAGGAAGAAAGCCAAATCGCCGATGGAAATTTATCCAGGAGAGACCGAGTTCAAGAAGGAATCTTGAAGACTATTGTATGGCGGCTTAAGTTTATCTATTAATTAGGCAAGTTTTGTATTTAGGAAAGTTTGTGTCATGTCCCATGAGGACTTTATTTTTTTCTTTTACCTTTAGGAAAGTTTGTGTCGTGTCCAATTAGGACTCTTATCAGCCTATGGGTATAAATATGTACATCCAAGGTCCCTGTAAACTATCTCCACATACCAATATACATCTACTTTCGGCGCATCGCCGTTCTCTTATGAGGTTTTATTTCAACGAGTTCTTGTTTTCGCACATGGGCTACATTGATTGAGTTTGACCTCCTGCAAGAAGGGAGTTCCGCCATCTTTGCTTGCGCAAGCGTGGCTAGGATTTCCTCGGTTGTGTCCAATATTCTAATTGGGCTGACACAAGTGTTGCCTATCTAGTATATAATCACTATCTTTAGTTCCATTACTGTTTATAGTCACATTGGCTTAGTTAGAACTTCCTCGGTGAGGTCCGATATTCTGAGCAAGTTGATGTTTCGTTAAACATAATGTCACTTTAGATAGAATTGTTATATCCATCACATTAGACAAATTTATCAACTCATTGAGATTAGATTATTAAACGCAATCTTGTATTGTCTTGGTTTGGTCTGATCTTCTAGATTGCTATTGATAATCAGAGTATTGTTGAGCCGATAGGTTCATGCTAATGTTTCATCGGAGGGTTAGCCGATCTTATCTGATATGTTAAATTTAATACATGACCACTCTGATCAGTGTCATATCGTCTTGCTTAAATCTATCAGGCAATAATTACCCTTGTGCTACATCGGTTGGGTTTGACCTATGGGGTTGTGGTTGTAAGTTAGATTTTTTTCAAGTCAGTAGGCATCAATCATTGTTTTATCAGGGTTTCAACCGATGAGTTATCTGGATATTGTTTAAGTATTGTATAGGCTTATAAGGATTATATACGAGTTGGTTTTAGCCGATTGCAACAAAGATTTCATTGATTACTTAATCATTTAGATTTAAAGACATCGGATTTCCAGCCGATGTATGCTTTAACCATCGGATCAACATTTGTTCTATCATACCATTATTGGCCTATTGGTTTCTATAGGATTATATTGTTGTATTATTATAAGTTCTCATTACTTGTCTGATTGCCAAAATCTACATCGAATATATAGCTGATTGTTCAAAACCCTATTGATATCGGCCAGTATCGCTACATCGGTCTATTGGCCGATTGGCTTTTTGGTCATCAACATATTTATCTTTCTTGTCAGTTGCAAGATTGAACTAACTGGCACACCCACATCTCATCAAATTTTAGGATCTGCACCGAAGCAAACCAAATCTCCTAGGCAATTGTGTTTGTCGACATAGTTCACATCAACACAGATTTGGCGTCATCGGCCGGGCGCGGATTTCTCATCAATAGCTAGCAAGGCAAACAAAAGGGGATAGCGGCACAATTAGGGAAATGATTGCACAAACAACAACAAAGCTACTAGCAGCTCCGAATAACAAAGCTAGATGAGTGGGAGACAGATATCACTAGGATTCTTATAAGATGATGTGTTCCCGAAGTTCAAATCCTTGAGGGGATTCTACTCTCCGTTCAGGAGCTCACAATGAGTCGGGTCTTTTGCAACCCTATCCTCGTGAGGTTGCATAAATGCACTCCTTCTTGCACTAAGGGTATCTCTTTCCTTATGGAAGTGAGATCTAACCTTTACAAAGTCCGTCGGCACGCCACAAACAAATCGGTGTCTCAAGGTTGACTCCAAGCCGTCTACTTATCCTCAACCACCAAGAGTAACAAATGTAACAAAGATTTCTTGGGGATAAATAGAGTGCTCAACAAATCTTTACAAAGTAAACACCAAGCACTCAAACAAACTCAAATCAACCACTCTCACACACACATGAAATCCGAGCTTTTAGATCAGTGGAGAGGATGAAGTGAGAAGGCAAGGCTCAAAGTGAATCTCAAACCAAAGCAAGCCAAGGGTAAAAGATTAGGAATGGAGCGAGGAGCCTTGACTTGGGGGGTAGAGGGGGCTATTTCTAGTCACAGCCTCAGATCTGCCTGTTGGCGGCAAAGATTTTATTTTTTTGGAAATTTCCAAAGTGATATCCAAAAATCGGAGCAAAAACAACTTTCGGAACTTTCTTCGGAATTTGCTCCAGTACTTTCAGGGTTTGCTACAGTACTTTCAGAATTTTCCGAACAATAAAAAATTCCAGCAGAAACACAGCAGAAAACTAGGCAAAATAGCATTTCAGAAAATTCCAAAAATATTTCAAAAAACTCCACATGCAGCTTCAGAAATTTCTAAAAGTTACTTCGGAAAATTCTTAAAAACACCAGTACCAAAAACATCCATTCCAACATGGTTCGGAAATTTCTGAAACTCGTTCAGAAACTTTCAAAAAAGACCAGTACCGCTTTTTGCATGTCACAGTGCTTTGGAAATTTACGAAATGGTCTTCGGTAATATCCGAAAATCACCTGACCTAAAAATTTCAAATTTAAAATGCGAAAAAAAATTGGAATAATCAATAATATTTATTAAAGAACCATGATTATGAAATAATATTAATTAAGTTTATATTTGCAAATAAAAGGAAATACTTTTTTTTGAAAACCCTTTTATATGAATTAATAACGCTTTGCTAAATTATTTTACAAGTAAAATCAAATATTATTTATTTGCTAGAAATCCTTTTAAGGATTAATTCCTTAAGAAATTACTTTGCATAGAAGACCTATTAATAATTCCCATCAAAATGAAAGGGTTATTCTCCTATAGCAATCTTATGGTTTTCCCCTCCTAGACCCTAGACATTACCATCACCATGGATTGGTTAAGTCAGAATCAAGTCAGAATTTACTATGCTAGAAGGGAAATCTCTCTTAACCATGAGGACCAAGTCCTAGTGAGGAATCCATACGAAACCAAGGAAATTAGCAATCAGCAGAAAAAAGGCATTGCTTGCATATGTCGATGAAGGAAACCCTAGGGGCATTTGAATACCCGATCATTTTCCCTGATTTACTCAAGGATTGAAGCTAACTCAGGAAAACAAGTAAGGTTAGGATCAGACAAGCTTAGAAAGCACTAGTTGTACCTCAAGTAAAACAAAGGTGAATTCTGGCTTGAGGAAGTTGCACTTTTAGGACATATCATGACTGCAGGAGATGTTGCAGTAGATCCAGCCAAAATGGAAGCAGTGTCAGAACAGGAAGCCCAAAGGTTGACTAAAGTAAGGAATTATCTAGGTTGGGCATGATACTACTGGAGGTCATTGAAGGATTTGCCAAAGTTGTATGCACTATGACCCAGTTACCTCAGAAGAAAGAGGAATTAAGTGGACAAGACCCACGCCAAGCAGTTTTGGCAAATTAAGGAAGAAGCTGACCGATGTCCAGTTTTCGTTTTACTTGACATCCAAAAAAGTTTCCGAGTCTAGTGTAATGCATCAAGGCAAGGATTATGATGCGTTATGGGAGAGTAGATGCTTATGCGCCTCGCCGAATCAGGTCGCATCAGCAAAACTGCCACACCCATGACTTGGAATTAACATTTGTGGTTCGTGCATTGAAAATTCAGATGGCATCACTGGATTCATTGAAAATTCACGAATGCCAAAGGTAGAATGCACCGCACTCCAAATATATCTTATCATAGGACACTCAAAAAATAGGTGTTGTATTGTCTCATTAGACCTACAAAAGCAACAACTAAGGCTACCTTTCCTCATCCTCTTTGTTAAGTTATCCTTGGTTAAAATGACTCCCTTTTTCAAATACCACAAGAAAATTTTAATATTCAAAGGAAGTCTTAGCTTCCAAATAAAAGATTTCCTCGGTATTACGTCACCATACATGAGATTTTTGTACATCGAATTGACCGTGAAAGTTCCAATTTTACTAGCCTCCCAAATAAACACATCCTTTTGCCCTTTTAAGCTTAAGTCAACCACGTTAGCTACAATCTCATGCCAAGCACGGAGATTGTTTCCCACTTTGGCTCTTCTAAAGGAGACGTTCAAAGGTACCCTTCCAACTACCTTGGCCACCACCTCATTCTTATTCCTTACAAGATTGTACAACGAAGGGTATTTCTTGTCTAAAGACTGATCTCCAAGCCAACGGTCTTCTCAGAATCTCACTTGTGAGCCATCATGCAATTTAAATGAACCAAGAGATCGAAAGATATCCTTAACCCTCATTAGTCCTGCCCAGAAATGAGAGTCCCCACTTCGCTTTTGCACCTGCATAATAGTTTTACTAGAAAGATATTTTCTTCTCAACAAACTCTGCCAGACCTCCTCCTCATTGATCAACTTATATAACCACTTACTCAACAAGCATTTATTCTGAACTTTAAGATTTTGTATCCCCAAACCCCCACACTCCTTGGGTTTGCATAACACACTCCATCTAGTCAACCTATACTTCTTTTTGTGCTCATCACATTGCCAAAAAAACTTGGACCTGAAAAACTCCAGCTTCTTAAGGATACCTTTAGGCACCTCAAAGAAGGATAACATGTACATCGCAAGGCTACTCAAAACTGAATTAATGAGTACTAGCCGACCTCCCACCGATAGGAACTTGCCCTTCCAACTACTTAACTTTTTCTGGAACCTTTCTTCTACTTCCTTCCAATCCTTTTTAGATAACTTCCTATAGTGCATTGGAAGGCCTAAATATTTCAATGGATAAGAACCCGTCCTACACCCAAACAAGAGAGCATACTCTCTTTCGACCTCCTTAGCTTTGCCAAAACACAACAATTCACTTTTATGGAAATTGATTTTTAAGCCTGATAACCTTTCGAATGTACTTAGCACAAGTTTAAGGTTTCTTGCTTCTTCTAGATCATGCTCCATAAAAAGAATAGTGTCATCCGCGTATTGGAGAATTGAAAGACCATCATCAACTAGGTGAGAGATCACACCGTGAATCTTACCCCGATCACAAGTTCTCTGGATTAACACTGCTAACATGTCTGCCATCAAGTTAAACAACAAAGGAGAGAGGGGGTCCCCTTGCCTCAATCCTTTTTTTGTCTGAAAAAATTCTCCTATAACATCATTCACTTTCACCGCCACACTTTCCCCTCTTACTACTTGATCAATCCACATACAACACAAAGGATTGAAGCTCTTCATTCTTAGTGTTTGCTGGAGGAACTTCCAATCAACTTTATCGTAGGCTTTTTCAAAATCTCATTTAAGAATGAGACCATCCCTCTTTCTTTTATGAATCTCATGTAGAGTTTCATGTAGAATTATAGCCCCTTCCATAATATTTCTCCCTTTCAAGAAAGCAGTCTGAGAATGTCTTATGACTTTTTGAGCTACTTGAGCAATCCTGTTAGCCATGACCTTAGTGAAAATTATAAAACTTACATTTAGCAAGCAAATTGGCCTATACTGCTGTATCTGCGTTGCTTCCTTCTGTTTTGGTAGGAGAGTAATAATTCCAAAATTCAGGCTATGAAGAGATAACCTGCCCAAATGAAAATCCCTAAAGATGGCCATCAAGTCATCTTTAATTATCTCCCAGAACACTTGATAGAACTCCGCTGGAAAACCATCAGGTCCCAGAGCCTTATTGTGTTCCATTTGCAAGACTGCGGATTTCACCAATTCTTCTGAAAAATCTTTAATTAACATTTCATTCTCCTCAACCAACACTTTGGGAATATCCTCTCTAAGCGACTCCACTAGAGAGAAGGTGGCGCTGTACATCTACAGCACCATGGCCCGCCAGCCGCCCAACCGTCACTGCCACACACCTTGGGACAGCCAAGTGACCGGCGGTCACTCTGCTTTCCCGGGCCTACCCCCTGCCGTCGCTCGCAACAAAGACTGGAGCACGAGGACGACGATCGCTCTCGCCCGTACTTCCTCTCCAAGCCCGACCAAGCCCATAAAGGCCCTCGCCTCGCCCCGCATCGCCCTGCCTACCAGCTGCCTTCGCGCAGCAGCCCAGCAAGCGAGGCGCTCGCTTGCCGTCACCTCACACGCCGAGCCAGAGCAAGGGAATAGTGGTTCGTCCTTGAGTTTGCCGAGACCATCCCATCGGACGGGAGCACAAGGACGAATCGCAAAACAAGGAAGAAACACGAGCTCGACTGTCCCCAACCTATTTCCCCACGCCCGCCGTTTGCCACCGTTGCCGCTTTGGTGTGCCGCTTCCCGGCTACCGCTCGGTGAGCAATCAAGTTGTCTATCTCTCCTTCCTCGCACGCTGCCTTCCTAGTTGCTGCCGCCTGTACGACCGCCAGCACCACCGTTCTCGCTTCCCCACCCGCGCTCTGCCCATGCGTGACCCAAACCATGAATAACAATTCTCCGTAACTGGGTCCTCCTGCGGTGAGCTATCTCACTTGTGCCTTCCCCACCGATCGCAGTTCGCAGCGCACTAGCCGATTTGGCCGTGACCCGTAGGACCACCGCCACCATAATACCGCTGACTCACTGTCGAAACATGGTTTCGGCAATAAGAATCTGGGGGTAGCAGTCAAGTGTCAAACACAATGGGTTAGTATGCAAAAGGAATTTAAACAGGTTCAGGCCCTCTCTTCAAGAGGTAATACCCTACTCCTGTTTTAGGAGTTTGATCCGCTGAGTGGTTTATTGATTTCTTGATCTCTTTCAATATGTGCTCTCATGAGTTTCGTATGCTCTTGCTATAATCTCTATGCGTGTCTTCTCTGCCTCAAGGGACGCCCTACCCTCCTTATATAGTCCCGGAGGGTGGGTTTACAAGTCAGAGACCCTATCATACTCTATGTCGAACTCCTCAACCTTACCAACTATGGACTATGGGCCGTTACCTTATCTTAATGGTAACGTAACACCCAAGTCTTAAGCCGGTTTACATAATCATAAGTCATAACCTATCCCCTATGGTAAGTCGAATAAGCTAGCCGTGAGGGTATCCTGTACCCATAATCTCCACAGTAGCCCCCGAGACCTTCATAGTCGACGAGATAATCTTGCCTTGAACCAAAATAACACACAGCCGAGTGACTCCTTAGCCGTGTGCTTCTATCGCCGAGTGCCTCCATCACCTCTGCCTGAGTCTCCCGAGTGCTTTATCATCCAAAAAAGGCTGTGAAGGGCTAAAAACATCTCAAAAAAATTTTTAAGAATAGATATTTAGGTGCATCGACTGATGCACCTAATTAGGTGTAGCCCCCAACTATGTGTTTAGTTAATCAAACTAAGCATATAGTCAAGAACTATAATAGTCATACTCTCTTGAGTTAAATAAATGCCTAGCCTAAGCCAAAAGCAATCATAAAAAATCATATAACACATAACCTTATAATCAAGGCATAGTGTTTCATGAATCCGTGTACTCGGCAAGCTCATGCTTACCCGAGTCGTTCTGCCCGAGTCATCTCGGAACAAACAACTCAGCCAACCCTCATGGGTTGAAAATCTGAGTCATTAATTCATCAGTCATCTGAAAAATATGACCAAAATATCAAATAGCTCCAGCCATAACATCGGTCTTAATTAAAAAAGCATACCAAGGTGGCAAAATAGCATTGATATAATAGAAGATCAAATGCTTTGTAAAAAACCAAACAGCTCCTGCCACCTATAAAAAGTTACCAGGACAGTTATAAAAAACTTTACTGTCTGTCACCTTCCAAATTGCATCGTACCAACCTTCAACAAGTTGAATAACTGCTGTATGAAAGGATTTTAAAGCTATTGGGCAATGAGACATGCGCATATTGCCAGAGCAAATCTGCTTAAGTCCCTAAAGACACGTATCAAGCCACACCTGTAATATGGGCCGTAAGCTTCTCATGGGTCTCGGCCCAGTCACGAGAAAACCTAGCGGTACCCTAATATTTCTGAAGCGCCGTCGTCTTCCCTGCCGCTTCATCTTGAGAAAACTTCCCCTTTCGCGCTCCTGTTCACAGGCTCTCCATAAAAACCTAGAACTCATGCGCATCCAAATCCATCCCTCCGAAAGCTCAACCCCCATCAGGATTCCTCGCGCGCAACCAATTCCCGACATTCCCCACTCCCAGTGCCAGATTCATCTTCCCCAATCTGCATCCATGGCTGAGGAGAGAGAAATCCCCTTTGACCAATGGGCTACCTCTGACGTGAAGGAATCGACCCTGTGGGAGATGGTGAAGGACGGAGTTCTTCCGGCCAAGGAGATCATCGGTTGGCGCCTGGCATTCGGCGATGAATTCCCGACCCCAAACACCGGTGAGATCGTCGTCTTCACCCACTTCTTCTATTGCGGGTTTGGTCTTCCAACTTGCGATTTCTTCCGTGGCATCTTAGAATATTATAGCCTTCAACTCTACCATCTGAACCCAAATTCCGTGCTACATATTGCCATCTTCATCCATGTATGTGAGGCCTTCTTAGGTATCCACCCACATTTCAATCTTTTCTGTCGCATGTTTTCCCTCAAGGCACACCCAAATAAGGACAACCCCTGTGTTGTGGGTGGCGCCGGCTTTTAACTTCGCGGAACTCTCCGCAAAGATTATTTCTCTCTACCTTTGAAATCCTCCAACAAGGGCTGGCACACAAATTGGTTCTATATCTTGAACCCAGCCCCAGTTTGCTCGACTTCATCGGCCTCCCACCTATCCAACGGGCGAACTGGAACACTATACCAGAAAACCAGGATTGGCTAGAAGCGAACAACCTCTTGGCTAAGATCATCTAGCTGAAGAATAAAGGCCTCTAAGGAGAGCAGATCACTCGGCATTTCATCAAGTGCCGACTGGCTCCTATCAAGGAAAGGTCTAAGCCAGCCTTCGAGTATGAGGGCCAGAGTGATCCCAACCGTGAGGACAGCGAGTCCTTAAACTTCCAGGTCTTGTGCGCTCGCATGTACAAGATCTTCTCATCTGGAATTGCGGTGGAGTACAGCCATAATCTCCCGGTTGCTCCCTTCAGTCTCCTTCGACCACCTCCTCCAGTAAGTAGACTCTGCAACTCGTATCATTCTTCTCTTTGCTTCTGTCTTTCAATGTGTCTTAATAATACTGCTTGCAGGCAAACGCTCTGATCATCTCCAGGCCATATAAAGTCTTCCATGAAGATGCACCTGCTCAGCTAGCTACCAAGAAACCAGCAGGCGGCCCAAAAATCAAACCACAGATCAAAAGTAAAAGAGCCGCTGCCGAGGAGGAAACCAGCAAAAGGGCCAGCAAGAGAAGGCTGGTCGTAGATGACTCGAACGAAGACACTGAAGAAATTCAGACTCCCAAAACAAACATAACTTCTCCGAGGCCATCCACACGATCTGCTCCAAAGATCAGGAAGTCCAACAGGTATCTTCTTGCTTTCTCAAGTTTATCTTCTCGTCGAAAATATGCTTGTCTTCACTATCTTCATCTTGTCTTGCAGAAAACCCCAGGATATAGATCCCACCGGACAGACAGAAAAAATAAGCCAATCTGCGGTGCCTGAAGAACCAAAATCTGCAAAACAAGGGTCTCAGGACCCTCTCCCGAGTGAGGACACCCATGTAGAAGAGCCCCCGACTGCCGGTCAGGAAGTCCCGACTGGAAACCAGCCGGATGAAGACACAGGGCTCGCGTGATCAAGAAAAACCAGTCGAGGACCCAACTCCAAGGATAGGTAAGCTTCAAATAGTCTTCAGACTCTTGTCTTGAATACATTTCTGGTATTCATCTCATCTGTCTTCCTTAGAGCAAGCGACCGAAGAGGAGGAGATTGTCTGACTGAAGTCCTCAGAAGACTTAGTTCCTCCTGTAAAGATCGAGTGGCTGGACGCTGACGGCCAAAGGCAGGGCATCATGCTGAACAAGGAGAAAGAAGCCGAAGAACGCGACATGCTCATTGCCAGCCTCAATGAAGCGACCCGACTAATGAATGTATGTATGATCTTCTCACATCTCGTCCATATATCCTTGTGTAGTTGACTGGCTCTATCTTTGTAATGCAGAGAATACATTGCCGTTCGATGGCTAAGTCAGACACCCTCGAGAAGCTGGTGCCTCATGTCAACTCTCTGGAGAATATTCAACAAGATCTGAAGAAAACTAGAGAAGAAGCAGCGGCTTGAGAGGTCGTCTAGAGGGAGGAAATTAATAAGCTTCGAGATATGAACCTAGAACTCCGTGGTTCAATCGGAGGTAAGAGAACTGAACCTATCTTGCTCTTGTATAACCTTTTTGATTCTGATAATTCCAAGTCTTCATGCTACAGCAAATGCATCCGAGATCGACTCCCTCAAGGCTCAATTGAAGAAGGCTGAAACTGACAACGCCAAACTTGAGTCTGACAAGAACAAGGCTTTAGAAGAAATTGAAGGTAACTCCTAAGACTCGTATTACTTGATCTGATCTTGGTTATTCACACAATCTAAATCATATCAAACTTGCAGCTAATAGAGTAAAAACCCAAGCGCAATTCGAAGTCTTCGCCGAGAAAGTCCGGAGGGCTGAAAGAGTTAGAGACGACATTGCCAACACAGCCACGCCAATACTATCGGCGCTCTACGAGAATGGCCTCGGGACAAGTTCTTTAGACACGGTTGAAGTCTTCGATAAGCTCAGGACAGCACCGAAGAAGTACATCGAAAATATTACGGATGCTGCTGTCATGAGTGCGAGTCAAACCTTGGCCATGACGAAGTCTCTCTATCCTCGGGTAGACATAAACTCCATAGGAGAAAGCTTCGCCGATGGTACCATCGATGAGCAGGCCTTAGAGCTTATTAATGAAGCACAAGAGATGGCCAAAAAGATTGCTGCTGACGTGGTAGAAAAATTCCAAGGGTAGATTAGCTGTTATAAACATTGTAGAGACACGACTTGTGATTTCTTAATTTATTTATGCTTATGCCCCAATCTGAGTTTTCGCATTTAATTTCTTAAAAATTTTTGTCCGACTGGCACCAAGCCTTGACTTGATTAAGCCATCGGAAAACTTTCAGTCCTTATCTGCTGAACTCAGATCAGAACAATAAACAATAATAAACTAAGTATGAAAAAGTCAGTACTGATAAAAAGAACATCATATTTTATTGATATGTAGCCCCTGACTGACAACTCAAGAAGTCATCTTACTTGAAGTTGGCAATCGAGAAGAGCATGATACAATAAGTCTAAGCATAATATCGATGAAGGAGCTCAATATTCCAAGAGTTCTCTACCATGGTCCCATCTTCACGCTTTAAACGATATGCTCCTGGCCGAGTGACCTCAGCAATTATATAGGGGCCTTCCCATAGCGTAGATAACTTGTGTTTATCTTTTGTAGTTTGAATCTTTCGTAGAACCATGTCGCCAACAATAAAAGCTCGTGATCGAACATTGCGATTATGATAACGCCGAAGTCCTTGAAGATACTTTGCCGACTGAACCAATGCAGCCTCACGAGCTTCCTCCAGTCGGGTCAAGTCGTCAACTCTGTCTTGATCATAGTGTTCATCGTTGAAACTGCGTACTCGAAGAGACTCATACTCCATTTCACTCGGCAATATTGCTTCGGCCCCATAAACCAAGAGAAAAGGAGATTGGCCGGTAGCCCGACTGGGTGTAGTCCGTAGTGACCATAATACCGAAGGCAACTCTCGAACCCATCTTCTAGCATAGGGACATAGCCTATCAAACACTAGGGCCTTGATGCCTTGAAGAACCATACCATTGGTGTGTTCGACTTGTCCGTTGCTTCTGGGGTGTGCCACCGATGCATAGCAAATCTTGATTCCAAAAACATCGCAGAACTCCTTGAAAACGCCTCTAGTAAACTGTGTCCCATTATCAGTTATGATTATGTTCGGGACACCAAACCGGTGCACAATGTGTAGAATAAAATCTCGCGCCTTATCCGCAGTTATCGTAGCAACCGGCTTAGCCTCAATCCACTTGGAGAACTTGTCAATCATGACGAACAGATGCGTAAATCGTCTCGGAGCCTTCTTGAAAGGACCAACCATATCCAACTCCCATGCGGCGAAAGGCCATGATAAAGGGATTGTTTGTAGATCTTGGGCTGGAACATGGCTTTTCCGAGTGAAGAACTGACAACCTTCACACGTGTGGACCACCTTGTCGGCATCGGAGACTGCCGTGAGCCAGAAAAAACCTTGTCTATAAGCCTTGCTCACCAGAGTGCGCGCCGCAGCATGACTGCCGCATATACCAGAGTGAATATCGTGCAACAATTGTCGTCCCTCCTCAGGCGTGACGCATCTCATCAAAACTCCAGAAGGGCTTCTTTTGTATAGTTCCAAATCGACCATGACGTAGCCTTGACTACGACATCGAACTCGCTCCGCATCATCCCGGTCTTCCGGTAGCTCTTGCTGAGTTAAAAACTTGATGAACGGTGTCCTCTAGTTGGCGTCGATCATGGCAACCTGGTCTGTAGTTTCTTCATTGGGGATTGATTTCTTAGCAACAGTCGACTCGTAGAGGTGCTCCACGAAAACGTCAGTCGAGGCAGCTTCTCGCTTGGACCCAAACTGTGCCAACTCATCTGCTGCTTCATTGTTGTGTCTCAAGACGTGGGATAACACCAGTCCATCATACTTGTCCTCAAGTTTGCGAACTTCTTGTCGATAGGCCTCCATGGTATCATTCAAACAGGACCAATCCTTCATTACTTGGTTGACCACCAGCTGGGAATCTCCTCGTACAACCATCCGTCGTATCCCGAGTGAAACGACAAGTTGTAGGCCATGAAGTAAAGCTTCGTACTCGGCGACATTATGTGAGGTAGGGAAGTGAATATGAAGAACGTACCGTAGCCTCTCCCCAGTCTGGGAAATCAGCACGACTCCCGCTCCCAGGCCGGTGACTCTTTTAGACCCGTCGAAGTGCATGGTCCAGTACTGGAGCTCCTCCCTAGGTACATCTTCTTGTCGCTCGGTCCACTTGGCCATAAAATCCGCCAAGACTTGAGACTTTATAGACGTCCTCGCCTTGAAAGTAATATCTAGCGGCATCAACTCCAGAGCCCACTTCGCAATGCGCCCAGTGACCTCCCGGTTATGGATGACATCGCCGAGTGGAAAGGACGTGACAATGGTGACCGAGTGACCCTGAAAATAATGGGCCAGCATCCTAGCAGTAATTAGAACTCCATATAATAGTTTTTGTACCTGAGGGTAGCGGGTTTTGGCTCCTGCTTGCACCTCGCTGACAAAGTAGATTGGTCTTTGAACCTTCTGAGCTCGTCCTTCCTCCTCACGTTCGACGACCAAGTCCGTGCTGACCACCTGGTGAGTTACGGAAACATAGAGCAGTAGAAGTTCTTGAGGGTGAGGTGAAGCGAACATGGGTGGCGTTGTGAGGAACTCCTTGAAGTCTTCAAAAGCTTTCTGGGCCTCGGTGGTCCATTGAAAATCGTCCGTCTTCTTCAACAGCCTGAAAAAAGGCATACCTCGTTCGCCAAGTCTAAAAACAAATCGGCTTAGCACCGCCATGCAACCAGTGAGCTTCTGGACGTCCTTCTGGGTACTCGGGGGTTTCACGTTCCAGATAGCGTTGATCTTTTCTGGATTTGCTTCAATGCCGAGCAGCTTGCCTGACGGCACGCCGAAAGTGCACTTCTCCAGGTTCAACTTCATTCTGAAGGCCCAAATATTTGTGAAGGTTTCTTCTAAGTCAGCGATCAGGTCTTCTTTCTGCTTGGTCTTGATGACGACATCGTCGACGTAGGCTTCCACGTTCCTCCCGAGCTGGATCTGAAGGCATCTCTTAATCATACGTTGATAAGTGGCTCCGGCATTCTTCAAGCCGAAGGGCATCGTGATGTAGCAATAGGCTCCAAACGGGGTGATGAATGATGTCTTCAGGTAGTCGGACTCCTTTAGCTGATCTGATGGTAACCCGAGTAACAATCCAAGAAGCTCAGAAGTTCGTAGCCGGTTGTTGAATAGATGACTTGATCAATACGGGGCAATCCAAAAGGATCCTTCGGGCAGGATTTGTTTGACGTCGGTGTAGTCCATGCACATGTGCCATTCTCCTGTCTTCTTCCGAACCAGGACCGGGTTGGCTAACCAGTCGGGATGGTAAACCTCCTTGATAAACCCGGCAGCCAAGAGCTTGGCGAGTTCCTCCTTGATGGCATCTTTTCGATCTTGGGCGAAGCGGCGGAGTCATCGTTTGATAGGTTTGGTGTCATCTTTCACGTTTAATGAGTGCTCGATCACCTCCCTAGGAATACCCGGCATGTCAGACGGTTTCCAAGCAAAAATTAAAGGATAGCGTGTAGGCTACGACAGCAGAAAACAAAACTTTTCTACCGTGCACACCAGGACATCATGCAAAGATAGGATCATGGATCGTTACCACTAGACGCACAGCGCAGCAAAAGTAGAGTTGGAGAAGCCGGTCCAACCACGCGCGTCGAGGTAGTAGTGGAAGTAGTCGATTGCCACGAACAGATTGTCTCCTCCACACGATTAGCCGCACCAGGAGCAGATCCAATCTGCCGGTTGTTGATGCCAATCTACGCCACAACGAGTAGCGCCTCGACCGGTATCCACACGTACAGGGCTAGAGCACCGATCGCAAGTGTGCTAGCACTCGGGAGTGGCTAGGGTTTGGCTCTGGAGGTGGCGCCTAGGGTTATGCTCGAGATGAACAGATGAGTACCTCCCTCAGCCCCTCACCTCCATATATATAGACCTCTCTGCTTGGGCCTCATGGACCAAAGCCCAATAGGAGTCTACTCGGATCCCTATCCAAACTGAGCCCACATTCGAATGAGTGTTCCAACCCGTTAAGCGTGCGACCCTGTAGGTTCACATATACTTGGTTGCAACTCGGAAACGCCTTTCCGGTCAACCAGTTAATAGCGGCCCCTAGCAAGGCATATTAACCTCCAAAGTATATGTAAAGATCATATCGGCTGAACCTGTAATGTTCTCATGTACGAATCCCTTTGCCTCACGATATAGATTGAGCTCAAGGCGATACATGTGCCATCCTTTTAATAGCTCAATCTCTCTCTCGATTCCGTGATGGATTATAAACTTGTGATTGACTCCTCAATCACCTAGCATGGCCATGCATTTCCATAATCCATTACATCGAGGGGCCCAGAGATATCTCTCCCATAAGGAGGGGCAAATTCTATCTTGACCATCCACATCCCACTACATATTTCATAGCAAACCCGAAGACTACTTTTATAACTACCCAGTTATGGAGTAGTGTTTAGTAATCCCAATATAAGCTACTACGTATGTTGGGAATCGTGATGATCTCAAGTCTAAGGATTCTGCATAAACAGTACTTGAGACCAACTAATGACACATAGAATCTCTGCAGTGTCTCATGGCGGGTCTATCCAACATATGTTCACCAACATATGTCCATATTATTGATTGGTATCTCTATACCATGATCCATGAGACATGATCATCAACCAATAGATATGCTGATCTTTAAATCATATTTGTTCCTCATATGATATACGATCAAGGATCATTTAGAAATAGCATCATTGTAACATTAAGAGTCTCATGAATAAGTCACATACTCATTGATCAAGAATAATAATGTCTATTTCAAGGAACAAAGCACAGAATCATAAACATAGTCTGTGATATATACAACATCCCAATGCTGCCTGTAGGGCATATCACTAATAAAAATATCTTTATTATTCTGGAGGAAGGTGACGAGCGTGCTTTCCTATTTGGGATCTAACTCCACGCCTATTACAGCAGTTTTAGAAGGATCAGAGGGGTCAAGGGGAATTTTCTTCGTCTTGGCGTCGCCTTCTATCGACTTGGCTATCTTCTTTGCAGGGATCTCGCCTTCTTCAGATGTCGATGCAGCCAGTCGGACTTCTTGTTGGCCGCGTAATCTCTCACGAGTTTGGGCCATGTCGCAGCTTTCCTTGTCGCAGGTGAAGGCTTGCCTGAAGTCGCTGCGCAGGTGTTGGCGCAGAATTTCGACTCGCCAGATGTCAAAACAGGTTCCACGTTACCACGGCGGCCTGGGAGATCTGCTTAGCTCCACTGCAGGTCCAATGGCTTGCCTAGGTGCGTGTAGGGCGTGCCAGTTGATTTGATCTACAATCAACAAGAATAAACTAGACCAAGCTAGTAAACGATGGCCGATCGGCCAATAGGCCGATGTCGCATCGTGAAGTTGTATCGGCCTACTTGAGGTAATAATAAAATAAGAATAAAGTACAAATCTAATCTCATCAGCCTTCATTAATATATGAATGCCAATCAGGTGACACTGGCCGATGAAGGATGTAAAAGGTAAATACACTATCTAATACTCTAGTGCAAACTTGTATAAGCCGATCGACTGATATAAATATACTGATCATAGATAAATCCTGAGATTAATCTACAATAAATATATTTATATCTGTCGATCCACTCATACAAGTGGCAAATACATATAAAAACATAAAGTAATCACATGTATTAGGTAAGACCGGCTGAAACCCCGGTGTTATCCTTAATTACAATCGAAAACAGGCTTTGAATTAGATCTCAAGATACGACTAAGGTCGATAGCAACTCAAAGTGTGAATTGAGACTTAACACAAAGAAAATCAAGTTGTCGATCACTTTTGGGGATGGTAAATGCTTTAGACGATCTAGACAAGCAAGCTAATTCGATCACCGTCGGCAATAAACCCTAAAACGAGTAAATCGTTGGCGAAATAGAATTAGAAAGCCATATCAAGATCAGCCAAAACATGATAAACGACGATCACATCATCAGGGCTTAACGTGTCTAAAGCGACACGCTAGCCCCGACGATGTAGATCGTCGGGTACGAGCTCTTACCTCTGCTCTAGGGAAGCAAGAACTGGCCGGAAGTTAACCTCTTGCGAGGGTGGCGATGTGTCAAAAGTAGATTGAACAAGATTGTTTGTTGTTGAATTGTGAGAGAGTTTCTATGTACAGACTACCGGGATATTTATACCCGTGATTACAACTTTGTCCAGATAGGACACGATTTTATCTACAACTAACAAACAAGTCCTTATGGCGGACTCTTGCCATAGATTGGATCAAATCTACTCTAACTTCCTAACTAAGAGATATGATTGCCTAAAACCGAGCCTTATCTCTATTTGGCGATATCCTTGAAGCTTAACTCAAGCCCAAACCGAGCCCACGCTGCCTCCATCAGCTTCCTGCTTCGATCGACCGATGGCCGCATTGAACCCGCATCGACCGATACGGTCCCTCTACTGGCGCTCCACCCGGTCCGATGCACCGCTGAGTCCGATACGGAACTTGGTCCTACTCCGGCTTGGTCCGACAACGTAACCGATTCGACTCGCATTGCTCCTCCTTCTCTGCTTCGGTTTTCTCTTTCCTCTCCGAGTAGATTACGAAAATCTACTGTTAACAGCAGGGTGATAACTTCGTGGGGCCCAGGCATCTTCATGACGAGGTAAGTATAGAGTGGTACTGCCATGAACTTGGTGAGCGCAGGTCTTCCGATGATTGCATGGTAAGCCGCTTCGAAGTCGTCAACCTCAAAAGTAATATTCTCTGTCCGGAAATTCTCCCGAACTCCGAAGGTGACTGGAAGGGTGATATGCCCGAGTGGCGTACATGACAGCCCCGGGATAACTCCATGGAAGGGGGCTGAACTCGGCTTCAGCTCTGTTCTCGGGATCTGCATCTCGTCCAGCGTCTTGGTGAATAGGATGTTGAGGGCGCTGCCGCCATCGATGAGGACGCGCTTGAGCTTGATGTTGCAAACCACCGGGTCTAGTACTAGGGTATACCGCCCTAGGTGAACCACTCGGTCAGGGTGATCCGAGTGGTTGAACGTGATAGCCACATCCGACCATCGTAGGTAGTATGGGACTTCGGGTTGTGCCGCGTTGACTTCTCTGTCAGTCAGCTTTTGCTTTCTCTTGGATTCGTACGCTAGTGGTCCCCCGAAGATGTGGTTTAGCTTACCCATGGGGTCTTGAAAGGGTTCTGAGCTGCCAGCCGGACCGTTCCTCTTGGTTCCTGATGTGCCGGCTTCATCTGTCGGCTTCTGCCGTAGTTGAGCTGCATACTGTTCGGCGAACTGCTTGTAGATGAAACAATCTTTGGCCGCGTGTTTGTGATTTGGGTGATGCGTGCACTGAGCGTTCATGATCTTGTCGTAGGCAGCGACTTGGGGACGTTGTAGTTGGTAGTTCAACGTCGTGGAGACCAGATCCTCGGGCTTACACTTGCGATCTTTTTGGCCGTTGTTGCCGTTGTTGCCGTTGTCCTTCTTAGGACACCAGCTGCTTCCGGATGGCTTGTCGTCCTTCTTGATGTCCCTATCTTGTCGTGAGGCCTTGATTGCATCGTCGGATTTGGCGTATGAGTTAGCTGTCTCAAACATCTGCTTGACCGTCTTCGGTGGCTTGCGCCCAAATTTTCTGATCAGCAACTCGTCGTAGCCACCTTTCTGGAACGCGGCTATAATGACGCCACCGGTGATGTTGGGGATCTTGTTCCGCTTTTCCGAAAAGCGCCGGATGTAGTCCTTCAGCGACTCGTCGGGCTTCTGGATGATGTTGTAGAGATCGAAGTGGGTCCCAGGCCTTTCGAAAGTACCCTGGAAGTTGGCGATGAAGTGGTCCCGAAGCTCACTCTACGAGTCGATCGAGCCTCTTGGCAAACTCGTGAGCCAGTTCCTGGCTGAGTCGGCGAAAGCAATGGGTAGGTAGTTGGCTATGGCCTTGCTGTCTCCTCCTGCTGCACGGATGGCGAGGGAGTACACAGTCAGCCACGACTCGAGGTCAGTCTTCCCGTCATACTTGTCGATCCCGGTGGGCTTGAAACCACTCGGCCAATCCACTCGACGCAGGTCCCGATTGAATGCGGGTACTCCATCGTCATAATTGTTGGGTGATCTCCTTCGGTCTTCATGAGAGCGTCGGTCACGCTCCCGATGGCGCCGGTCAATGACCTTCCTCAAGTCACTCGGCGGGGGCCTTAGGGAGCTGCTTGGGCGGTTGGAGTTGTAGCTGTGACGAATCCGATCGTGGATGGGTGGTCGACCGTGACCCCTCTCATGAGAGTCGGCCGATTGTTCTTGATGCTTCCATGCTGCATTGTGGGGAGGGTCCTTGGACTTGACGGGTGTCTTGCTCTGCTCGGGCCTCTTGTAGTCTTTGTATCATAGCGGTGGCAAGCGGCTTCTTTCAGGTGTTTCGGCGATGGACTCAGTGGGTCTTCGTGCGGAGCTAGAGGGAGGGCCGTTGGCCGTAGCTACGACGATGGTCTTAATCTTGTCCAAAAGTGGTGTTACCGCAGCGGGTGCCGCTTCAATGACGGTGTCGATAAGGGTGAGGGCAGCGACGGCATTTTGTTGAGGCGTCTGGAAGATGTTGGCGTTGTTGACTCGTGTTTGCAATATAGCCTCGCGGGCGAAGCGCCAGTCGCCCTCAGGTCTCGTTTCTTCTTGCCGGCTTCTTCTTTCTTCTTGGGCTCTTCCCCCTTGCGCTTGTTTTCCTCCTCCACGCGCTTGCGCTATTGCACAAGCTTGGCTCGTTCCTCCTCCGCAATCCTCCGGGCCATGGCCGAGTCGGTCTCGGCTACTTTGGCCATGAGGACGTCGAGGAGCACCGGATCGTAGTAATCTTTGTCTAAGTCGGAGCTGTTGATGTTGTCGGTGGAGATGTCATAGAGGTCGTCGAAGTCGGTGGAGCTGAGGTGTTCGTCAAGGTCCGTAGACGAGTATGACCCGAGTCGTTCGAGTATGACAGCAATTTCCCTCGTGCCCGGATCGCAACATGAAGATGATGAAGAAGATTCTCCCGAGTGGATCGGATCTGACTCAGAAGACAGAAAGTTGTGGTAGATCTTAGCATTGTCCGGTAACCCGAACGGCGCCGAGAGGTTTCCCCCTCCCGACTGGTCCGAATCCGAGTCGAGGAGAGAGAGCTTACCGAATTTGTCGGTGATGAAGTCGAGGCTGCCGAAGCGAAACGACTACCCAGGGGCGAAGACGAAGTCGTCGAAGCCTGATGTAGATCCCATCGCGCTTGTCGGCGAGATGAAGAAGAAATCTTGACGCACTTCCCCTACCTGGCGCGCCAACTTTCGAAACTTGGTTTCGGCAATAAGAATTGGGGGGTAGCAGTCAAGTGCCAGACACGATGGGTTAGTATGCAAAAGGAATTTAGACAGGTTCGGGCCCTCTCTTCGAGAGGTAATACCCTACTTCTGTTTTGGGGGTTCGATCCGCCGAGTGGTTTATTGATCTCTTGATATCTTTCAATATGTGCTCTCGTGAGTTTCGTATGCTCTTGCTATAATCTCTATGCGTGTCTTCTCTTCCTCAAGGGACGCCCTACCCTCCTTATATAGTCCCGGAGGGTGAGTTTACATGTCGGAGACCCTATCATACTCTATGTCGGACTCCTCAACCTTACCAACTATGGACTATGGGCCGTTACCTTATCTCAATGGTAACGTAATACCCAAGTCTTAAGCCGGTTTACATAATCATAAGTCATAACCTATCCGCTATGGTAAGTCGGATAAGCTAGCCGTGAGGGTATCCTGTACCCATAATCTCCACACTCACCGAGGCCGACCCGCCATAGCTCGATTCCACGTTGGGAAAACAAGGGG
Organism: Oryza officinalis; assembly: GCA_008326285.1. Classification (NCBI taxonomy): domain Eukaryota; kingdom Viridiplantae; phylum Streptophyta; class Magnoliopsida; order Poales; family Poaceae; genus Oryza; species Oryza officinalis. Next base: position 2,441,426 of record BDMV01000003.1, on the reverse strand, counting down.
AAACATTCCCCTGACCCCGGAGAACCTCCCCAGAACGAAATTTATGCGGCCGTCCCATGTAGACGGTAAGACGACAAATCTGTCGGTGACCCAAACTTATCCCCGCCATGGCTATTGCAGCCATGAGCTCCCACCTCTGTGGCTAGCCTATTTGGGACCATTCCTGCTGATCCCAGCGAGGGAGAAACCTTCCTATCTTCTTGGAGAAGCCCTTCCGAGCAACGAGTTTACCGAAGACCGTCCCGGTCACTGGAATTCGTCGCTGCCATCTAGCTGTCCCATTTTCCTGCCTAGCCACCACGAGCCGCTTCAAATCCAATTGGTGGCCAAAACGGAATCCCTCGATGTGGCAGAATTGCTTAGCCCATCTCCGAGCCTAGGACTGCACTAATTCGCTAGCGCCTCTTTCACCAGAGTCCTCTGCTGTCACACCCTGAAGTTCTCCCAAATCGTAAAAATCAAATTTAATAATTTATCTGAGAAATTGCTTAATTAGATCTGGAGAAAAACCCAATTAAATAATGCATTAAAGAAGTGAAAATGGCAAGGTGGAACTTTTCTTGAGTTCCCCATGTCAAAATACATTAACAGAATTTTTAGTGGAATTTTCAGAGCTCTCAAAATGATTTTGACCAATTAAAAACCCTCAAGCGCAATAAATAAATCCCTGGGAAATTCTTTTTCCTTTTCTTTTTCTTTTTCCTCTTCTCGGGCCGTCAGCCCATTTTTTTCCCCCCCGGCCCAAGCCGCCGTAACGCGCGCCTCCTTCCCCCCCGGACCGGCCCAGCCGGCCCAAGCCGCCGCCCCTCCCCCGTGCCCCTCCTCCTTCCTGGGTTGGCCCGAGGCCACGGCCCGAGCCGCCCGGAAAGTCCGCGCCGCCTCCCCCGCGCCACGCTCGCTGACGCGTGGGCCCGCCGCGGCCGAGTCCGTCTCCGACTCGGCCGGCGCCGCTGTAACATCCTGAATATTTCGACTTTGGAATACGGAATTAAAAATTCAGAATAACCAAAAATCTTTTTCAAAATACATTCATGCCTGAACTAACTCAATTCGATCTGTCGTTTTTCGTTTACACGTGGGCTAATAGACGAACGTCTGAGGATACGTCGATATTTGATTTCAAATATTATTTATTCAAGGAGCTATGATTTGCATATGCCAATTATTTTCGAAAAACAAAAACCCTCGAGCATATTTACTTTATAAATAAAGCTATATATCTAAATGTATCACCATTTTGGATAAAACCCATTAAGGGATAGTTTATTAAAACAAATATTGTTCCACTAAAGAAATAGCTTTGATTATTTTCTATGCACCTTTATATAGAGTGATAAGCTTTTGGAAATTATTTGCAAAATAATGTCTATTGGTAAAATATTTACTAGAAACCTTAATTGCGAAATATAAATTCCTAATAGGCTATTTTCAAGGATATGACCTCCTCAGACAAAGTCTAGTCCTCAGGCATAATTTTAGTTTGCTTGTTTATTGTTTATTTGTGTGTGTCTAGAATCTGTGCCAAAAGATCTCGATTAAATCCTTTTACCGAAAAGGTTGTCCTCTGTACAAATTCTATCTCAAACCCCCTTCAAATTTCCAAATTTCATATCCCAAAGAAAATATTCGAACATCCTATTTCTTTGGGCCACATTTCCCTCTGTTAGCCCAACCCATTCCGCAAAACAAGTTCATTTCCACTCCCTCTACCGTGGCCTTCCTGCTGGGCTTTTTCTGGAAAAGTCCATGTTGCCTCCCCGAGCCCTTTCATTCCTATTGGGTTGGTAGTAAAAATAGAGTCTAATTCTTCCCCCCATACTGTTTTCGGTGGCGACGTCGCCGCACGCCGCGCTGCTACGACGAGGCTGCTGCGACACCACCGGCTGCCATCTTCCGCTCCCGTCTCACCGGCGAGCTTGCTGGCCATTCCACGCGCATCCTGCTCAACCTCGCACCGCTGCCAGCCATGCAACAAGCTAGTTGTGCATGTGCATGCATGCAAGCAAGTTAGCCACGAGCATGCACCATGCAGCTGGCTAGGTATGCATATGCCTGCATGCAAGCGGCTAGTCGAGCCTAAGCTAGCATGCGCACCAACCCGCGCGGCCGCTGCAACTACCCCGTCCCTGTCTTCATGGCCATTCAAGACGAGCTCGTGCGGTGAAGCCTATATAAGGGCAACCATAGCCGAATACGCAACCCATCCCTTTCCATCCTCTCTTCTCCTCCTCCTTGCTTTGTTTCTCTTCAGTCACACCCTTGCGCGCACACGCCGCCATCTCTCCGCTTGCTCTGCCGCGGCCGGCTCCGGCTGGGCCTCAGTTGAGCAAGAGGACGGATAGGCCGCCGCGCCGTCTTTTGAACCCGAGAACGACTGACTTATCGAACGGCTAATCCCTAACATCTAACTCACTGACTTCTAACTCACTAACCCGCTGACTTCTAACTCGCTAACCCCTGACACCTAACTTGCACTAATCCGCTAACATTTATTCCTTAACGCTGTGTGTTCGTTTGTTGCCGAGCGAACACGTGGTGGGCGAGGACGATCTGCGGGTCGACCGGCCCCAGGCAGTACCTCGACGACTGTAGTTCGTGCGAGGACCGTCGGCCGGTACGCCGCTACCCGGCTGCCGCAAGGTGAGCTCCCCTCCTGCTCTTCCTCTTGCTTTTGTTTCCTTACCGCATTTCTCGTCTACCGTCGTTACCGCGGCACGGTGGCGTCGTGAGACGTAACACCATAACCATTCCTTGCGCGGCCGCCCTTCGCAGCGATCGCCGCATCACAGCCGGCCGTGCATGTGCCATATAGCTAGCGGGCCGAACGTGTGCATGCATGCATGCAAGTACACAGACCTGGAAGCCCGTTACCAGCGGCTGACCCACAGGAACACCTCTGCACTGCTTGCACAGGCGAATGTGGCGGCCAGTATGATGAAAGCCGGTGAGATGAGCAGGAAACGCGAGAAGTCCCCCCTAGGGATGGATCTAGTCTCCCCTGCGCCATCGCCATGAGTACCGTTAGGTGTGCAAACCTCTATTAGGCTTTGCACTGTTAAGCGTAGTAGTTCCTTTTCCCTTTCCCTTGAATTGTACCCTACCCCTGGAGTTGTACCCCTGTATCCTGTTATGAATGGAATGAAACCGTTGGTCCGTCATAAGTTCATGGTTTGCAGCTGAACATTTTGTTCGTAGCTAGATCATCACGCCTTCCTCTGGGAAGCCCATTGTTGTCAGTATGGGTTATTCCAAGTTTTGGTTAATAAGCACACCTAACAGAAAGAAGCGACCCCCGTTACCCGAGCAAGAAGCGATGTAAGCACGGCGAGGAACTAATAATAAAATCAGTATTCAAGCCCTCATCAACAAGCGGCCCCAGACGACTCATTAAGGACCCGAAGTAGCCATGCCCATGACAGGAAGAACAAGAAAATTTCATTGGACACTCTAAGGACTGACTCTGCAGCAAAATGCCCAGCCATAAGATAATCCAGTTTTATGGGCATGTAATCGCCTTAAGACCCGTCAAACCAAGGCTGACAAGAACCATGACCACCAGTCCTCGGGAATACATGACAAGATACTGTCCACCACCAGTAAGTGGAACAGGACTTACCGTGAGAAGCACAAACACTGGAGATGCTGACCCCATAACAGGAGCCACCGAAAGATGGTGCCTACAAAAGGAACCCCAAGCAACCACGATAAAGGGCACCCTTCTTTTGGTCTAAGCTAGCCAGAAACCCAAGCCCATGGAAAACCCACCCGTAACCATGGAGGGGCATGCCATGGAAAACCCTAACGGGTATGCCGAACAACTAGGCCACCTACTCCGGCAACTCGATTTCTTTGAGGAGCCCGTCTACTGTGGCGAGCAAATCGTCCAGGGATCCCAGAAGAGCTGGAAGGTGAAAGTCTTCCTCCACTTCCAAGGAGATGAAGTGGTCGCTTTCCAGACTCGCCATCCTCGAATCACCTCTGAAGCTGCCATCAAGGATGTGTTTCGTGAGGCCCTCCTACGGCTTTGCAAGATTTGCGTCCCCTTGGGTGTAGCCGACAGCTTTGGTCTCCACCCCTATCGCGAAGAAGACGACAACCGGTGCCGCCTCCGCTCGACTGGACAACTCGAAGGGAGCAGGTGCACTCTCCTCTCCAAGCTAGCCTGCACCACTGAGAACGCCTATGAGCAGGCCCTCGAAGAACTGGATGAACTTCGAGATCGGTATGCCGATCTAGAAGCCCGCTACCAGCGCTTATCTCTGGAGTGCACTACCATACAACTCTTGCAAGCATCCGAGATAGTTCGCCGCATCCAAGGCCACAAGTTGACCAGGATTCGCAGGAAGCCTCCGCTGGAGTTCGATCCACTCTCGCCTCCACCGTCCCATGAGCAAGCTATGTGTGTAGACCCTTGTTGGGAAATGTCTTATCCAGTAGTAGCAACTCTCCCTTTTCCTCACTAAGGATGTATTCCCCTTTTATCTCGTTCAAAGGAGAAATTGGATGAAGGGTAACACAACCTTTTGCCTGCCATGAATCCATTGTTCAGAAAGGGTCGTCTGTGTCCACACTTAGGCTGACCTGCCCTTTCCATAGAAAGCCATCCGACGGATTGAACTATTTCAAGATTGAACGATAATCTCGTCTAATGAGAAAGCAACCCCTAGATACCCAAAGTTAAAACAGGCATGAACCTGTTCGGAAAACCCACAATGCCGTTAGTAATCAAGCCTCATCAACGGATAAGCCAAGTCAGGCACAAGTACAAACTAGAGACAACCATACTAATGACACGAAAGGCCAAAGATTAAAGAGATGGACTATGAAGATCGATACATAGGGGATACATGCCAAGGTTTGGCAACCATGTCGTCAACTACCTACTCTAACATCGCCTTCAGAACGGAAATGAAGACGATGGGCGCCAACACTATGAGGAGGAACACCGCCTCACATAGGTGGTCGGCATACTCGTCCGCAACAAGCACGCGCCACCACCCCCAAAGGATGACCACTGGACGCACCAACCAAGATAAAGTGGCGCAAATAGTTGCGCTAACAAACCGTAGGCCGGACCATACCCACACCCAGTACAAGGCAATGCACACCCACGACAAGAAGGTCCCTCTTCGATTGGGATGTCCCCGCGCCATCATCACAGCAGCCCCGCCCCCAATGGCGTCGCTTGCCGCCTGCGCCGGAGAAGAAGCACGCCGCTGCGACTCAACCGCAGCAGTCGCCGACCCCACCGCCGGCGTAGCTCACCCCTGGCCGCAACGCCCCCGCTCGGAGCACCTTGCGCCGCAGCGCCTCGCTCCGCGCCGCCACCGGCACCGTGGTAGCTAGCGCCGCGCTCGCCGCCATCCAGGTCGCTTCCACCGCCGAGCCGCCGCTCCATCTCCTCCCTTAGTTGAGCTACACCACCCTCCACTCACACTCCGCTCGGGGCTACCGCGCAAAGAGGCGTAAAGCAGCCCCCTCTCTCTTCCCCTCTTTATCAAAAGTTGCACGCCTGGCAAAGCAACTACCCAAGTGTACAGGGCGATGGGAAATTTTGGATAGACCGGTGTATTTCGAAACGAGCCGTTGAATATTTGGATGCCCCGGTTAATGGCTATGAACCTCGCAGAGTACACAAGGTACCACTGCGACAACCAGTCGTTGCGCGCTACAACCACTGCCACATGCGCATGCATATGAATCACAAAAAAAAGGATAAAGGTACCGACGCCTGTCCCCAGAAAAAGTGCAAGCTTATCCGCGTGAAAAAGGAGTTTAAAATGGTCAGGACAGTGAACCAGGATGTTCTTCACCAGCCCAGCACCGAACCTGTATAATTTGGAAAATTCATGGTACCTCAGCCTCTGTGTTTCTTCAGAAGTCTCCCGGAGTGCAACCATCCCTCTCTTTTTCTAACCCCTAAGTAATCTCGGGGACGAGATTATTTTAAGGGGGGTAGGTTTGTAACATCCTGAATATTTCGACTTTGGAATACGGAATTAAAAATTCAGAATAACCAAAAATCTTTTTCAAAATACATTCATGCCTGAACTAACTCAATTCGATCTGTCGTTTTTCGTTTACACGTGGGCTAATAGACGAACGTCTGAGGATACGTCGATATTTGATTTCAAATATTATTTATTCAAGGAGCTATGATTTGCATATGCCAATTATTTTCGAAAAACAAAAACCCTTGAGCATATTTACTTTATAAATAAAGCTATATATCTAAATGTATCACCATTTTGGATAAAACCCATTAAGGGATAGTTTATTAAAACAAATATTGTTCCACTAAAGAAATAGCTTTGATTATTTTCTATGCACCTTTATATAGAGTGATAAGCTTTTGGAAATTATTTGCAAAATAATGTCTATTGGTAAAATATTTACTAGAAACCTTAATTGCGAAATATAAATTCCTAATAGGCTATTTTCAAGGATATGACCTCCTCAGACAAAGTCTAGTCCTCAGGCATAATTTTAGTTTGCTTGTTTATTGTTTATTTGTGTGTGTCTAGAATCTGTGCCAAAAGATCTCGATTAAATCCTTTTACCGAAAAGGTTGTCCTCTGTACAAATTCTATCTCAAACCCCCTTCAAATTTCCAAATTTCATATCCCAAAGAAAATATTCGAACATCCTATTTCTTTGGGCCACATTTCCCTCTGTTAGCCCAACCCATTCAGTCCTTGGAGCGGGTGCCGCCATGCGAGGGTAACTGAAAAACCGAGCCGTGACAAGTCTCATGTGTTGGGTGCGTCACGGAGTGTGGGATTAAAAGCGTACATCCACTGCAGTGTGACTAAATTAAACTATTCGAATAGTCGTGCTCGCGGTTAATGAGCGCCGGGACTTGCATTACTCTTGACTAGCCTCGTCAATTTGTAATATTGCTTAAAATATGATGGGTGTGGAAGGTGTGACCTTGCCTGATGTGCAAAAAGGTCGTAGAGGTTAAAACTGTGGAAATTGGATGCGAGGGTAAACCGGGCCAAGCGAGGCTTGGGGAAGGTGGATGAACCCTCGCAGGTTAATGATAACTTCAACTTAACGTGGTTTTCAGTTAAAACTGTTGTGGGATAGGTTTGTGAAATAATTTGTGAAAACTAGCTTTATGCAAATAAACCAAGCCATCCTTGAACCCCTATGAACATTATATGCATTCTGTAGTGGTGGCTTGCTGAGTACGGTTGGTACTCACTCTTGCTTATTTACATCTTTTAGAAAGGTGTTGGTGTTGACCTGTACATGTGCTATGCTGGCAAGGAGTTACCGAGGACGGTGGAATAGGGACCTAGGTTCACCAGTCGATGCGTGTGGGATAAGATGGACCGCCGCTGCTTCGCTTCCGCTACTTCATTTAGTTGTTTTGGTATTTTGTGTTGCTGTCGACCATGTTTGGTCTATTCGGGTTCCATTTGGGCTACCCTTGTATTATTAATATATTGTAAGACCTGTAAGACGATGTCAGCTTGAGATATACAACTGTGCCATGTGTGTACCATCTACTGATCCAAGGAATGGTATTGTAATACACATGGGGTTCCCGGTATACAAAACCAGGGGCTCACAGGGTTGGTATCAGAGCAAGACGACTGCAGGACCTAAGGACCCTTGTAACCACCCTTAAGACCTAGGACTGGTTTAGTGCACCTATTACCCTCAAGCTATATATTTGCAAAAACTATTTTGACAAAGCCATGGGTTCTTACTACTCTTCTTTCTCGAGAAATTTTGAAAATGCATTTTTTTCCAACCTCTACTCACCGCTTTAATTTCAAATACTCCTATACAGATTATAAGGATTAAGGTCGAAGAGATAGCTGGTTTATTAGGACCACATGAACCACTAACCGATCTGACTAAATACCCTTATATGTGTGTCGTAGACGTTGTATTGTGCATTAGCCGCCTCCTATTGTGAGTTATCGCAGTATGGGGTGGCAACCCATTGTTTTGTGCATTGATTTCCTTGTTGTGTAGTAGCTCTTAGGCAGTTAACTACTCACCCCCCCTCCCTTATGTGCTCACCAAGTATATGATACACGTCACCCGAACAATTAAAACTTCCCATTAAGCAGCCCTTTCTTAGAAAACTCTATTTCTTTCTTTCCGATGGACTTTCTCATTTCTCCCTAATCTTCCAAATACCGGTGTTGTCAGGATGAAGGATGATTACCAACATGAGTACAATTAGGATCGACAAGTGTTAAGTTAAGACCCCACCCGGTACAGCCACAGTAAGCCAACCACAACAAAACCACCTTGGGAATTCGGCAACCTACGAAGATAGGAGTGCGACCTCAGCCGAAAGCTTCGACCACAAGGACGGCGACAAAAACAGTACCGACTGTCCAAGGACTCTGAAAGACCCGGGAACCGTCGTATTCCAACAGTACCCACAGGAACACAACAGGAGCCTCGATTGACAGGATCCACAGTAGCATACTGCTCGTCGCCAGTAATTGGAACAGGCCACCCCGGGACACACGAGCACTGGAGTTGTTGACCCCATCACAGTAGCCCAGTGGTCGATGCCTATAAAGGAAGCCCCAGGCTACCCCAAGGAAATGCATCACTCCTCTCCCTTCTTTTGAACCAAGCTAGCCAGAAAAAAAAAACCCCTAGCCCCATGGCAGACCCCATGGTAACCATAGGGAGTCTCCCTCAGAACAACCCCATGGCAACCACAGAGAACCCCCCTCAAAGTGACCCCATGGTAACCACAGATTGTCCACCTCAGGACAACCCCAATGCATATGCCAAACAGCTGGAGTGCATACTTTGGCAGCTAGGTGGTTTCACTGAACCCATCTACCATAGTGAGCAGATCGTCCGAGGATCCCGGAAGTACTGGAAGGTGAAGATCTTTCTTTCCTTTCAGGGAGAAGGAGAAGGAACGGCGATCTCCTTCCAGACACGTCATCCCCGGATCACCCCTGAAGCCGCCTTCCAGGATGTGCTTCGTGAAACCCTCTATCGGTTTTGCAAGATCTCCGTCCCTTTGGGTATAGTCAATGACTATGGCTTGCACCCATTCCGCACCGAAGAAGACAACCGGTACCACCTCCGCGTGACCAGATAGGACCAAGGAACCCGGTGCGCTCTCCTCTCCGAGTTAGCCTGCACTGTCGAGAATGCCTATGAGTAGGCACTCGAGGAGCTGGACGAGCTTCGAGACCAGTACACAGACCTGGAAGCCCATTACCAGCGGCTGACCCACAGGAACACCTCTGCACTGCTTGCACAGGCGAATGTGGCGGCCAGTATGATGAAAGCCGGTGGGATGAGCAGGAAACGCGAGAAGTCCCCCCTAGGGATGGATCTAGTCTCCCCTGCGCCATCGCCATGAGTACCGTTAGGTGTGCAAACCTCTATTAGGCTTTGCACTGTTAAGCGTAGTAGTTCCTTTTCCCTTTCCCTTGAATTGTACCCTACCCTTGGAGTTGTACCCCTGTATCCTGTTATGAATGGAATGAAACCGTTGGTCCGTCATAAGTTCATGGTTTGCAGCTGAACATTTTGTTCGTAGCTAGATCATCACGCCTTCCTCTGGGAAGCCCATTGTTGTCAGTATGGGTTATTCCAAGTTTTGGTTAATAAGCACACCTAACAGAAAGAAGCGACCCCCGTTACCCGAGCAAGAAGCGATGTAAGCACGGCGAGGAACTAATAATAAAATCAGTATTCAAGCCCTCATCAACAAGCGGCCCCAGACGACTCATTAAGGACCCGAAGTAGCCATGCCCATGACAGGAAGAACAAGAAAATTTCATTGGACACTCTAAGGACTGACTCTGCAGCAAAATGCCCAGCCATAAGATAATCCAGTTTTATGGGCATGTAATCACCTTAAGACCCGTCAAACCAAGGCTGATAAGAACCATGACCACCAGTCCTCGGCAATACATGACAAGATACTGTCCACCACCAGTAAGTGGAACAGGACTTACCGTGAGAAGCACAAACACTGGAGATGCTGACCCCATAACAGGAGCCACCGAAAGATGGTGCCTACAAAAGGAACCCCAAGCAACCACGATAAAGGGCACCCTTCTTTTGGTCTAAGCTAGCCAGAAACCCTAGCCCATGGAAAACCCACCCGTAACCATGGAGGGGCATGCCATGGAAAACCCTAACGGGTATGCCGAACAACTAGGCCACCTACTCCGGCAACTTGATTTCTTTGAGGAGCCCGTCTACTGTGGCGAGCAAATCATCCAGGGATCCCAGAAGAGCTGGAAGGTGAAAGTCTTCCTCCACTTCCAAGGAGATGAAGTGGTTGCTTTCCAGACTCGCCATCCTCGAATCACCTCTGAAGCTGCCATCAAGGATGTGTTTCGTGAGGCCCTCCTACGGCTTTGCAAGATTTGCGTCCCCTTGGGTGTAGCCGACAGCTTTGGTCTCCACCCCTATCGCGAAGAAGACGACAACCGGTGCCGCCTCCGCTCGACTGGACAACTCGAAGGGAGCAGGTGCACTCTCCTCTCCAAGCTAGCCTGCACCACTGAGAACGCCTATGAGCAGGCCCTCGAAGAACTGGATGAACTTCGAGATCGGTATGCCGATCTAGAAGCCCGCTACCAGCGCTTATCTCTGGAGTGCACTACCATACAACTCTTGCAAGCATCCGAGATAGTTCGCCGCATCCAAGGCCACAAGTTGACCAGGATTCACAGGAAGCCTCCGCTGGAGTTCGATCCACTCTCGCCTCCACCGTCACCATGAGCAAGCTATGTGTGTAGACCCTTGTTGGGAAATGTCTTATCTAGTAGTAGCAACTCTCCCTTTTCCTCACTAAGGATGTATTCCCCTTTTATCTCGTTCAAAGGAGAAATTGGATGAAGGGTAACACAACCTTTTGCCTGCCATGAATCCATTGTTCAGAAAGGGTCGTCTGTGTCCACACTTAGGCTGACCTGCCCTTTCCATAGAAAGCCATCCGACGGATTGAACTATTTCAAGATTGAACGATAATCTCGTCTAATGAGAAAGCAACCCCTAGATACCCAAAGTTATAACAGGCATGAACTTGTTCGGAAAACCCACAATGCCATTAGTAATCAAGCCTCATCAACGGATAAGCCAAGTCAGGCACAAGTACAAACTAGAGACAACCATACTAATGACACGAAAGGCCAAAGATTAAAGAGATGGACTATGAAGATCGATACATAGGGGATACATGCCAAGGTTTGGCAACCATGTCATCAACTACCTACTCTAACATCGCCTTCAGAACGGAAATGAAGACGATGGGCGCCAATACTATGAGGAGGAACACCGCCTCACATAGGTGGTCGGCATACTCGTCCGCAACAAGCACGCGCCACCACCCCCAAAGGATGACCACTGGACGCACCAACCAAGATAAAGTGGCGCAAATAGTTGCGCTAACAAACTGTAGGCCGGACCATACCCACACCCAGTACAAGGCAATGCACACCCACGACAAGAAGGTCCCTCTTCGATTGGGATGTCCCCGCGCCATCATCACAGCAGCCCCGTCCCCAATGGCGTCGCTTGCCGCCTGCGCCGGAGAAGAAGCACGCCGCTGCGACTCAACCGCAGCAGTCGCCGACCCCAACCGCCGGCGTAGCTCACCCCTGGCCGCAACGCCCCCGCTCGGAGCACCTTGCGCCGCAGCGCCTCGCTCTGCGCCGCCACCGGCACCGTGGTAGCTAGCGCCGTGCTCGCCGCCATCCAGGTCGCTTCCACCGCCGAGCCGCCACTCCATCTCCTCCCTTAGTTGAGCTACACCACCCTCCACTCACACTCCGCTCGGGGCTACCGCGCAAAGAGGCGTAAAGCAGCCCCCTCTCTCTTCCCCTTTTTATCAAAAGTTGCACGCCTGGCAAAGCAATTACCCAAGTGTACAGGGCGATTGGAAATTTTGGATAGACCGGTGTATTTCGAAACGAGCCATTGAATATTTGGATGCCCCGGTTAATGGCTATGAACCTCGTAGAGTACACAAGGTACCACTGCGACAACCAATCGTTGCGCGCTACAACCACTGCCACATGCGCATGCATATGAATCACAAAAAAAAGGATAAAGGTACCGATGCCTGTCCCCAGAAAAAGTGCAAGCTTATCCGCGTGAAAAAGGAGTTTAAAATGGTCAGGACAGTGAACCAGGATGCTCTTCACCAGCCCAGCACCGAACTTGTATAATTTGGAAAATTCATGGTACCTCAGCCTCTGTGTTTCTTCAAATGTCTCCCGGAGTGCAACCATCCCTCTCTTTTTCTAACCCCTAAATAATCTCGGGGACGAGATTATTTTAAGGGGGGTAGGTTTGTAACATCCTGAATATTTCGACTTTGGAATACGGAATTAAAAATTCAGAATAACCAAAAATCTTTTTCAAAATACATTCATGCCTGAACTAACTCATTTCGATCTGTCGTTTTTCGTTTACACGTGGGCTAATAGACGAACGTCTGAGGATACGTCGATATTTGATTTCAAATATTATTTATTCAAGGAGCTATGATTTGCATATGCCAATTATTTTCGAAAAACAAAAACCCTCGAGCATATTTACTTTATAAATAAAGCTATACATCTAAATGTATCACCATTTTGGATAAAACCCATTAAGGGATAGTTTATTAAAACAAATATTGTTCCACTAAAGAAATAGCTTTGATTATTTTCTATGCACCTTTATATAGAGTGATAAGCTTTTGGAAACTATTTGCAAAATAATGTCTATTGGTAAAATATTTACTAGAAACCTTAATTGCGAAATATAAATTCCTAATAGGCTATTTTCAAGGATATGACCTCCTCAGACAAAGTCTAGTCCTCAGGCATAATTTTAGTTTGCTTGTTTATTGTTTATTTGTGTGTGTCTAGAATCTGTGCCAAAAGATCTCGATTGAATCCTTTTACCGAAAAGGTTGTCCTCTGTACAAATTCTATCTCAAACCCCCTTCAAATTTCCAAATTTCATATCCCAAAGAAAATATTCGAACATCCTATTTCTTTGGGCCACATTTCCCTCTGTTAGCCCAACCCATTCCACAAAACAAGTTCATTTCCACTCCCTCTACCATGGCCTTCCTGCTGGGCTTTTTCTGGAAAAGTCCATGTTGCCTCCCCGAGCCCTTTCATTCCTATTGGGTTGGTAGTAAAAATAAAGTCTAATTCTTCCCCCCATACTGTTTTCGGTGGCGACGTCGCCGCACGCCGCGCCGCTACGACGAGGCCACTGCGACACCACCGGCTGCCATCTTCCGCTCCCGTCTCACCGGCGAGCTTGCCGGCCATTCCATGCGCATCCTGCTCAACCTCGCACCGGCGCCAGCCATGCAACAAGCTAGTTGTGCATGTGCATGCATGCAAGCAAGTTAGCCACGAGCATGCACCATGCAGCTGGCTAGCTATGCGTATGCCTGCATGCAAGTGGCTAGTCGAGCCTAAGCTGGCATGCGCACCAACCCGCGCGGCCGCTGCAACTACCCCGTCCCTGTCTTCATGGCCATTCAAGACGAGCTCGTGCGGTGAAGCCTATATAAGGGCAACCATAGCCGAATACGCAACCCGTCCCTTTCCATCCTCTCTTCTCCTCCTCCTTGCTTTGTTTCTCTTCAGTCACACCCTTCCGCGCACACACTGCCATCTCTCCGCTTGCTCCGCCGCGGCCGGCTCCGGCTGGGCCTCAGTTGAGCAAGAGGACGGATAGGCCGCCGCGCCGTCATTTGAACCCTAGAACGACTGACTTATCGAATGGCTAATCCCTAACATCTAACTCGCTGACTTCTAACTCACTAACCCGCTGACTTCTAACTCGCTAACCCCTGACACCTAACTTGCACTAATCCGCTAACATTTATTCCTTAACGCTGTGTGTTCGTTTGTTGCCGAGCAAACACGTGGTGGGCGAGGACGATCCGCGGGTCGACCAGCCCCAGGCAGTACCTCGACGACCGTAGTTCGTGCGAGGACCGTCGGCCGGTACGCCGCTACCCGGCTGCCGCAAGGTGAGCTCCCCTCCTGCTCTTCCTCTTGCTTTCGTTTCCTACCGCATTTCTCGTCTACCATCGTTACTGCGGCACGGTGGCGTCGTGAAACGTAACACCGTAACCATTCCTTGCGCGGCCGCCCTTCGCAGCGATCGCCGCATCACAGCCGGCTGTACATGCGCCATATAGCTAGCGGGCCGAACGTGTGCATGCATGCCTGCAAGCAGCTAGCTAACTGCAGGTATGCGCATGCATGTATGCATGCAGCCACCCGAGCCGCCCTTGTCGCCGTCCGCCGGCCGCGACGGCTATAAAAGCCACTGCCCCATCTTCGTCCTCCTCAGCCTCCAAGCCAAATGCCGACACCCGCAAACCGTCCCAGCCTCCACTCGGCCGACGCCGCCGTACCGCTTGCAACCGCTCCTGCCGACCGAGCCTCGGCCGAGCCGCGTCTGTGCCGCCTCGAGCCGTTCGGCCATCGTTCGGCCAAGCCGCCCGGGACGCCTCCCCGGCCGTCGTCCGGCCGAGCCGTAAGCCGTTTCGGCCTCCGCTCGGCCGTGCCACCCCTGCCGAGCAACCGGCTGCTCCAGCCGGCAGGACGCCGCTCGGGCCAACGCACTGCGACCTCCGGGCCGTGCCGCGCAAGCCGAGCCGGCGCCAACCCGCCTCCCGCCGCGTGCTGCGCCACCGCAGGCGCCGCGCCGCCCAGCCGCCGCCCCCGACCTCCCACCTCCCCAAACGTGGCTTGGGCCACGGGCGCCGCGCCACCGAGCCGCGCCGCACCGCCTCCCCGGCCGCGCAACGCGCTGTGCCACGCCGCCGCCTTGCCGCCCGCACGCGCCGCACGCTCAGCCGCCCCTCCGCCGGCCGGCCGCCTCCTCCCCCGTCGGTCTCTCTCCCGGCCAGAGTGAGCAGCAGAAGAAACAAGAAAGAGAGAGAGAGAAGAAGGAGATAAGGAGAGAGAAGAAGAAAAGAAAAGGAAGTGGGACCCGCTGGTGGGCCCCACTGTCTTGACTCTCTCCCGCGGGCCTTGACCGAAGACTTTTAAAAAGTCTACAATACCTCCCTCTTCTATGTCGGGCCAAAGACTTTTAAAAAAAAAGTCTACGAATACTCCCTCTACTTCATTGGGCCAACCGGCCTAATAATCTCTCCACAAGTCCATATCTCATCCCTCTGAGTCCTCGGGCCGAAGCCCACCAACAGCCTCCCTCCTCGACGAAGTCTAATTTATACCCCCCTACTCACCCAACTCTCCTCTTGAAGTCTGTATTACCCCCCTAACCGACCTACATCACCTTTGGGCTAAGGCCAAAGCTCTCCCAAAATAAAAGTCCAACATGACTCTCTCTGAGCCTCTCAGCCAAAGAATATTCCCAAGAATATCCCTTTCCAAATTAATAAATCCATTTCTATATTTCAGTAAATCCATTAATCCTTCAAATCCGTATCTCCCTCGTTTTAAGTCGAATTTGAATGAAACTCCCGTCAAAATCTTTCAAAAAAAATCAAGATCTACGCATTGGCACTGGTTTGGTTATTTTCCTTTTTGGAATTTTTGGCTCTTTTTGTGTTAGCGAGTAGTTCATGACGTTATTATTCGACCGGACAGGGTACATCTGCGAGGAGGAAACTGAGCCAATTGATAACGAACCCTCAATTGAGCAAGGCAAGTCACTACGCCCCCTTCCTCGAACATGTTGATCCTATTTTTATAAATGTGTTGATTGCAAATAAAATTGCATTCTAATTATAAAACGCATACCTACATTTGCTTAAAGCCTTACCTTTGATATTGTTTATCCGTATGTATTTACACACATTTGTTACCTGAGTATATTACTTTACGCGTGATTATTTACTCACTGCTTAGCCCTGCTTACATAGACGTTATACACTCCATATGTGGGATATGTGGATGTGGTTACACTGATCACTCGATGGGAGTGATTGATAGAGATCGGGTGGAGACATAAGCGCCACCCACAGCATGAAAACCTTTGTGAAAACCCAAAAACTTAATTAAACAAAAGTGATTTCGACTGGGGCGGCACAGTTAGAATATGAGTGGTTCTGGGAACGGTAAGCCGCCGACCCTGGTCAGTTAAGGACCGAGTCAAGAAGCTAAGTAGGAAACGAACCGAGTACGACCGCACTTCTTGAGTGGAGTTAGACCCGGTGGACTAGGTTATTCTCGTGGGGTGGCACCCCAGA
This sequence comes from Oryza officinalis, assembly GCA_008326285.1. Taxonomy (NCBI): domain Eukaryota; kingdom Viridiplantae; phylum Streptophyta; class Magnoliopsida; order Poales; family Poaceae; genus Oryza; species Oryza officinalis. Next base: position 2,425,234 of record BDMV01000003.1, on the reverse strand, counting down.
CATGGTAGGTTCTAGATATCGGGATGGAAATGTGGAAGTGTGTGGTTAATGACGTCAGGCTTTATATATGTATGATGTAACCTTCAATCTCGGGAGCGCCAGGACTCCCCTCACAACTGGCTCGAGGTAGGAATGTGGCGCCGGAGGTGCAATGGGGATTCATAGTCCTTGGAGCGGGTGCCGCCATGCGAGGGTAACTGAAAAACCGGGCCGTGACAAGTCTCATGTGTTGGGTGGTCACGGAGTGTGGGATTAAAAGCGTACATCCACTGCAGTGTGAGTAAATTAAACTATTCGAATAGCCGTGCTCGCGGTTAATGAGCGCCGGGACTTGTATTACTCTTGACTAGCCTCGTCAATTTGTAATATTGCTTAAAATATGATGGGTGTGGAAGGTGTGACCTTGCCTGATGTGCAAAAAGGTCATAGTGGTTAAAATTGTGGAAATTGGATGCGAGGGTAAACCGGACCAAGCGAGGCTTGGGGAAGGTGGATGAACCCTCGCAGGTTAATGATAACTTCAACTTAACGTGGTTTTCAGTTAAAACTGTTGTGGGATAGGTTTGTGAAATAATTTGTGAAAACTAGCTTTATGCAAATAAACCAAGCCATCCTTGAACCCCTATGAACATTATATGCATTCTGTAGTGGTGGCTTGCTGAGTACGGTTGGTACTCACTCTTGCTTATTTACATCTTTTAGAAAGGTGTTGGTGTCGACCTGTACATGTGCTATGCTGGCAAGGAGTTACCGAGGACGGTGGAATAGGGACCTAGGTTCACCAGTCGATGCGTGTGGGATAAGATGGACCGCCGCTGCTTCGCTTCCGCTACTTCATTTAGTTGTTTTGGTATTTTGTGTTGCTGTCGACCATGCTTGGTCTATTCGGGTTCCATTTGGGCTACCCTTGTATTATTAATATATTGTAAGACCTGTAAGACGATGTCAGCTTGAGATATACAACTGTGCCATGTGTGTACCATCTACTGATCCAGGGAATGGTATTGTAATACACATGGGGTTCCCGGTATACAAAACCGGGGGCTCACAGCCGCCGCGCGCCCGCGCCGCCACAAATCCCGGCGGGATTCCCGCCGTGCCGCCCCTATTTATCCCCCCCCCGAGGCGCCTCCCCTCCTCATTTTCCCCGCGCCGCCGCCGCCCTAACCCTAGCCCGTGAGCGCCGCCGTCGCCGAAGCCGCGCCGCCGCCGTTTTCCGCCGCCGGTAAGCACCGCCGCCGCCGCCCCTTTTCCCCTCTCCGCCGCTCCCGTGCGCGCGCCCGCTCCGCCGCTCGGCTGCCGCCCCGCTGGGTCGTCGCGCCGCTCCGCCGCTGCCGCGAGCCGCCGCTCCGCCGCCTCCCGGCACCGCCGCCCGCGAGCCGCCGCTCCGCCGCCGCCCGCGCACGCCGCTCGGCCCAAACCCTAACCCTAGCCGCCGCCGCGCGCGTAGCCGTCGGATCGGCCACTCGGGCCGATCCCGGCCGCCCGTTCCCGTCCCGCGTGGCCGCCGCGTCGGCGCCACGTGTGCGCCACGTGGTGCGCAGCCGCCGCCGCCGCGGCTGACGTCAGCCCTAGCCGCTGACGTCAGCGGTGACGTCAGCCCTAAGGGGTTTATTGCGCAATAAATAATTAAGGGTTTTTCTGTTTATAGTAAAAACACAGATAACTTTAAAAATTCATAACTAATTTATCCGGACTCCGTTTTAGTCCGTTCAAGTCTCAGAAAATTCATAAAAATGCAGAGAATCCATTAAAAATAGTTTTATTCTTTGTTTCAGTAGACTTATAGCATGTATTATTGTTTGCTTTGTTTGTCGTGTAGATTCCGTTAATTCCGACGCTCCCGTTTATTTCGAGATCGTCGCAGAGGTAGCTTCAGCTCAAGAGCAAGGCAAGTCATACTTATTCATTTGATCATGTTGTACCTAAATTGCGAAACAGTCTTATTTTTCTCTAAATACTGCATTGTTTTATAACGTCATCTATGGGATAGTTTACCTATTGTACTCAGCCTTATATTGCAATTACCTTATTCCTTTGATAGCTTGGGAAATAATTTGAGTAGTTGCTACAATAGAACTTGCTTAGCCCTACTTAGAAACATTAGTTCACAATTGGGATGTTTAAAGCTTCATTAATACTTAATGATGGTTATTTCATGCTGGCTCGCAATGGTTAATCGTGGGTGATTTAATAATTGCTTCAACTAAAATATTGATTAATGGTGGGTTGTGAGCACATGGTTTTGATGGTCGTGCTCATGACGATTAAGGACCGGTTCGCGGGAAACCCCGGAAGAAATACCGTGCATACCACAAGCCAGCGTGGGCAACGGCTGGACTTGTAGTGTAGCTTTCCTCTAGCTGACGTACATTGGTTAGGGTGAGCGTGATGGAGTTTGGATAGGCCCAGCGATAGTCTATGCGGCTGCCGGATTCACCAAGGCACGAGGGGGGGCTGCCCACTGCCTTTTGAGGAGTGGGGGTGAAACCCGAGGTGGTACGATTGGTTAAAGGGGGTTATGCGAAGGGTCCTATCACAACTCCTTTTCCGATGTACCGTGGTGGTATGTCGGCACATGGTAACGTGTTGTAGGACTGTGTCTTGTCGGTACAGTTGTACACCTCTGATCAGAGTAAAACTATTCGAATAGCCGTGCCCGCGGTTATGGGCGATCAACCAGATTCACCGTGATTAGTTAAACTCTTTAATAATTTGACTTAATGGAAATGGTTTAGTTCAAGTGGATGGTTGGGCCTGTTGCAACGTGGTGTAGCGTTAGACAGTGATGGTGGAATTTTGCTTAATTAATTCAACTGTTTTACTGTTTTCAACTATTGTTTTTAAATGCGTATTTTATGCAAAATAGCCTTTGCAGCTCTCCTTTGTTATTACTTGCATCATTATTTTTCTTTTCGGTATGACTTGTTGAGTACAGTGGGTAGTACTCAGTCTTGCTTTATTTTTCCCCACACCAGAGTTGGAGTTTGTTTCAGAGGAAGACTTTTCAGAAGAGTAGGCTTGTTGCTACCGTCGAGGAATGCCTGTGGATTGGAGTCGCTACGTTGCGAGTGTTCAGTTTATTAGAATAGAGTGTTTTTTTTCCGCTGCAGTTTTGTAAGAGATTTTTATTGTTTTGTAAGACGTGGATCTTTATGACAACTTTGTTATTTGTGTACCCTAGCTGGTCCTGGACAGGGATTTTAATACACAATTTGCTTTGAAAATTCTGGTAGTGAATTTCTGGGCGTGACATCTGCCTCCGTGCCCTGCTGCTCGGCTTGTACGCAGGAGCCTCCGCCTCCAGCAACAGCTACCGCAGGTTCCTGGGTCCCGTGCCCTGCCGCCCTCAACTCACTCCTGTCCATCGCCATGCCGTGCGGACCGCCGCCGTTGCATGGGTGCTCGCTGCTGCCGCTGCTCTGCGAGAGAGAGAGGGAAACGAGAGAACAGAGAAGAAAGGAAGAAGAAGACTGTGAGGCTGACATGGGGGACCCACCTAAAAACTTTTGGTTAAAAGATAATGACCGTGATTCTATATCTATACTACTTAAAAAAAAACGTAGTGGTGGCCGTTGTTCCTATAACTATTGATCCTGACCTTTGAAACCGCCAAATCAAACAGATGAGATTCCTCCCACGATTCTCCCCTCGCTGCTGCTCAACCCGAATNCCTCTCCACCCCGACTTCCACCGTGCCGCCTCCCCCTCTCCTCCTTCCCCATTGTCGCCGCCGTCCTCCCCGGTGCTCCCATCCCTTCCTCCTCGCTGCCCCGTCTCCCCATCGTTGCTGCTGCCCCATCGCCCCTGCTCGCCCACCTCCACCGCGCTGCCTCCCTCTCCGGGCGCCCTACCCCCTGCTACCTTCCCCCACCACATCCCACTGCCTCCCTCCCCATAGTGCCATCATTCCCTGTTCCCCCTCGCCACGCCGCCTCCCCATCGTCGCCGTCCCCGCCCGCATCCACATTTGGCAACGCAGGTTCTCCGCAGTCCCCGGCAGCCAAGCAATTGTCTCTCATGGGCGGTGCCACCCCCTCGCCGTCGTTTGTCTTCTCGGCACAAATCCGAGGACCGAAGCAGCAACAGAAGGTCGCGAGACGAGCAGTGGCCGGTCACCTCATCGCCGCAGAAGGTTTGCCAAGACAGCCACGGGCGAGGCCTCCCGCTGCTCCATCCCGTCCGGGTCGGTGGGCAGGCCGTGCCGCACATTCTTTGCTTCGCCGGCCAAGGTGGCCAAGCAGGTACTCCTCCTCCATTGCTTCCGCCTTCCTCTTGATTCACTGGTGAGAATCAGTGCTTTCAACTTCCAACCTGATTTTAGAGCAAGCAGGCAATAACCTCACCAATTGGAGTCAACCGATCAACATATCTATTGATGTGCTTGTAAAATGCGGTAAGTATATTGGATCGATCATCTGTATGATTTGAGTTCAACTCGTGCTTGTATGATAGAACAGGATACATCGGTTGAATAACTAACAGAAGCTTATATTTTACAGGAAACCTACAAGAAACAGTGCTTGATTTGCTTTCCAAGTTCAGGCAAAGTAACAGCTCACTTCGAGTTCTTTTTAATTGGTGCATTATCCATTATTTTTTTGAAAATTTCTAATAACTTAATAGGAAAGACATTAATTAACTATCCCCTGCCTGCCCCTATATGCTATATATAATATAACTGTAGAACATCAAATATTTTATTTCTTTGTACTCAAATATAATCAATGTTGGTCTATTTTGCAATTTTAGTTTTGTGTGACAATCACATGTGGAACCCACATGGTACTACTTGGTAGGATCTAAGTAATTAGTTATACTTGATCTCAGGGCCGGAAGAAATTAAACCTTAACAACATTGTGAAATGCAGGGAGACTGAATCTTGGAGATAAATTACTGAAGAACTGAACTATTATTGTGAGTATAATTTACTTTCTGATCTTTTAACAAATAAGGATATTGTTTGTTAGTGGTTCTAGATTCGGTTACCGTGCCCTTTTCTCATGAGTGCAATTAGGACCGAGCTTTTGTGCGGTCTTGTCAGAGAGACTGAAAGAGTACATAGGCAGTGCATCACTTATCTGAAAATTGGTTATGAATTTTACTTCACTATATCCCTCAAGAATGGTACTAAAATCTGATTTGTGTATTGGCTTATTTTAGTCATTTGAATTCGCTCTGTCAATACAGTCCATGTTTAATGAAATCTGGAATTACATTTTGAGGTTAAGATAATTCAGTTGTTTATAGACTCAGGAACAGTGTAATGTGCTCTAGAAACATCAAAACTATTTTATCAGATCAAACATAGATGTTTATATGTGATAATTTTCAACTCTCCAAAAGCTACCATCTTTGATTATAATTTAAATTGCTACCACATGTTTGCTAAAAATATTCGAGCATCTGTTTTCCTTTGAGGAACTAAATTGAAACTGACAATTCATTTTGCACACTTACTGTTAAGTTATGAAGAAGTTAGTTCTGAAATGTATAAAGATATTTTGGCGGCCATGCTTATTGGACCTTTTTCCTTAAGCCATACTTCTGTGTCTTTTAACTGAAGTTGCTTTCTGTTTTGTAAGATCAGCCCTCCAGCATGTGGAGGTTATACAATTGGACGAATGACACCATATATCTTTTTGTTTGTTTTGAAACTGAACAAATAAGTTCTCCCAGTGAACAAAAAAATTCAAAAAGGCCATAGTTATGTGTCTTCTAATTGCTGTTGCTATGAACTGGTTCTCCCAGTGAACTGGTTTCTGACCAGGAAGAAGGACTACAAGTATGGAGGTTCTCCCAGATTGTTTCTACCGCTCTGACATGAAGCTCATAGCTGACCTTGAGAGGCTGAAGAAGATCATGTGAGTTCTGCTTAATTTTTGCTCGCTTACCATATTTTTTTAGCTTTGTTCTAGGGTGATGTAAATCTTTCAGTCTTCACAAATTTTGAGCTATTGTTAAGAATCACCAGGACTACCTCCCAGTATTGGTTGGACCATTGTGCAAACATAATTACAATATATGCTGAAATGTACAATTTCCCTTTTTTATTGTGGAACCACAGCTACAAAAGCAATTGTACCTACACTTTACAAATGTGTTTTCGACGAACGAATGAAAAAGGAGGGAAAGAGACGGGTACTGAGCAACCTTGAGCCCTTTGCAATGTCTTTCGAGTATTTACTAAAATAATTTCATTTCTCAGCATTGCATATTGTTTTGGCTGCAAGACCATTGAGAAATGCAGTTAAATTATTAAATAACTGAACTCTAATTCTGAGTAGATATTTACTTTCTAAACTTTTAACCTTGAACGATCTTCCTAACCACCTTATTTTTGAAAATCACGAGTGTCAGCTTTTAGCACATGTGCTATATTTGCAGTAACCATTGCACTTCAATTTTTACTATTTTTTATTGATGTACCTCAATGGACGCCCTATGTCTCAAGGGATTAAATTTACTGTGTTTAAGAGAAGATTATCTCAGTGTAGAACAAAGAGAAGACAAATAAGAAAAGCTCTAAACAGATTGCAACGTGCACAAAGAATATATTGTGTACAAGGATGTCCTCACAAGATAGACGAGGTACATGTCACTATTTAGTGCCTCTGTTTTTCTATTTCATAGGTAAGTGTCTAGTTTGCTCATACGCATGCCTCATGAAAGAACAACACATATTTTTTATTGTCAAAAAAAGATCTAGAATTGACTTTATTCCCTGGAGACTCTTCTCTATCAAATATATTGACAAGTTTCTAAAAGATGAGAAGTTAGAATAGACCAAAAATGCAATGTCTTCAGGTTTTGAATGCTCTTATTTACAGGAGTGGTTTGTGCCTGACTTTATCTTTGTTGCAGATCCTAAAGTAGGAATCAACACAATGTGGAACAACGATTCATCATCATTATGGCTTGGGTATTATTGGAAACTAGCTATTCCTTTTTCTTGGGAACATTATTGATGTGATGTGAATTTCATCACTGATCAGTGAGATTATTATTTCAATGGTGACCTACAGTTTTTTAAGTGCACTATGATATGCAGATATATTCAATACTCAATTATTGCATTCTTTTTAATTAGTCGGAAATTATGAATGTTTTGAACCTAGACTTATTTTTTCATTTGAAAATACCTTTTTTATTGTTCTCAAGGCATTGACAGAATGATGAGTTTAGTAGTATTGGACTATTTTTTAAGCAGTGTTTTGGAATTGCCGTAGTGATATAAATCACCACTCTTGAGAAACCAGAATCTTGTGTTGCTGGAACTGAGTTGAGATGCTGATGACACCAGTCGATCATAATCAAGTATTTCATTTTTGTCGTGAATACGGCGGAAACATTTGTTGGTAACAAAGATGTTCCTATGTTGTTAATCACTGGTTCCCTTTCTGTCCAGATTTGTGCTGTTTTTTTTCATCTACCAAACAATTAGAATTAGGCTTTTTTATGCACATATAAATTTGAATTATTTAATTTTTGGGACAGATGTGCCTACATCTTACTACCACTTTGTACTACATAAATCTTATGTATCATGTTCTTCATTTATTGTGGTAAATTGTAGGTTTCTATGGTACTGCTCCCTTCTAATTACGCATGTTGCGTATGTGTTGTTATATTTATACAATCATCAATGTTAAAGTGATATGGACTAATACCTAAACCTTACTACATAGTCTACATGGCTGTTGTACTGATGTGCAAGGGAAAAAAGAAATTGAGACAGTTATATTCGAGATCGGCAAATTAGTTTTTATTCTTCCACGCTGAGTTTCATGGTGCATGCTACAGTTAGCCTTTTAATCTGAGTTCTTGCATGCTGTAGTTAGTCTTTTTAGCTTAGTCCAAATAATGGTATTAGCATTGTGTTCAAGGTGGGTTGAGGATTCAGAGAAGCTTGAAACGGTAGAGGAAAAAAAATCTTATTTTAGGTGAAGGTGCTCCACAACAATAGGCTTCTTTCCAAAGAGATGCAAGATTGGACCAAATCGATTAAGGCAAAGTCATGTTTCCAGCTACATACAAAATTGGAATTGATGCATATGTTTTTTTCTTACAAGATTGACATAACGATATTTCTGCTATATTAAGGCTTTCGTTATAACAATTAGCATTCAATGATTATTTAAGATCTTTTTACCTGATGCCACCCGAGGTTGACTGTATTGTTTTTTCCGTTGCAACGCATGGGCACTCAACTAATAGTATTAAAAAAACAATTAAGTTATCAACATGACATGTGGGCCATGTCTATTAACAAATGTGTTAAAACCCTTTTTCAAAATGTGTCATTGACATATGGTCCACCCTAGCCTAAAAATTTGATTTAATACCTTTAACCAACCTCTCTGACACTGACATGTCGACCCCTGGCCATGAGATGGTCAAGTTGACTGACTGAGGCCCCACCTGTCATTGACTGCGGGACTTTTTCCTTTGAAAAATAATGGTTTACAAAAAGAAAAGGCTGTGGGCCCTCTCTGGCAGTGACACAAGATATTTTGCAATACAAAAATAATTCCAAAGTTTGAATAAATGGCAGAACAGTAAGATTTGATATTTATTTTGATTTAATTCAAATTTGAAACTTTGAAAGGCCATAACTCTCTCATTTTAAATCAGATTTCAATGAATTTTTCACCAAACTTCTTCTAAAATCAAGACCTACCCAATAGCACTAGTTTTGCATTTTTATCCCATTTCTAGATGTTTCCCCTTTTGCGTTAGACTAGGATAGCCGATCGTTAATTCGTCATTCGTCGAGCAGGATACGTCGATGAACGACGAAAAAGCCGCAACAGCCAACGAGGAGTAATTAGCTGAGCAAGGCAAGTCGCTACGTTCCCCTCTTTGAGCATGTTGATCCTATGTTTATAAATGTGTTGATTGCAAATAAAATTGCATGTTAATTATAAAATGCGTACCTAAACTTCTTTGCAAGCCTTCTTTGAAATTGTCACCTATATATACATCCTTGTTGCTTGAGTCTATAATTATGCGAGGTCAATTATTGACACTGCTTAGAATTGCTTGTTTAGACAACTACAAACTCCATGTTGGATATATGGATGTGAATGTGGTAATCACTCGGTGTGAGTGATTATCGGAAGACGGATGGAGACATGAGCACCACCTGCAACTCAAAACCCATTGCGAAAACCAAAAACTTAATAAAACAAAATAATTTCGACTAGAGTGACACGGATAGAATATGGATGGTTCTATGAAAGGGCCAACCGTCGACCCTGGTCTGTTAAGGACCAAGTCAAGAAACTATGCAGGAAACGAACAAAGTACAACCATATTTCTCGAATGGGTATAGACCCGATGGACTAGATAACCCGAGTGGGGCGACACCCCAGTCATGGTGGTTTTGTATGTGAATGGTTGTGATGTTGTCATGAAGTGCTGTGGTGATTAATGACGCGTCGAATCCTAAAATGCACCCTAATTATATATAATGTAACCGCCTAATACCCCGGGAGCACCAGGACTCCTCTCATAATCAGTTCAAGGTAGGGTTGGGCACTGAGGTGCAATGAGGGTTCATAGTCCTTGGAGCTGGTGTCGCAATGAGAGGGGGACAAAACAACCTGGCCATGACAAGTCTCATGTGCTGGGTGCATCACGTAGTGCAGGATTAAAAGCGTACATCCACTACAATGTGAGTAAATAAATCTATTCAAATAGCCCTGCTCATGGTTAATTGAGCGTCGGGACTTGTACTACTTTTAACTAGCCACATAAGTTTTAATCTTGCTTAGAATAGGATTGGAAGGGAATGTGTGACCTTGCCAGGTGTGTGGGAAGGTCGAAATGGCAAAGAATGTGTAAAACTGGATGCGAGGGTAAACTGGACTAAGCGAGGCTTTGGGAAAGTGGATGAACCCTCGTGGATTAACGACAACTTCAATTTAAATTTGTTTTCAGTTAAAACTGCTAAGTCATAGGTTTGTGAAATGAATTGTGAAATCTAGCTTTATGCTAATAAGCCGGGCCATTCTTGAACCCTTGTGTGCACTAAATGCATCCTGCAGTAGTGGCTTGGTGAGTACGGTTGGTACTCACCCTGGCTTAATTAACTCTTTTAGAGGAAGGTGTTGGAGCCGATCCATACACCTATGTTGACAAGGAAATGCCAAAGACGGTGGAGTAGGGACCTAGGTTCACCAGTCGCTGCCTATGGAATAAGATGGATTGCTGCTGCTTCGCTTTCGCTACCTTATCTACCTCTTTTGGTGTTTGGAATTGTAATTGGCCATGCTTGGTCTATTTGGGTCCCACTCGGGCAACCCTTGTATTGGGGCGTAGCCAAGGCCGCAACCCCCAAAGTCCACGGAATCATCCACACCGATAAAATCCAAGAAGACTAAAAGGGTGTGGCGAGTCAAGAAACCACAATCATCCGTCTCACCATCTCCAGAGCCAGATGTCGCGAAAAATTAGTTGAAACGGAGAAGTCCCGCTCGTTGGACTTTAAATAATGAGTCCTCGGCCCAAAGGTAAACTCGGTAGTTATCTCATATTTACTTTTTCCAAACTGCATATTTGATTTTCCAATTTGTATTTGCATATTTGATTTCCAAATTATATTTGAATTTCCAACCCTTTGCATTTTCAAAATCCGATTTCTAACAATCCAAATTTGAGATATGACATGATAGTGGGCTGATCTCTCTTAAAATGAAGCCCCACTAATTGCAAACTTTGGAGTCATGTTAGGTGGTCCCCTAATCTTCTCTCTTTGAAAATCAAAATGGGACCACTTCGGTTTTTAAAGAGGTCTTAATTGGCATCTTTCTTGAAAACAATTTTTCACTTTTATTTAGTGGGAGGTGCCATCATTCTAACCTTGAAAGGAGAGCACCATTGGAACCAAGGAGGGGTCGGCCAAACCAAGGGCAGCTCCCCCCTATAAAAGCTGCCCTGAGGTCTTTGCTCTCATTGCTTCAAACCAAGTTGCATTAGTTTGCTCTTGAGTTCTCTCTTTCTCTCATAGTTTCTCTCATGTTCATGTGTCGAGTTTGAACAAAAATATTTCCTTCTTTCTCTTGCATTCAAGAATATGTCGTGGTGTGTTCTCACCCACAAAATGTTTTTTCGGGGTGTCACTACCCACAAGGACAATTTTGTGGGGGCAAACAAGCTCCACAAGAACGACTAACTCATGGACGGCTAACCGGCTTAACATAACATATTCTTCGAGTTTCCCTTGCTGAAATGATGAATAGTTGCTCTGTTCTTATTTTCCTCTAGTGCTTAATTTATAGCTTAGTCTTCACCTTAGTTTTGGAGTTTGTTGGTCAAAAATCTTTGCCTTAAACTTCAAACTTGTGGGTTGCATATGCATGATCTAAGTCTAGGTTGTTGTTCGATATGAACTGGTGAAATAGAGTTGCTATGATGTTTCCCTAAGTGATACTGGAATTCCGGAGCATTTGATTTTCAAAATGATAAAATCTATACGTTCCTTAATTATGACAAATACCCACCAAAGTCATTTGATGATCTTATTGAATAACCTGTACTCATATGTTGCTTGTTGTTACATTGAATTTTATCAAATGGTTGTGACCCTTGTAAGATTCTTTTCATGCCTTCTTGATCAAGATAGTCAAACACGTGCACCCACCATATATGCTTAATTTCCACAATGGAGATTAGCAAAATCATGTCATTTACCCACCATAGTTGTTTTACCTCTACAATGGGGGTTAGAAACGTTTTCATCCACCAAATAAGTACTCCACAATGTTAGTCAAAATGTCTCTCCTAATAGTTTGCAATAAGAGATCGCTGAAGAAAAAAAATGTGAGAAGGAAGACAGAAGGTAGAAAATATTCTCAATCATTATGACAAGAAAAAAATAAGAAAAATAAGAAAAGGAGTGCTCATAGATATTTTTGAGCAATCATGAAAAAAATAGTTGAAAGAAAAATTAGCCATATCTCATGTTAGGACAAAAAGAGAGCTAATGACAAAGGAGTACCATATACACCTTCCACATCTCATGTTAGGAACAAAAGAGAGCTAATGACAAAGGAGTACCATATACACCTTCCACCTTATAGCCACACACCTTGCACATCTTGATCAAGGTTGCATGATTTGTTTTCTCCTTGGATCCTCTTTTTGGTTTTGCAATAAATGTGATGCAAGTATTGCCACATCTTTTATTCATACCCTGAGCTCCACATATAAACATTTAGAAGTAGGATGATAAAAGACATAATTCATACATATTGAGTGATCGAGAGTATCATTCAAGTAACTTTGTTTTAATTGTGCAAATTCTTGAAAACCTCTGGAATGAGAGTTCAACAAGGAGTAAGTGTTTGGTGCTCTACGACCCATTCTATTCTGAAACTTCCCAAGGCGAGGAGAAGCTAGAAGCCCCACGAAGGAATAAGGTAATAAAGGTAAAGGACTGTTGCTGGTTTATTCAAATTTTAGGTAGAAGGATATGTTGTATGCATAGTACTATTGTGAAATAAAACATGGGTAGCAACTCTTGATCAACAACCTAAAGTTTTATCTTTACTCGAAACAAGCAAAGGTTTAGCCTGAGGGTGTTGTTGACGGTTGTTAAGTACCAATTTCGACCACCAACTAGCACAATGAATAAAGGGAGAATTAGCATTTCTTACACATATATCAATAATAAATAAGATAGTTCTACTAGACTTGGAGAATAAACATGATTGCAGAGATTATACATCAAAATGAAAGAGAAATGAAGCCGGCATGCAAGGAAACACACCCTTCGGTGAATCACATGCGAGCACATGGATTGACGGGCTCACAAGTTAGCTCAAACCAACTTAAAGTGGGGCCGACCACCCAGGAACCTACCAAGGGGCCCACCTGTTAGCTACACACCAAAGGCGGTGGCCAATGGCAGTGGGATGGGTTCGGCCGAACCCTTGGTTCGGTCGAACCATGCTTGGCACGTCCGGCACACTCCTTCCACGTCACTACTCCTCATTCACTCCTAATGGCAGTTATGCCTGTTTCCCGGTCCAAAACCGACCTAAGCAACCTGTCGAAACTTGGTTTCGGCAATAAGAAATTGGGAGTAGCAGTCAAACGCCAAACATGATGGGTTAGTTGGAAAAGGGATTTAGACAGGTTCAGGCCCTCTCAACGAAAGGTAATACCCTACTCCTGTTTCGGGGATTCGATCCGCCGAGTGGTTTCTTGATCTCTTGATCTCGTGATCTCATATTCTCTCGCTATATCGCTCTCTGAAATTCTCTATGCTTTCGTCTTATCTTCTCCCTCCCTCAAGGGACGCCCTACCCTCCTTATATAATCTTGGAGGGTAGGTTTACAAGTCGGAGACCTAATCACACTCTATGTCGGATTCCTTAATCTTACCAACTTTGGACTATAGGCCGTTACCTTATCACAATGGTAACGTAATACCCAAGTCTTAAGCCGGTTTACATAATCATGAGTCATAACCTATACCCTATGGTAAGTTGGATAAGCTAGCCGTGAGGGTATTCGGTACCCATAATCTCCACAGTAGCCCCTAAGACCTTCACAGTCGACGGGATAACTTTGCCTCGAACCAAAATAACACATAGCCGAATAACTCCTTAGCCGAATGCTTCTATCGCCAAGTGCTTTCATCATCTTTGCCTGAGTCTCCCGAGTGCTTTATCACCCAATAGAAAGACTGTGAAGGGCTGAAAACATTTGAAAAATTTTCTTAAGAATAAATATTTAGGTGCATCAACTGATGCACCTAATTAGGTGTAGCCCCGACTATGTGGTTAGTTAAAACAAACTAAGCATATAGTCAAGAACTATAATAATCATACTCATCCGAATTAAATAAATGCTTAGCCTAAGCTAAAAGCAATCATAAAAACTCATATAACACATAACCTCATAATCAAGGCATAGTGTATAATGAATCCGAGTACTCAGCAAGCTCATGCTTATCCGAGTCGTTTTGCCCGAGTCATCTCGGAACATACAACTAAGCCAATTCTCATGAATAGAAAATCCGATTTAATAAACTCAAAATAAATTTATTAGTCATCTGAAAAATGAGACCAAAAATATTAAATAGCTCCAGCCATAATATTGTTCTTAATCAGAAAAGCACACCAAGGTGGCAAATTAGCATTGATATAATAGAAAATCAAATGCTTTGTAAAAAACCAAACAGCTCCTGCAAACTATAAAAAGTTACCAGGACAGTTATAAAGAACCTTACTGTTTGTCACCTTCCAAGTTGCATCGTAACAACCTTCAACAAGTTGTGTAACTGCTGTATGAAAGGATTTTAAAGGCATTGGGCAATGAGACACGCGCATATTGCCAGGGCAAATCTGCTTAAGTCCCTAGAGACACGTGTCAAGCTAACACCTATAATATGGGTCGTAAGCTCCTCATAGGTCTCGGCCCAAACACGAGAGAGCTTACCGATACCCTAAAATTTCTGAAGCGCCGTTGTCTTCCCCGCCGCTTCATCTTCCAAAAATTTCCCCTTTCGCGCTCTTGTTCACAGACTCTTCATAGAAACCTAGAACTCATGCTCAACCAAATCCATCCATCTGGAAGCTCAAGCTCCATCAGGATTCATCACGCGCAACCAGTCTCGCGACATCTCCTCCAAAAAATCCCCGCTCCTGCCCTAGATCCACTTTCCCTAATCTGCATCCATGGCAGAACAGAGAGAAATCCCTTTCGACCAATGGGCATCCTTGGACGTGAAGGAATCGACGCTGCGGGAGATGGTGAAGGACGGAGTTCTTCCGGCCGAGGAGATCATCGATTGGCGCCCGGCGTTTGGCGAAGAGTTCCCGACCCCAAACACCGATGAGATCGTAGTCTTCACCCACTTCTTTTATTGCGGATTTGGTCTTCCCACTTCCGAATTTTTCCGTGGCCCCCTGGAATACTACGCTCTCCAACTTTATCATTTGAACCCAAATTCTATTCTGCACATTGCCATTTTCGTCCATGTATGCGAAGTTTTCTTGGGCATCCTTCCACACTTCAATCTCTTCCGCCGCATGTTCTCTCTCAAGGCCCACCCAACCAAAGACAATCCTTGTGTTGTTGGTGGCGCCGGCTTTCAACTTCGCGGAACTCTCCGCAAAGATTACTTCCCTCTTCCTCTGAAATCTTCCAACAAGGGCTGACACACAAATTGGTTTTATATCTCGAACCCAGCCCCCAGCTTGCCCGACTTCATCGGCCTCCCACCCATCCAAAGGGCTAACTAGAACACCATGCCAGAAGGGCAAGACTGGTTAGAAGAGAACAACCTCTTGGCTAAAATCCTTGGGAGCTGAAGAATATGGGCCTCCAAGGAGAACAAATCACTCGGCACTTCATCAAAAGCCGACTAGCTCCCATCAAGGAAAGATCTAAGCCAGCATTTGAATACGAAGGTCAGAGTGACCCCAACCGGGAGGATCGTGAATCCCTGAACTTCCAGGTCTTATGCGCTTGTATGTACAAGATTTTCTCTTCTGGAATTGCAGTGGAGTACAGCAACAAGTTGTCGGTTGCTCCCTTTAGTCTTCTTCGACCACCCCCTCCGGTAAATAGACTCTGCAACTCGTATAATCCTTCAATTTATTTATGTTCATCAATATGTCTCAAGAGTACTGCTTGCAGGCAAATGCTTTGATCATCTCTCGGCCGTACAAGGTTTATCATGAAGATATGCCAACCGAGCCAGCCACCAAGAAGCCAACCGGCGGACCAAAAATCAAACCTGCGGTTAAAGGCAAAAGAGCTGTTGCTGCTGTTGAAGAGACTAGCAAACGTGTTAGCAAAAGGAGGCTGGTCATGGATGACTCTGACGAAGTGGCGTAACAAACCCAAACTCCAAAGGCTAACATAAGCTCGCCGAGGCCATCCACAAGATCTGCTCCAAAAATCAGGAAGTCCAATAGGTACCCCTCATATAACTGGATTTGTCTTCTCATTCAAATCCTGCTTGTCTCCATCTTAATCTTCCTTATCTTCCTCTGCAGAAAACCTCAAGATATAGATCCCATCGGGCAGGCAGAAAAAGTAAGCACATCTGCAACACCGGAAAAATCAAAATCTGCTGAAGAATGGTCTCAGGACCCTCTCCCGAGTAAGGATATCCCAGAATAGGAGCCCCCGACTGCCAGCCGGGACATCTCGACTAGGAACCAGCCGGACGAGGACAAACAAGGCCCATGTAGTCAAGAAACACCGGTCGAGGACCCAGCTCCAAGAATTGGTAAGCTTCAAATAGTCTTTAGACTCTTGTCTTGAATATATTTTCCAATATCCATCTCATTCGTCATCCTTAGAGCAAGCAACCGAAGAGGAGGAAATTACCCGACTGAAATCCTCTGAAGACTTAGTTCCTCAGATAAAAATCGAATGGCGAGATGCGGAAGGCAAGAAGCAGGGCATTGTCTTGAACAAAAAGAAAGAAGCTGAAGAATGCGACATGCTCGTCGCCAACCTTACCAAGGCATCTCGACTGTTGAGTGTATGTATAAATCTCTCGTATCTCGACCATATAACCTTGTGTAGTTGACTGATTCAATCTTCATAACGCAGAGAATTCATCGTCGCTCAATGGCCAAGTCAGACACTCTCGAGAAGTTGGTGCCTCACGTCAACTCTCTGGAGAACATCCAGCAAAAACTCAAGGAAGCCAGAGAAGAAGCAGCGGTTCGAGAAGTCGTCTTGAGGGAGGAAATCAATAAGCTTCGAGATATGAATCTAAAACTTCGTGGTTCAATCGGAGGTAATAGAAATCAACTTGTCTTGTTCTTGTATAATCTGTTTGATTCTGACGATTCCAAATCTTCATGTTGTAGCCAATGTATTTGAGATCGACTCCCTCACGGCTCAATTGAAAAAGGCTGAAACCGACAATACCAAGCTTGAGTCTGACAAGAACAAGGCTTTAGAAGAAATTCAAGGTAACCCCTGGGACTTGTACTCTTCGATCCATCTGATCTCAGTTATTTATGCAATCTGAATCATATCAAACTTGTAGCTAATAGAATAAAATCCCATGCTCAATTTGAAGTCTTCGCCGAAAAAGTCCGGAGGGCCGAAAGAGTTAGGGATGATATTGCTAATGCAGCCACGCCAATACTGTCGGCACTCTATGAAAACAGTCTCGGGACAAGCTCTTTGGACGCGGTTGAAGTCTTTGATAAACTCAGGACAGCACCGAAGATGCTGCTGTCATGAGTGTGAGTCAAACCTTGGCTATGATGAAGTCACTCTATCCTCGGGTAGATATAAACTCCATAGGAGAAGGCTTCGCTGATGGTTCCACCAATGAGCAGGCCTTAGAGCTGATTAATGAAGCACAAGAGACGGCCAAAAAGATTGCTGCTGACATGGTGGGAAACTTCGAAGGATAGATTTGCTGATGTAGACATTGTTAAAATATAACTTTGTAATTTCTTGATTTATTTATGCTTGTGCTCTAATCTGAGTCTTCGCATTTAATTTCTTAAAAACTTTCGTCCGACTGTCATCAAGCCTAGACTTGATTAAGCCATCAAAAAATTTTCAGTCCTTATTTGCTGAACTCAAACCAGAACAGTAAACAATGATAAACCAAGTATGAATAAGTCACTATTGATAAAAAACATTGCACTTTATTAGTATTCATCATAGCCCCCGACTGGCAACTCAAGAAGTCATCTTACTTGAAGTCGGCAGTCGAGAAAAAACATGATACAATAAGCTTAGGTATAATATCGACGAAGGTGCTCAATATTCCAAGAATTCTCCACCATGGTCCCATCTTCACGCTTTAGACGATATGCTCCTGGCCGAGTGACCTCAGTGATTATATAGCATCCTTCCCATAATGGAGATAGCTTGTGTCGACCCTTTGTGGTTTGAATCTTCCATAGAACCATGTCGCCAACAATAAAAGCTCGTGACCGAATGTTGCAATTATGATAACACCGAAGTCCTTGAAGATATCTTGCCGACTGAACCAATGCGGCCTCATGAGCCTCTTCTAGTTGGGTCAAGTCGTCAACTCTGTCTTGATCATAGCGTTCATCATTGAAACTACGAACTCGAAGAGATTCATACTCCATCTCACTCGGCAACATTGCTTCGGCCCCATAAACCAAGAAAGGAGACTGGTCGGTAGCCTGACTAGGTGTAGTCCGCAGTGACCACAATTCCAAAGGTAACTCTTCGACCCATCTTCCAGCATAAGGACTTAGTCTATCAAATACTCGGGCCTTGATGCCTTGAAGAACCATACCATTGGCGCGTTCGACTTGTCCGTTGCTTCTGGGGTGTGCCACCGATGCATAGCAAATCTTGATTCTAAAATCTTTGCAGAACTCTTTGATGACACCTCTGGTGAACTAAGTCCCGTTATCGGTTATGATTCTGTTCGGAACACCAAACCGGTGCACGATGTTTAGAATAAAATCTCGCGCCTTATCCGCGGTTATTGTAGCAACTGGCTTAGTCTCAATCCACTTGGAAAACTTGTCAATCGTGACGAACAGATGCGTAAATCCTCCTGGAGCCTTCTTGAAAGGACCAACCATATCCAAGCCCCATACCGCAAAAGGCCATGATAAAGGGATTGTTTGTAGCTCTTGGGCTGGGACATGGCTTTGTCGAGCGAAGAACTAACAACCTTCACACGTACAGACCACCTTGTCAGCGTCGGGGACCGCTATGAGCTAGAAGAAACCTTGCCTGTAAGCCTTGCCCACCAATGTACGCGCCGCAGCATGACTGCCGCATATGCCAGAATAAATATCTTGCAACAACTGTCGTCCCTCCTCAAGCGTGACACATCTCATCAGAACTCCAGAAGGGCTTCTCTTATACAATTCCGAATTGACTATGACATAACCTTGACTGCAACGTCGGACTCGTTCCTCATCATGACGGTCTTCCGGCAGCTCTTGCTGAGTCAAAAACTTGATGAATGGTGTCCTCCAGTCGGCGTCAAGCATGGCAACTTGGTCTGTAGCTTCTTCATTGGGGACTGATTTCTTAGCAACAGTCGGCTCGTAGAGATGTTCCACGAAAACGTCAGTCGGGGCGGCTTCTCGCTGGGACCCAAACTGCGCTAACTGATCTGCCGCTTCATTGTTGTGCCTCAAGACGTGAGATAACTCCAGTCCATCAAACTTGTCCTCAAGCTTGCGAACTTCTTGTCGATAGGCCTCCATGGTATCATTCAAACAAAACCAATCCTTCATTACTTGGTTGACCACCAGCTGGGAATCTCCTCGCACGATCATCCGTCATATCCCGAGTGAAACAGCAAGTCGTAGGCCATGAAGTAATGCTTCGTACTTGGCCACATTGTGTGTGGCAGGAAAATGTATATGAAGAACATACCGTAGCCTCTCCCCAGTATGGGAAATCAAGATGACTCCTGCTCCCAACCCGGTGACTCGTTTGGACCCGTCAAAGTGCATGGTCCAGTACTGCAGCTCTTCCCTAGGTACATTTATTAGTGATATGCCCTAGAGGCAACATTGGGATGTTGTATATATCACAGACTATGTTTATGATTCAGTGCTTTGTTCCTTGAAATAGACAATATTATTCTTGATCAATGAGTATGTGACTTATTCATGAGACTCTTAATGTTACAATGATGCTATTTCAAAATGATCCCTGATCGTATATCATATGAGGAACAAATATGATTTAAAGATCAGTATATGTATTGATTGATAATCATGTCTCATGGATCATGGTATAGAGATACCAATCAATAATATGGACATATGTTGGATAGACCCGCCATGAGACACTGCAGAGATTCTATGTGTCATCAGTTGGTCTCAAGTACTGTTTCTGTAGAATCCTTAGACTTGAGATCATCACGGTTCCCAACATATGTAGTAGCTTATTTTGGGATTACTAAACACTACTCCGTAACTGGGTAGTTATAAAAGTAGTCCTCGGGTTTGCTATGAAATATGTAGTGCGATGTGGATGGTCAAGATAGAATTTGCCTCTCCTTATGGGAGAGATATCTCTGGCCCCTTGATGTAATGGATTATGGAAATGCATGGCCATGCTAAGTGATTGAGGAGTCAATCACAAGTTTATAATCCATCACGGAATCGAGAGAGCGATTGAGCTATTAAGAGGATGGCACAGGTCTCACCTTGAGCTCAATCTATATCGTGAGGCAAAGGGATTTGTACATGAGAACATTACAGGTTCAGCCGATATGATCTTTACATATACTTTGGACGTTAATATGCCTTGCTAGGGGCCGCTATTAACAGGTTGACCGGAAAGGCATTTCCGGGTCGCGACCAAGTATATGTGAACCTACAGGGTCGCACGCTTAACGGGTTGGAACACTCATTCGAATGTGATTCGGATGTGGGCTCAGTTCGGATAGGGATCTGAGTAGACTCCTTTTGGGCTTTGGTCCACGAGGCCCAAGCAGAGAGGTCTATATATATGGAGGTGAGGGGCTGAGGGAGGTACTCATCTGTTCATCTCGAGCATAACCCTAGCCGCCACCTCCAAAGCCAAACCCTAGCCACTCCCGAGTGCTAGCACACTTGCGATCGGTGCTCCAGTCCCGTATGTGTGGATACCGGTGGAGACGCTGCTCGTTGCGGCGTAGATTGGCGTCAACAACTGGCAGATTGGATCTGCTCCTGGTGCGGCTAATCGCGTGGAGGAGACGATCTATTCGTGGCGATCGACTACTTCCACTACTACCTCGACGCACTTGGTTAGACCGGCTTCTCCAACTCTAATTCCGCTGCGCATGAATTAGAAAAGTTTAGTGGTAACGATCCATGATCCTATCTTCGCATGATGTCCTGGTGTGCGCGGTAGAAAAGTTTTGTTTTCTGCTATCATAGCCTACGTGCTATCCTTTAGTGGTATCAGAGCGATCTTGCTTAGTTTGTGATCTGGATCAGCGCATATGTGATATGCGGTAGTAGTAGATTGGATCTATTGCAGTCTAGATCAATCGTTTCATGTGATGGATCGATGGTAGCACGGGTTGATAAGATCAATCGGTGAATAGGGGTTAGATGAGGCGCAGATTGTATCGCTACTAGTGCCTTTGAGATTGTCTCGGATCGGCATAAGGTGGTTATGTCGAATACTAGTAGGTTATGGATCTGAATGCCTTAAGATTATATTGCTACTAGTGCCCTTGAGGTTGTCTCGGATCGGCATAAGGTGGTTATGTCGAATACTAGTAGGTTATAGATCTGAATGCCTTAGGGTCGTATCACTACTAGCGTCCTTGAGATTGTCATGGATAGGCATAAGGTGTTATGCCGAATCCTAGTAGGATACAGATCTGATAGCATTGGGCCATTGGAAAAACTAGCTTCCTTGAGAATGTCTCGGATCGGCATAAGGTGGTTGTGCCGAATAGTTTTTCCATAGCGATTTCATAGATTGGATCTGTGAATTTCGTAGGGTGGTCAGGGCCCTATACATATGAATGTATGAGATGTATGTGATGCATGTAACATTTGTTCATGGCCTGTGTGTCATGATATTTCAGCTATTGTTAGCTGTCTATATTGTATTTGATGACCTGCGTGTCGACCATAGTGCTTGAATACATCTTTGTAATCTTCAATTTATAGGTATTATAGGTAGTAGCTTAGATTTGATGTTACAAGTCTTCAAGCATGGTAGCCTACATGGAGATGGATATTCTCTTTAGGCCATACTGATTCACAGTTAAATGTGTTTATCTGTGATGTTTACTATCTTTTGGTATGGTAGGATTGAGTCCCTCATAAAATTAAGTGTTATGCTTTTCCATATGTTGTACCAAAAGATGATGGTATCGCCATTATTTGGGGTAGATATTGGACATCTACATGCGGAAACATTTGGTTTACTTAACAATGTTATGAAAACAGTTTTGGACCTTGGGGCATAGGTTGGGGTTGGGCCATATTGATGTCACCCAACAAACAAGAGTCACATACTGATGTGATTAGCAAAGTGTTGCTTACCCATGTCACTCATCTCCTAGCCGTGATGCCAAAGCTCACTAGGAACTAGTGAAATGAGGATCTTGACCCACTCTGTAACTTGGAGGGAGTTTTGTT
The DNA here is from genome assembly GCA_008326285.1 of Oryza officinalis. Taxonomy (NCBI): domain Eukaryota; kingdom Viridiplantae; phylum Streptophyta; class Magnoliopsida; order Poales; family Poaceae; genus Oryza; species Oryza officinalis. Next base: position 2,403,145 of record BDMV01000003.1, on the reverse strand, counting down.
GCAAAACACATAGTGGGAGTCTTTTGTTAAATATTTTAATAAAAGATGAACATAAACATAGTGCTAAACTTTGCATATTCTTATGTTGTAGATCATGTCAACTAACGCCTCATCCAGTACTTTTAATTTGCGGTCTATTCTTGAGAAAGAAAAGCTCAATGGAACAAACTTTTTGGATTGGTATCGCAACTTGAGAATTGTTCTCAATCAAGAGCGCAAGGAGTATGTCCTTGAGTCTCCTTATCCAGATGACTTGCCTGATAATGCTACTGCGGCTGCACGGAGGGCTTATGAGAAGCAGACTAATGATTACCTCGATGTGAGCTGTCTCATGCTTGCCACAATGTCCTCTGAGCTTCAGAAGCAATATGAGAACACTGACGCCTACAATATCATTGCGGGGTTGCATGGCATGTTTGAGAACCAAGCAAGGGTTGAGAGGTTCAACACTTCAAAGTCCTTGTTTGCGTGCAGGTTTGCAGAGGGGAATCCCGTCAGCTCTCATGTGGAATCGTGTCTGGTGGGTACAGTTGCGCACCTCTGATCAGAGTAAAACTATTCGAATAGCCGTGCCCGCAGTTATGGGCGATCAACCAGATTCACCGTGATTAGTCCCACATGTTTAATTAATTTGACTTAATGAACTGGTGTAGTTCAGGTGGAATGGTTGGGCCTGTTCAACGTGGTTGTAGCGTTGTTCAGTGAAGATTTAATATTGCCTTAATTAAACAACTGTTTTACTGTTTTAAAATATAAAGGTTTTCAACCGCTTTTCTGCAAATAGCCATAAGCCTCCCTTTGTCTCCCCTTTGCACGTTTGCATATTGGGTGTGGCTTGTTGAGTATGGTGGTTGTACTCAGCCTTGCTATTATTCCCCTTTTTCAGAAGTGTAGTGCTTCTGAACCGAAGATGAAGTTAGAGGACCAAGGCTCAGACCCCAGTTGAGTTTGCCTGAGGAGTGGAGCAGAAGCCCCGCTAGGATCGCCTTTTTCCGCTGTTGTTTTCTTTTTGGTGTGAGGACTAAGTGCCTCTGTTGTAAGTATTTATCGCTTTATTTACGTTTGGGTCTGTTTATTGATTTGTCGTTTTGTGTACCCTGGTTGATGCCTAGACAGGGACTTAATACACAAAATGGTTTGGAAATTTGGGAAAATTTCCGGGCATGACAGTAATGGATTATGGAAATGCATGGCCATGATAGGTGATTGAGGAGTCAATCACAAGTTTATAATCCATCACGGAATCGAGAGAGCGATTGAGCTATTAAGTGGATGGCATAGGTCTCGCCTTGAGCTCAATCTATATCGTGAGGCAAAGGGATTTGTACATGAGAACATTACAGGTTCAGCCGATATGATCTTTACATATACTTTGGAGGTTAATATGCCTTGCTAGGGGCCGCTATTAACAGGTTGACCGGAAAGGCATTTCCGGGTCGATACCAAGTATATGTGACCCTACAGGGTCGCACGCTTAATGGGTTGGAACACTCATTCGAATGTGATTCGGATGTGGACTCAGTTCGGATAGGGATCCGAGTAGACTTCTATTGGGCTTTGGTCCACGAGGCCCAAGCAGAGTGGTCTATATATTTGGAGGTAAGGGGCTGAGGAAGATCATTATCTGTTCATCTCGAGCATAACGCTAGCCGCCACCTCCAGAGCCAAACCCTAGCCGCTCCTGAGTGCTAGCACACTTGCGATCGGTGCTCCAGCCCTGTACGTGTGGATACCGGTGGAGGCGCTGCTCGTTGCGGCGTAGATTGGCGTCGACAACCGGCAGATTGGGTCTGCTCCTGGTGCGGCAAATTGCGTGGATCTGTTCATGGCGATCAACTACTTCCACTACTATCTCGACGCCCGTGGTTGGACCGGCTTCTCCGACTCTACTTCCGCTGCGCTACGTGTCTAGTGGTAACGATCCATGATCCTATCTTCGCATGATGTCCTGGTGTGCGCGGTAGAAAAATTTTGTTTTCTGCTATCGTAGCCTACGCGCTATCCTTCAGTGGTATCAGAGCGATCTTGCCTAGTTTGTGATCTGGATCAGGTCATATGTGATATGCGGTAGTAGTAGATTGGATCTATTACAGTCTAGATCAGTCGTTTCATGTGATGGATCGATGATAGCATGGGTTGATAAGATCAATCGGTGAATAGGGGTTAGATGAGGCGCAGATTGTATCGCTACTAGTGCCCTTGAGATTGTCTCGGATCGGCATAAGGTGGTTATGTCGAATACTAGTAGGTTATGGATCTGAATGCCTTAAGATTATATTGCTACTAGTGCTCTTGAGATTGTCTCAGATAGGCATAAGGTGGTTATGTCGAATACTAGTAGGTAATAGATCTGAGTGTCTTAGGGTCGTATCACTACTAGCGTCCTTGAGATTGTCTCAGATAGGCATAAGGTGTTATGCCGAATGCTAGCAAGATACAGATCTGATAGCATTGGGCCATTGGAAAAACTAGCTTCCTTGAGAATGTCTCGGAGCGGCATAAGGTGGTTGTGCCGAATAGTTTTTCCATAGCGATTTCATAGATTGGATCTGTGAATTTCGTAGGGTGTTCAGGGCGCTGCCCTGAAACCCACGGGGGGCGGCCCCCCCTCGACCCCCCGCCCGCCGTGCAGAACCCCCCTTTGTACAGCGTCACGTGTTCACATCGTTAGGTAGAATACGATTCTACGTCTAACTTGTTTTTGCAGGGAATGATGTGAATAGTATGGCCCTATGACATATGAATGTATGAGATGTATGTGATGCATGTAACATTTGTTCATGGCCTGCGTGTCATGATATTTTAGCTATTGTTAGCTGTCTGTATTGTATTTGACGACCTGTCTGTTGACCATAGTGCTTGAATACATCTTTGTAATCTTCAATTTATAGCTATTATAGGTAGTAGCTTAGATTTGATGTTACAAGTCTTCAAGCATGGTGGCCTAAAGGAGTAATGTGGACGATGGAGATCATCTACACCTATATGGAGATGGATATTCTCTTTGAGCCATACTGATTCACAGTTAAATGTGTTTATCTGTGATGTTTACTATCTTTTGGTATGGTAGGATTGAGTCCCTCATAAAATTAAGTGTTATGCCCTTCCATATGTTGCACTAAAAGATGATGATCACCGTATGGTCGGTCTACCAAAGTAGAGTGCTATCGGTTATCGTCATTATTTGGGGTAGATGTTGGACATCTACATGCGGAAACATTTGGTTTACTTAACAAGGTTATTAAAACAGTTTTGGACCTTGGGGCATAGGTTGGGGCCGGGGCATATTGATGTCACCCAACAAACAAGAGTCACATACTGATGTGATTAGCAAAATGTTGCTTACCCATGTCACTCATCTCCTAGCCGTGATGTCAAAACTCACTAGGAACTAGTGAAATGAGGATCTTGACCCACTATGTAACTTAGAGGGAGTTTTGTTGCAAAACACATAGTGGGAGTCTTTTGTTAAATAGTTTAATAAAAGATGAACATAAACATAGTGCTAAACTTTGCGTATTCTTATGTTGTGATCATGTCAACTAACGCCTCATCTAGTACTTTTAATTTGCGGTCTATTCTTGAGAAAGAAAAGCTCAATGGAACAAACTTTATGGATTGGTATCGCAACTTGAGAATTGTTCTCAAGCATGAGCGCAAGGAGTATGTCCTTGAGTCTCCTTATCCAGATGACTTGCTTGATAATACTACTGTGGCTGCACGGAGGGCTTATGAGAAGCAGACTAATGATTACCTCAATGTGAGCTGTCTCATGCTTGCCACAATGTCCTCTGAGCTTCAGAAGCAATATGAGAACACTGACGCCTACAATATCATTGTGGGGTTGTGTGGCATGTTTGAGAACCAAGCAAGGGCTGAGAGGTTCAACACTTCAAAGTCCTTGTTTGCGTGCAGGCTTGCAGAGGGGAATCCCGTCAGCCCTCATGTGATTAAGATGATTGGCTATATTGAGAGTCTGGACAAACTTGGTTTTCCCCTTAGCCAAGAGTTGGCTACTGATGTGATTCTCCAGTCGCTCCCCCCGAGCTTTGAGCCATTCATACTAAACTATCACATGAACAACATGGATAAGACCTTGGCTGAGTTGCATGGGATGCTAAAATCTGCCGAGGAAAGCATTAAGAAAAACAGCAATCATGTGATGATGATGCAGAAAGGCAAGGGCAAGCCCAATGTCAAGAAATGCGCGGTCAAAAGAAAGTTGTCTCCCGATGAGATCGCGAGCATTTTAAAGGCCAAACGAGACAAGAAGGGCAATGCTCATCCTGAGGCTGATTGCTTCTATTGCAAGCAATCAGGGCACTGGAAAAGGAACTGCCCAAAGTACTTGGAGGATCTTGAGAAGAAGATGGGAAGTGCGACTTCCACTCCAGGTATAAATGTTATAGAGATCAATCCTGCTACTTCATCTACTGATTCTTGGGTATTTGATACCGGATCAGTTGCTCACATATGCAAATCGTTGCAGGGGCTAAGAAGAAGTAGAAGTTTGAGGAGGTGTGAAGTGGATCTTCGCGTTGGCAATGGAGCAAGAGTTGCTGCGGTGGCTATTGGCACCATATCATTGTCTTTACCTTCAGGATTAGTTTTGGATTTGAATAATTCTTATTGTGTTCCATCTCTTTCCAAGAACATTATTTCTGCTTCATGTTTGCAAGCAGAAGGTTATGACTTTAGATCTGTGGACAATGGTTGTTCTCTTTATTTTAAAGATATGTTCTATTGTCATACTCCATTGGTGAATGGGTTATACGTTCTTGCTCTTGAAGGGGCACCGATCTATAACATTAATACAAAGAGACAACGTCCTAATGATTTGAATCCCACGTTTATTTGGCATTATCGCTTAGGCCACATAAATGAGAAACGCATGGAGAAGCTCCATAGAGATGGTCTTCTACACTCATTTGATTTTGAATCATTTGAGACATGCGAATCTTGTTTACTTGGCAAAATGACAAAGGCTCCTTTCACTGGTCAAGGTGAGCGGGCAAGCGAATTGTTGGCACTCATACATACTGATGTATGTGGACCAATGAGTTCAACAGCCAGAGGTGGTTTTCAGTACTTCATAACTTTTACTGATGACTTTAGTAGATATGGGTACATCTACTTAATGAAGCATAAGTCGGAGTCCTTTGAAAAGTTCAAAGAATTCCAAAATGAAGTATAAAATCATTTAGGCAAGACAATCAAGTTTCTACGATCTGATCGTGGAGGTGAGTATTTGAGCCATGAGTTTGGCAATCATCTGAAAGATTGTGGAATTGTTCCACAATTGACTTCACCAGGGACACCTCAATGGAATGGGGTTTCTGAACGGAGGAATCGCACCTTATTTGATATGGTGCGATCCATGATGAGCCAAAGTGATCTTCCGTTGTCTTTTTGGGGGTACGCTCTTGAAACAGCAGCGTTCACACTAAACAGGGTTCCATCAAAATCTGTAGAAAAGACACCATATGAGATGTGGACAGGACACCGTCCTAGCTTGTCTTTTCTAAAGATTTGGAGGTGTGAAGCTTATGTAAAACCTTTACAATCTGATAAGCTCACTCCAAAATCCAACAAATGCTTCTTTATTGGGTATCCTAAGGAAACAAAAGGATATTACTTCTATAATCAAGAAGAAGGCAAAGTGTTTGTCGCCCGACATGGTGTTTTCTTAGAGAAGGAGTTTCTCTCAAGAAGGGACAGTGGGAGCACGGTGCAACTCGAAGAAATTCGAGAAACACTTGAAAATGTTTCAGCTCCCACAGATTCACAACAGGATGAACAAACTGTTGAAGAACCTGTTGTGGATACACCTGCACCACGTAGGTCAGAGAGGTCACGTCGTGCACCTGAGCGGTACTTGTTCTTGACTACTCAACATCGGGACATATTGCTGTTGGACAACGATGAGCCCAAGACCTATGAAGAAGTGATGGTGGGACCAGACTCTGAGAAATGGCTTGAAGCCATGAGATCCGAAATTGAATCCATGCACACCAACCAAGTTTGGAACTTGGTTGATCCCCCTGATGGTGTAAAACCATTGAGTGCAAATGGGTTTTCAAGAAGAAGATAGACATGGATGGAAATGTTCACATCTATAAAGCGTGATTGGTGGCTAAAGGTTTTAAACAAATTCAAGGTGTTGATTATGATGAAACTTTTTCGCCCGTCGCAATGCTAAAGTCTATTCGAATCATTCTAGCAATTGTTGCATATTTCGACTATGAAATATGGCAAATGGATGTCAAAACAGCTTTCCTTAATGGAAATCTAAGTGAAAATGTGTACATGACACAGCCCACGGGTTTTGTCGATCCGCAATCAGCTGGAAAGATATGCAAGCTGCAAAGATCCATTTATGGATTAAAGCAGGCATCTCGAAGTTGGAACCTTCGTTTTGATGAAGTAATCAAAGGGTTTGGTTTCATCAAAAATGAAGAAGAGCCTTGTGTTTACAAAAAGGCTAGTGGGAGCGCACTTGTATTTCTGATCTTATATGTAGATGACATATTACTGATCAGAAATGACATTCCTATGCTCGAGTCTGTTAAGTCTTATTTGAAAAACAGTTTCTCAATGAAAGACTTAGGAGAAACGGCATATATTCTAGGTATCAAAATCTTTGGAGATAGATCAAGAAGGCTAATTGGATTAAGCCAAGATACGTACATTGACAAGGTGTTGAAAAGGTTCAACATGCAGGACTCCAAGAAAGGTTTCCTACCTATGTCACATGGTATAAATCTTAGCAAGAGTCAGTGTCCTAGTACACCTGATGAGCAGGAGAAGATGAATGCGATTCCATATGCCTCGGCTATTGGGTCCATCATGTATGCCATGCTTTGTACACGCCCAGATGTCTCGTATGCTTTAAGTGCCACGAGTAGATACCAATCAGATCCAGGTGAAGGTCACTGGATTGTTGTAAAGAACATCTTGAAGTACTTAAGAAGAACTAAAGATGTGTTCCTTGTCTATGGAGGTGAGGAAGAGCTCGTTGTAAATGGTTACACCGATGCTAGCTTCCAAACTGACAAAGACGATTTTAGATCGCAGTCTGGATTTGTGTTATGCCTGAATGGCGGTGCGGTGAGCTGGAAGAGTTCCAAGCAGGAGATGGTTGCTGATTCTACAACGGAAGCCGAGTACATAGCAGCTTCTGAAGCTGCTAAAGAGGCTGTTTGGATCAAGAAATTTGTTTCTGAACTTGGTGTGATTACTAGTGCCTCCAGTCCAATGGACCTTTAGTGTGACAATAGTGGGGCCATTGCACAACCCAAGGAGCCTAGATCGCACCAGAAGTCCAAGCACATTCTACGGCGATTTCATCTCATCCGCGACATAGTGGAGAGAGGCGATGTGAAAATATGCAAAGTACAAACGGATTTGCATATTGCAGATCCGTTGACAAAGCCGCTTCCCCAGCCAAAGCATGAGGCTCACACTAGGGCAATGGGTATTCGATACTTACATTGTTGACTCTAGTGCAAATGGGACACTATTAGTGATATGCTCTAGAGGCAACATTGAGATGTTGTATATATCACAGACTATGTTTATGATTCAGTACTTTGTTCCTTGAAATAGACATTATTATTCTTGATCAATGAGTATGTGACTTATTCATGAGACTCTTAATGTTAAAATGATGCTATTTCTAAATGATCCCTGATCGTATATTATATGAGGAACAAATATGATTTAAAGATCAACATATGTATTGATTGATGATCATGCCCCATAGATCATAGTATAGAGATACCAATCAATAATATGGACATATGTTGGTGAACATATGTTGGATAGACCTGCCATGAGACACTGCAGAGATTCTATGTGTCATCAGTTGGTCTCAAGTACTGTTTATGTAGAATCCTTAGACTTGAGATCATCACGGTTCCCAACATACATAGTAGCTTATTTTGGGATTACTAAACACTACTCCGTAACTAGGTAATTATAAAAGTAGTCTTCGGGTTTGCTATGAAATATGTAGTGGGATGTGGATGGTCAAGATAGAATTTGCCCCTCCTTATGGGAGAGATATCTCTGGGCCCCTCGATGTAATGGATTATGGAAATGCATGGCCATGCTAGGTGATTGAGGAGTCAATCACAAGTTTATAATCTATCACGGAATCGAGAGAGCGATTGAGCTATTAAGAGGATGGCACAGGTCTCGCCTTGAGCTCAATCTACATCGCGAGGCAAAGGGATTCGTACATGAGAACATTACAGGTTCAGCCAATATGATCTTTACATATACTTGGAGGTTAATATGCCTCGCCAGGGGCCGCTATTAACAGGTTGATCGGAAAGGCATTTCCGGGTTGCGACCAAGTATATGTGAACCTACAGGGTCGCACGCTTAATGGGTTGGAACACTCATTTGAATGTGATTCGGATGTGGGCTCAGTTCGGATAGGGATCCGAGTAGACTCCTATTGGGCTTTTGTCCACGAGGCCCAAGCAGAGAGGTCTATATATATGGAGGTGAGGGGCTGAGGGAGGTACTCATCTGTTCATCTCGAGCAATCCCTAGCCGCCACCTCCAGAGCCAAACTCTAGCCGCTCCCAAGTGCTAGCACACTTGCGATCGGTGCTCCAGCCCCGTACGTGTGGATACCGGTGGAGGCGCTGCTCATTGCGGTGTAGATTGGCGTCAACAACCGGCAGATTGGATCTGCTCCTGGTGCGGCTAATCGCGTGGAGGAGACGATCTGTTCGTGGTGATTGACTACTTCCACTACTACCTCGATGCGCGTGGTTGTTCCGGCTTCTCTAACTCTACTTCCGCTACGCTACGCGTCTAGTGGTAAACGATCCATGATCCTATCTTCGGATGATGTCTTGGTGTGCGCGGTAGAAAAGTTTTGTTTTCTGCTATCGTTGCCTACGCGCTATCCTTTAACATCTTCTTGATGCTCGGTCCACTCGGCCACGAAGTCCTCCAAGACTTGAGATTTTATAGACGTCTTCGCTTTGAAGGTAATATCCAGTGGCATCAGCTCCAGAGCCCACTTCGCAATGCGCCCAGTAACCTCCCGATTATGGATGACACCGCTGAGTGGAAAGGATGTGACCACGGTAACCGAGTGACTCTAAAAATAATGGGCCAACTTCCTAGCAGTAATTAGAACTCCATATAACAGTTTTTGTACCTGAGGGTAGCGGGTTTTGGCTCCTGCCAGCACCTCGCTAACAAAGTAGATTGACCTTTGAACATTCTGAGCTCGTCATTCCTCCTCGCGTACGACGACCAAAATCGTGCTGACCACCTGGTGAGTTGCGGAAACGTAGAGCAGCAGAGGCTCTTGGGGGTGAGGTGACGCCAACACAGGTGGCGTTGTGAGGAACTCTTTGAAGTCTTCAAAAGCTTTCTGGGCGTTGGTGGTCCATTGAAAATCATCCGTCTTCTTCAGCAACTTGAAAAAAGGCATGCCTCGCTCACCAAGTCTAGAAACAAATCGGCTCAGTGCCGCCGTGCAACCAGTGAGCTTCTGGTCGTCCTTCTGGGTACTCGGGGGCTTCATGTTCCGAATAGTGTTGATCTTCTCTGGATTTGCTTCAATGCCGCGATGAGATACCATAAAGCCAAGTAGCTTGCCTGATGGTACGCCAAAAGTGCACTTCTCCGGGTTCAACTTCATTCTAAAGGCTCGAATATTTGCAAAGGTTTCTTCTAAGACAACTATGAGGTCCTCTTTCTGTTTGGTCTTGATGATGACATCGTCGACGCAAGCTTCCACGTTCCTCCTGAGTTGACTCTGAAGGCATCCCTGAATCATCTGTTGATAAGTGGCTCCGGCGTACTTGAGGCAGAAGGGCATCATGATGCAGCAATAAGCTCCGAACGGGGTGATGAATGACATCTTCAAGCAGTCAGACTCCTTCAAGCTGATTTGATGGTAACCCGAGTAACAATCCAAGAAGCTCAGAAGCTCGTAGCCGGCTGTTGAATCGATGACTTGATCAATACGGGGCAATACAAAGGGATCCTTCGGACAAGATTTGTTAAGGTCGGTGTAGTCTACGCACATGCGCTATTGTCCTGTCTTCTTCCAAACTAGGACTGGGTTGGCCAATCAATCATGGTGGTAAACTTCCTTAATGAATCCTGCCGCCAAGAGCTTGGCGAGTTCCTCCTTGATGGCATTCTTTCGATCTTGGGCGAAGCGGCGGAGTCGTTGCTTTATGGGTTTCGCGTCACCTTTGACGTTTAAGAATGCTCGATCACCTCCCTAGGAATACCCGACATATCAGACGGTTTCTAAGCAAAAATATCATTATTATTCTGGAGGAAGGTGACGAGCGTGCTTTCCTATTTAGGATCTAACTCCGCGCCTATTACAGTAGTTTTAGAAGGATCAGAGGGGTCAAGGGGAATCTTCTTCGTCTTGGCGTCGCGTTCTCCTGACTTGGCTATCTTCTTTGTGGGGATTTCGGCTTCTCCAGATGTTGATGCAGCCAATCGGACTTCTTGTTGGCCACGTAATCTCTCGCGAGTTTGGAACATGTCGCAGCTTTCCTTGTCGCAGGTGAAGGCTTGCTTGACGTCGCTGCGCAGGGAGATAACTCCGTTGGGACCGGGCATCTTCATCATGAGGTAAGTGTAGTGTGGTACCGCCATGAACTTGGCGAGCGTAGGTCTTCCGATGATCGCGTGATAGGCTGCTTCGAAGTCGGCAACCTCAAAGCTGATATTTTCTGTCCGGATGTTCTCCCGAGTGCCGAAGGTAATGGGAAGGGTGATATGCCCGAGTGGCATAGACGAAAGCCCTGGGATGACTCCATGGAAGGGGGCTGAACTTGGCTTCAATTTTGTTCTCGGGATTTGCATCTCGTCCAGCGTCTTGGCGAAGAGGATGTTGAGGGCACTGCCACCGTCGATGAGGACGCGCTTGAGCTTGATGTTGCGAACCACCGGGTCTAGTACCAGGGGATACCGCCCTGGTGAACCACTCGGTTAGGGTGATCCAAGCGGTTGAACGTGATAGCCACCTCCGACTATCGTAAGTAATGTGAGACTTTGGGTTGTACTGCATTGACTTCTCTGTCGGTGTCAGCTTTTGCTTCCTCTTGGACTCGTACGCCAGCGGTCCCCCAAAAATATAATTTAGCTCGGCCCTGTGATCTTGAAAAGGCTTTGAGCTGCCAGCCGGGTCGTCCCTCTTGGTTCTCGAAGTGCCGGCTCCATCTGACGGCTTCTGGCATAGTTGAGCTATGTACTGCTCGGCGAACTGCTTGTAGATGAAACAATCTTTGGCCACGTGCTTGTGATTCGGATGATGAGTGCATTGGGCATTCATGATCTTGTCGTAGGCGGCGACTCGGGGATGCTGTTGTTGGTAGTTCGACGTCGTGGCGACCAAATCTTCAGGCTTACGCTTGCGATCTTTTTGGCCGTTGTTGCTGTTGTCCTTCTTAGGACGCCAGTTTCTCCCGGATTGCTTGTCGTCCTTCTTGTCGTGCCTGTCTTGACATGAGGCCTTGATTGCATCATCGGATTTGGCATAGGAGTTTGCTATCTCGAACATCTTCTTGACTGTCCTCGGTGGCTTACGTCCTCGGTGGCTTGACGATCAGCAACTCGTCGCGGACGCCTTTCTGGAACGCGGCTATGATAACGTCGTCGGTGATGTCTGGAATCTTGTTTTGCTTCTCCGAGAAACGCTGGATGTAGTCCTTCAACGACTCGTCTGGTTTCTGAATCACATTGTAGAGATCAAAGTGGGTCCTGGGCCTTTCAAAAGTACCCTAGAAATTGGCGATGAAGTGGTCCCGAAGCTCACTCCACGAATCGATGGAACCTCTTGGTAAACTCGTGAGCCAATTCCTGGCTGAGTCTATGAGAGCGATGAGCAGGTAGTTTGCCATGGCTTTGCTATCTCCTCCTGCTGCGCGGATGGCGAGGGTGTACACGGTCAACCATGACTCGGGGTCGGTCTTGCCGTCGTAGTTGTCGATCCCTGTGGGCTTGAAACCACTCTGCCAATCCACTTGACGTAGGTCTCAAGTGAACGCGGGCACTCCGTCGTCGTAGTTGTCGAGCGATCTCCTTCGGTCTTCATAAGAAGGTCTGTTGCGCTCCCGATGACGCCGGTCGAGTACCTCCCTCAAGTCACTTGGTGGGGGCCTTCAAGAGTTGCTCTAGTAGTTGGATTGATGACGAATCATATCGTGAACGGGTGGCCAGCCATGACCTCTCTCATGAGAGTCGGGTGATTGCTCTTGATGCTTCCATGATGCGTTGTGGCGAGGGTCTTTGGACTTGGCGGGTGTCTTGCTCTGCTCAGGCCTCCGGTAGTCTTTGGATCGCAGCAGTGGTAGGCGGCTTCTCTCGGGTGTTTCAGCGATGGACTCAGTAGGTCTCCGCGCGAAGCTAGAGGGAGTGCCGTTGGCTGTGGCTGCGACGATGGTCTTGATCTTGTCTAGAAGTGGTGTTACCACAGCGGGTGCCACTTCGATGATGGTGTCAATGAGGGTGAGGGCGGCGACCGCATTCTGTTACGGTATGAGGAAGATGTTGGCGTTGTTGACTCGTGTCTGGAATATGTTCTCGCGGGCGGAGCGCCCAGTTGCCCTTAGGTCTCGTTTCCTCTTGTCAGCTTCTTTCCGTTTGAGCTCCTCTATATGCTTGCGCTCTTGCTCAAGCTTGGCTCGTTCTTCTTCTGCAATTCTTCGGGCCATGGCCGAGTCGGTCTCGGCTACTTTGGCCATGAGGACGTTGAGGAACATCGGATCGTAGTCCTTGTCGAAGTCGGAGTCGTTGAATTCATCCGTAGAGATGTCGTAGAAGTCGTCGAAGTCGGAAGAGCTAAGATATTCATTGAGCTCCGTAGATGAGCAAGACCCGAGCGATTGGAGTATGACAGCGATTTCCCTTGAGGCCGGATCACAGTATGATGACGATGATGAAGATTCTCCCAAGTGGATTGATTCCAACTCAGAAGACAGAAGGTTGTGGTAACCCGAACGACGCTGAGTGGTTTCCCCCTCCCGACTGGTCCGAATCCGAGTCAAGGAGAGAGAGCTTGCCGAATTTGTTAGTGACAAAGTTGAGGCTGCTGAAGCGAAACGCCTGCCCAGGGGTGAAGACGAAGTTGTTGAAGCCTGACGAAGATCCCATCACGCTTGTCGGCAAGATGACGAAGAAAATTTGACGCACTTCCCCTACCTGGCGCACCAATTGTCGAAACATGGTTTCGGCAATAAGAAATTGAGGGTAGTAGTCAAGCGCCAAACACGATGGGTTAGTTGGACAAAGGGATTTAGATAGGTTCAGGCCCTCTCAACGAGAGGGAATACCCTACTCCTGTTTCGGGGATTCGATCCACCGAGTGGTTTCTTGATATCTTGATCTCTTGATCTCTTGATCTCGTGATCTCATATGCTCTCGCTATATCGCTCTCTGATTCTCTATGCTTTCGTCTTATCTTCTCTCTCCCTCAAGGGACGTCCTACCCTCCTTATATAATCTTGGAGGGTAGGTTTACAAGTCGGAGACCTAATCACACTCTATGTCAGACTCCTTAATCTTACCAACTTTGGACTAGAGGCCGTTACCTTATCACAATGGTAACGTAATACCCAAGTCTTAAGCTGGTTTACATAATCATCAGTCATAACCTATCCCCTATGGTAAGTCAGATAAGTTAGCCGTGAGGGTATCCGGTACCCATAATCTGAACACAACCGTCATTGGAAGCTGTAAAAGGAGCTCACACACTTCACATAAAACACACACCTCAAGGAGCAATTCTCTCTATCCCACATTGTATTCTCTAAAGTTTTGTATAAATAAAGCTTAGGAGCTTCGATCCTATAGTCTTCTCGGAGATTTCGGTATGTCTCTAGTAATTTATTATTCTTGTAAGACTATAGTCAAATTAATAGAATTATCTTTTTTATTTATTTATGCTCATAGTCTATATATTCCCTTATTGAATATGTGTTCTATGAGTAGTATATACTTCGTATACCAACTTCATCCTAGGCTAGTTGATCCATGCTACGATAACGATCCAATGACCTTTATAAGTTACTCTAGCTCTAACTTTTCCATCCATAGGGTGAGAGTTCTAGGAGAGTTAATGAGATTATTTACTACCATAAGCATGGTGCTTAGGTTAGATAAATGCAGTTGGATGCGGGTGTGTCCCACGAAAAGTGAGGTAGGCGGCAGGTGGTGACAACCCTGTCTGTCTTTTATATTCCTCCACGTTCTTGACGTAATAGTGCGTAAATGATATAACCACACTGGCAGACCAGTAGGGAGTGGTCTCTCGGTAGTATGTGGGTGCCTTAAACTAAGTCCTATGTTGTAACCATGTGTATGTTAGGTGTATACTAGACATGATTAGAATAGAAGTACAGTTGTATCATAGTTCTCTAATGTTGTATTCTACTAAACATTATTATAGAGGTGTTGATGTGAAAACACGGTGGCCTAGGAGTTTTGCGTTTGGGTTTAGGGCGTGCCAGTTAATTTGATCCTGCAACCAACAAGATATATGATAAAACATGTTAGATGCACGATAGCCGATCGGCCTATGAGCCGATGACCTATCGTGTAAACCTAGTCAATGTGATCTGACCGGATCGGTTGTAACGTGTAAGATGAATAAGGTTAAGCAAGCCTAAAACATGTTCCATTGGCTGTAGATGTAATCAAACATGTAATCTATAGATAAAAAATATATCTGATCAAGTCCTAGTCGATGACATCATGCTTAGGTTAAATATAGATACTGTATCGGCTAATAATCCGATATAGCCTTATACAAGAATATCAATCTAAGTAAATATAGCAAGAGCAAGCTTGTTATATTTAAATAGTGCAATACCCTTGTATAAGGGGCAGATATAACATGAAAAACATGACTAAAGGGAACAAAAGTATGCCAAAAGCGTGTTGAACAATTATATCAGGTAAGATCAGCTGAAACCCTGATTGTACCCATATTACAATCGAGAGGCAGACTAGAAATTTTGGTTCTAATCATGACTAGGGCTGATGCAGCACCAAGTATAAAAAGAAACATAACATCTAGACAATCAAGCCTTTGAATGTTTTTCAGGGTGGTGGATACCTTAGCTAATTTAAGCCAATCAACTAATATAGCCGATACCGATAAAACCTTATGTAAGGCTTAGCCGATACAGGTAAATCGACCCATCGATTTAGATTAGCTAAGTTATATGATAATTAACAAGCCATACCTCTAGTTGAAGATCGAAACCGATGCCCAACTCGAAGGAAGAACTCATCGAAAAATAATAAGAAAATTGTGGCGATGCATCAAAGGTGTTTATTGAACTATTGTTGTTCCTACAAGTCCCTGGGCATATATTTATACCTAAACTTACATACCTTGTTCATGTCAGACACTACTCAAAACTGCCTAAACAAATAAGTCCTAGGCGAACTCTTGCCATAAAATTATTAAAAGGAAATAACTAACGCTTATTCCTAATTAATAGATACAATTGTCTTTTCTGACTCAATTCTTATTTGGCAATCCCTTCAAGCTCTTCTCCGAAACCAACATGAACCCAGGTTACCTGTATCAGCAGACCGAGTCCGATTCAGGTTCCCCGTATCAGCTAAACAAATACGATTCCATATCGGCCGATACGACTCCAGCCGATGCGCTGTCTGTTTCTGGAAACCGTCTTATCCCTTCAAATCCGCTTCGGATCTAACTCCATCATTGACATTACTTTACCAAATTTTACTATTAACACATGCCCCCAATTCTGGAGTATAAATCAATATGCTACGGAATTATCCCTTAGATCTACAAAAACCTAAGGTTTCCATATCTTGACCGTTACCAACCCCGGGCTATAAATACCAACGGTTTTGGCCCCAAACTTTACACCGTTAACTTTGCTAACCGATGCCCAAAGTGCACAAGCTTCCTCTTTCTTCTCCGGCGACCTCATCAATGACACAAGCTTCCCGGCAGTGACCTCACGGACCTCTCGGTGCTCCTCCTTCAAGCACAACGGCCACCATCACAAACATCCCGATGGTCAGTTCCTCTCAACTTTATGCTTCATCATCTTGTTTTGCTCATCGTCTTAGGCTAGGCCAAATTTTGCTCTAGACCTTCACCGAATTTTCTGATTTCTTCTATCTTTCCTCGATTATAGCACTTGAGGCATCAAATTGCGATTCCTGTTCTCAAAGAGCCAACCCATTGTTTACTCGGGCCGATGGAAGATGTAGACCCATGCTATTTCATCAATGTCAAGACCAATAGAATCCCGTATAGATAAACAAAGCCCAACTTGGCCGATTGGCAAATAGTTTTCAGATCCTGGCCTTCAAGTCTGGATGGATGGAGAAACAGATATAAGAGAATATCGGTTGCCAAACAAGCTATGTGGGAAGAAATAGGAATAGCTCAATGCCTAGCCCTATCTCTAAACGATATGAAGAAAGCTGAACCCATGCTATCATCGGCTTCCTATTTCTGGTCCGATACCATCAATGCTTTTCTATTTGGTCAAGGGCCGATGACACCTAATCTGCTAGACATCAAGATGCTCACTGGTTTAGACATAATCTCATCGGCTAAAATTTCACCTTGAATGTAGGCGGTTGGTTTAGACATCAAATGCAAGCACAAGCTATCAACCAAGAACATAGGCGGCTGGTCAGGTTACATATCCAAGCACATCGGCACAGGCCCTGTTTCAGATAGAGAACATGTGGCATTTTCAAACTTGTGGCTAGAAAAATTCGTCTTCTGTGGATCAACCTATGGTCCGACAGCCAACATGCAGCACTTGGCCCATTCTATAGTAACAAAGAAATCCTTCCCCTTAGGAAAATATTTGCTTGGAGTTGTGTATCAGATGCTGAGTCAATCAACAGCCAAACTTCTAACAGGGAACCCTATCAGCTTTGGAGGTCCTTGGTGGTTCCTGCAGCTGTGGTTAAAATTATACACAATCAATGTTGCTGAAAGAACCCCTCTACATTCATCAAGCTTCCCATCGGTCCACTCTGATGATGAAGAAGCCAATACCTGCTGATGGATGTCCTTTGGTGCGGCAGCATCGGCTTATCCAGGATGAGGGCCATCAGCTGAAGCCTTCCAAGTATGGTTTGAACAGTTTTATGATGGTTTCTCCAAGAATGCAAGGGTCTGGTTCCCCTTACAACAGCTTTACAGACTATGAACTTCCAGCCGATCTGAGGCTCAATGACTTGAATAATGTAGCTGACTCCAGTTCTAGGGACAATTTTGTTTCGTCCATCTCCCCATGCATCCTTCTAATAGGAATATCTCAAGGCTAAAACATCCAACTATCATACGAATTCTATCATCCAATGTCGGTTGCAAGACAACTGGGATTATGTCAGCTCCCCATCATCCTCTACTTCTCAAGAAAAATCCAACCTACGAGTGTTGTTACATCGGCTCTTCAAATGGATAGAATCATGAACATTGAGGACCCTGTGCTTGGATCGTTGAACCACATTAACATCCACCTACTGCAAAGCCACCTTTTTGATTGATGGTGGAGTGAGTGGAAAAAACATCTGTTCCATCTATCGGCTGACTTCAACCTGACCACAGTCATCCCATCCATCAGCCCTTAGGTAAATCATTTTCTTTTTTGTCAATTGATTCCCAAACTATGCCTTTAAAATCGTCTAATATTCCTTTTGCAGGTCCCCAGCTCTTCTCCTTTAACCAAAATCCTAAGTGGCCAACCGATCGTCTATGCACCAGCCTTGATGCCGTTAGGAGACTTGGCTCCATCAAACATCGGCTTTGCTGCACCCACGGTAGCATCTCTGCTCCAAGGCCAAATCAGAGAACCAATCTCTAAAGCTGTTGGGAAACTGTTGGCGTAGAATTTAGACCCGCCTCGTAATAAAACGGGTTCCACGTTTCCACGGCGGCCTAGGAGGTCTGCTTAACTCCAGTGCAGGTCCAATGGCTTGCCTAGGTGCATGTAGAGCGTGCCAGTTGATTTGATCTACAATCAATAAGAATAAACAAGTAAACCATGTGAGAAACGATGGCCGATCGACCGATGCTGCATCATGGAGGCCTGGCCGATAGGGCAAAGCTATACCGGCTTACTTGAAGTAATAATATGATATAACTGATAAAACAGATCTAATCCCATCGGCCCATGTTAATATGTTTATAATGAATTACTGGAATCAGCCGATGAGGGTTGTATAAAGATAAATACACTAGCTAATACTCCAGTGCGAACTTATACAAGTCAATCGGCCAATATAAATGTACCAATCACAGAGAGATCCTGATAATACCCTGTAACCGATACATTTATATTTACCAATCCACTTGTATAAGTGGTGAATGCATATAAAAACATAACTAATCACATGCATTAGGTAAAACCGGCTGAAACCCCGGTGCTATCCTTAATTACGATCGGAAAACAGGCTTTGGGTTAACCCTTGAAACACGACTAAGGTCGATAGCAACTCAGAGTGTAGATCTTGAGTTAACACAAAGAAAATCAAGTCGTCGATCGCTTTTGGGGATGGTAGATGTCTTAGCTAATCTACACGAGCAAGCTAATTCGATCGTCGTCGGCAGTAAACCCTAAAACGAGTTAGCCGCTGGCGGGACAGAATTAGAAAACCGCATCAAGATTAATTAACACACGATAAACGACGAGCACATCGCCAGGGCTTAATGTGCCTAAAGCGACACGCTAGCCTCGACAATGTAGATCGTCGGGTACGAGTTCTTACCTCTACTCGGGAAGCAAGAACTCGTCGGGAATTAACCCCTTGCGAGGGTGGGCGATGCGCCGAAAGTAGATTGAACTTGGTTGTTTTTGTGATTGATTGATTGAGATAGTCTATGTACAAACTACCGGGATTTTATACACGAAATTACAACAGGGTCGTTGTAGAAAACGATCTTATCTCTAACTAACAAACAAGTCTTTGCGGCAGACTCTTGCCACAGATTAGATCTAATCCACATACAATTTCCTAAAACCGAGCTTTATCTCTATTTGGCAACTTCCTTAAAGCTTATCTCGAGCCCAGACCAAACCCATGCTGACTCCGCCAATTTCCAGCCTGTATCAGTCGATGACCATTTTGAATCCGTATCGGCCGATACGCTCTTCCTGGTAGCGCCTCTCCCAGTCCGATACGGCTACCGGGTTCGATACGAGACCTGGTCTGACTCCAACTTAACCCGTCCTCTCTGCTTCGGTTTCTTCTTCCCTCTCTGGGTCGATTACCAAAATCTGCTATTAACACATGCCCCCCAATTCCGCTCCATTATATAATGTGGTGGAATTAGCTCCGACGAACCCATCGACTTCCTTGTTTGGGTTTGTCTGAAAACCACGCAGATCCAGATTCGCATCCCTCCGCCGCCGATTCAGCAATCACTCGCATTCTTCAACTCCGGTGACCCCTCGTCGTCCCATCGGCATCAACCCCCTCAACGGTGACCTCTTCTACGACAACAATGGCTTCCGCTCCGTTTTACGCCTCTGAGATCCCTGTGGTAAGTCAACCCCTTCACATTTTCATCTTCTCGCCGAGTTTTTTCAAACCAGGGTTCCTGCTCTTGCCCCCCCGGGTCTTATTTTTATCGTTGTTCTTGTGACATAGGTCTTCAAAAACAAATCTTGATCCCCACCAATGACAAATCATACCGATTCCTGCTAGGCCCCATGGGAAATTGCGACCCAACCTGGCTGATAAATACCGAGACAAACAGAGTCCCCTTCAAGCAAACCAAGCCCAATGTCTCCTCGTGGAAGCACACCTTCAGATCCTGGCCGTCGAAGCTCAATGGGTACAGAACCTGGCACAAGAGGATTGCCGCAGCCAAACAGGTTCACTGGGACGAAATAGGAATCGGCCAATGCATTACCTTATCCCTGGCCGATATCAAGAAAAACGAACCACTTATGTCAGCGGCCACCTACTTCTGGTCCAGCACCCTGAACGCTTTCCTGTTCAAGCAAGGTCCGATGACCCTAACTTTGATTGACATCAAGATGCTAACGGGACTAGACATCCAGTCCGAGACCAATCCCTTCAGCCTCCTGGCAAACAGCAGCCATAAATTGAAAACCAAGAAGATTGGAGGCTGGTCTGGATATATTTCTGAGCACATGGAACAAAGATCAGTCTCAGAGAGAGAACACGTGGCCTTCCTGATGCTATGGTTGGAAAGATTTGTCTTCTGTGGATCAACTTGCGGCCCTACTACAAATTGTCAACATTTGGCCCAAGCTCTAGTCGATAAGAACAAATCCCCCTTGGCCGATATCTCTTGGGAGTTGTGTATCGGCTACTTCATATCGGCCGATACACAACCATCCACACCAACACCATAGTCGATCGGCCTCCACTATCAAACTCCAGCTTCCCATCAAAGTACGTCGATCACGAAGACCCCAGAACCAGAAGATGCATGTCTTTTGGAGAGGCAGCCTCTGTCTATCCTGGAGCAGATCAATCGGCCGAAGACATGTCCACATGGTTCATTCGATTCTACATTGGGCCCCCATCAGTTAAGATAGATATGTTCATCTACTTCTCAGACCAGGATTTTGAACTCCCTGACGATCTCCACTTTGACCTGGTGAATGATGATATGGAGTCACGGGAATCATTCATGATCGGCATCACCCCATGCCTGCTCCCAGTAGGCATATTCCAAGGAAGAAGCACCAGCCTGTCCTATGAATTCTACAATCCCATGGTGGCTGCTAGACAGTGCGGACTTGGACAACTTCCCATCAGCTTACATTTCCACAAACTCCTGGAGAGCAGAGGCACGGTGTCATCAGCGCTGATCATGAATAAAGCACTGGAAATTGAAATCCCAAAGCTGGGTGACTGCGACCGATTGCATCTAAGCACTTTCATCCATATCAGCTTCCAAGCATGGTGGCAAGAATGGGCTGCTCATATTTTCCATCAATCGGCCAGATTTTATGTGACGGAGCTTATCCAGGGTATCAGCCCTCAAGTCGCAGATGGCTCGACTCCATCTGTGAGCAATAGTGGTTAGAAAATTTGTTATGCTCAAGCTGTGTCACCATCAGGATCAACCATTCTGGAGTCAATCATCGGCCTTACTGCCCCAAATGTATCATTACTACTCCAAGGGCGATGACCAAAGAAAACCCCAAGAGAAAAGCGCCAGCGAAAGGAAAATCTCAGAAAACCAGCAAGAAGGCCAAGACTGATGACTAGGCCGATCTGGAAGAACTAGTCCCCTCCATAGAAGAATTCCTTGACGAACAAGTGATGGAGGAAAAGGTCGATAAAGTAGCTGCCGATGCGCCTGAAGAAGAAAATCCATCGGCCGAGACTACCAAGGAACCATTGGCCAAGACCACCACAGTCCAACCGGCCGATGACCAAGCCGATACCACCCAGCCAAGGAAAACCAGGCACGCAATCCGCAAGGTAACATGTTCCCTTTCTTGAATTTATTCAATCTCTTTCTACTAGTATGTTACACCTTAACCCTTTGCAGGTTCTCGCGTCGTCTTTGTTGAAGGAACGAAATCAATCGGCCCCTTTATCAACAACTAAAAAGGCAACTTTGCAGAGGCGCGAACGAGCCATGGCCCGATTGAGGACTCCTTCTCCTTCTCCACCACCCTCTCCGATTGCTTCGGTAAGAGTTAATTTTACATTGTCTTTCTAACAGCATATATCTGTTTACCATCTTCTTGTTTTTCCTCAGCCTAGGGCTCCATCACCTGCACCACATCGGCCAACCCCCTCGCCTACTGTTTCAACACAGCAAAAGGAAGCCGATGCAAGCACCACCGATGCTCCAACACAGATAACCAAGATTATTTTGACCCCCTTTTGTCGATTCTTGTTTGACCAGGCTAACCTTGGCCTATACTGATATTTGCAGAACCTAGCCGATATGTTCTCTTTTGATATCGGCCAGTTTCTTGATGATGAGGACAAGGTGCCACCCATGACAACCAAGACGTCGATCTCTAACGAGCTGAAAAACCGGCTGTCCGATATTGCCAATCGGCTGGAGTCCTCGCTGGAGTTCTTGGTGGAGGATTGCACTCCCATCAGAGTCAGGGTACAAGAGATTCAAGATCAACTGCCTGAAAACCTGATGGAGACCCTGACACCGGCCATCTTCTTGGAGCAATACCGATTCAAGCTTCACAAGGCGAAAGAAAGACTTGCAAAGCGACGGGAACGTGAGAGACTAGAATCGGCCCTTTCTACTAGCAAGGCTCAAGTCAATTCTAACAAAACTAGATTAGATGAGCTAGCTGTTGAGCCGATTGTCTTGAAGAACAGACTTGAAGAACTCCACCGCCTTGAAGCAGATCTAGAATCAAAGCTGGAAGCCACGCGCCAAGAAATCCAAGAAGTTGAAGCCGGGAAATCTGCATCGCCCAAGGCCATAGAAGACCAGACGGCTAAGCTGAAGGCATCAGCCAAGTACCTTGCAACCCAGAGCAAATCGTTGAAGCCAATCCCAGGGTCGACGGCCGATGACGCCCAAGCTATAGAAGATATTGATCAAATCCGCCGTAGAGCCATCACAGCTATTGCAGACTTTATAGGGTGATGTAACATATTGTATGTCTTCATACTTCGTAAACACAAATCGCATCGGCCAAGCAGCCGAATTTGATCTGAATAAATCTGAAGAAACTTGAGCTTGAAAATTTTTGAAGTCCATAAACCTAGATCAATCCATCAAACTTGAAGAATCATTAAGAATAAGACTTGAAATCGCATCGGCCAAGCAGCCGAATTTGATCTGAATAAATCTGAATTGAAAAATTCCTTGAAAAATTCCGCGCTTGTATATATATATGCCCCCCAAAATTTAGAAGGTGAGGGCTCATGTTGTAAAATTTGAACTAAGGACGATAGTATATATCAGCCATCTAAAGACGATGCATACCACATCGACTGTAATCATAAATCGACTGGAGGGCCGATCATGAGTCGATCCATACGCTTGGATAATATCTCTTTATGTACTTGCCATTAAGAGCTCTGCCATAAACTTCTCCATCTAATCCTCTGAGCAGATAAGCATTACGGGGAACACATCGATGAATCTGAAAAGGACCTTCCCAATTAGGTGACCACTTGCCGAATCTATTATCTCTAGAGCCAATCGGCATTATTAATTTCCAAACAAGATCCCCTTACTCAAATGACTTGGCAACAACCTTTTTATTATAATGACGAGCAACTCGATCTTTATCACGCTTTATTTTCTCCAATGCCCGCAATCGGACATGTGCCAAGTCATCCAGCTCATCGACCATAAGATTATGGTACTCATCGGCCGTCAAGTCGTCTTGCAAGGCAATCCTCCTTGAGTCGATGTTGGTCTCCCATGGCAGCATAGCTTATGCCCATAAACCAGCTGATAAGGCGGCACCTGAGTTGCACCATGAAAAGCCATCCGATACGCCCAAAGGGAATCGGCTAGCGTGGTATGCCACCGTCTCGGCTGTTCCTCAATTTTCCTCTTGATCAACTTGATTAAAGTCTTGTTAGAAGTATCTGCCTGCCCATTAGCTTGCACATAATATGGAGAAGAATTCAATAGCTTAATATCCATGCTTTCAGCAAACTGACCAAACTCATCGGACACGAAGATTGATCCTTGATCTGTAGTCAATGTCTGTGGTAGTCCAAACCGATATATTATATGCTCTTTCACAAATTGAATTGCGTCCTTGGAATCAACCTTCTTAAGGGGAACGGCTCAACCCACTTTGTGAAGTAATCTGTAGCCACCAGTATATATTTGTGTCCCTTGCTTGATGGCGGGTTTATCTGGCCGATCATATCTATTCCCCATTCACGAAATGGCCACGGCTTTATGATTGGATGCATAGCCGATGCCGGTGCTCTCTGAATTGCTCCAAATTTCTGACAATCCTGACATCCTTTATAATACTTGAAACAATCCTCTAGCATTGTTGGCCAAAAATATCCAACGCGCTTTAAAAGCCATCTCATTTTGTGGGCCGATTGATGTGTTCCACAAATCCCTTCATGGACCTCGCTCATGACAACTTTGGATTCTTCGAGACTCAAGCATTTGAGCAATACACCATCAATCGTCCGATAATACAGATCATCGTCCAACAAGACATAATGTAAAACTTTATACTTCATTCTTCGTGACACCGATTGAGAAGGGTTCTTCAAATACTCGATGATATCAAACCGCCAGTCATCGGCATCCACGGTAGCAATTTGAATCTGAACATCTTTAGCCATCGGCCTGTATCCTGATGCCCCCTGAGCTAAATCATTGGCCTCGAAGTTCTGCTTCCTGGGTATATGCCTCATCGTCACAATCTTGAAAGCTTGTAACAACTCCTTGCACTCCTCATTGTAAATTCTGAGAATATCATTCTTGCATTCGTACTCCCCAGAAAGCTGATTAATGACCAATTGTGAATCACCGATGATCTCTACGGAATCGGCCTCAACCTCTTGTAATAAATGCAAACCTTTGAGAATAGCCTCATACTCTGCTTGATTATTAGTATAATAAGGCTTGATAGTAAAAGCAAATTCGAAGCTTGCCCCCCGAGGGGATATGATGACTAGGCCGATAGCACATCCATGTCTGCAAACAGACCCATCAAAATACAATGTCCAAGGCACAATATCTGAAGATGAAATTGAATCATCTCTATGCTGAACAATAAAATCGGCCAGGGCTTGTCCCTTGATCGCTTTGGCCGATTCATACCGTAAGTTGAAGTCTGTTAAGGCAAAAATCCACTTCCCAATTCTTCCTTTCAACACGGGGGCCGATAACATGTATTTCATCACATCGGCCTTACTTACCACAATGCACTCATTGGAAAGTAAATAATGTCTCAACTTAGTACATGAAAAATATAAGCACAAACAGAGTTTCTCCACTGGCGTGTACCTTGTTTTGGCATCCAGCAACCTCCTGCTGAGATAGAAAATAACCCACTCTTTGCTGTCAATATCCTGCACCAAAACTGAGCCAATAGACTTCTCATCGGCTGATAGGTACAGCCTAAACGGAACTCCCTTCTGTGGAGGAATTAGAACTGGTGGGGAGCTCAAATATTATTTGATGTCGTCCAGTGCCTTCTGCTGCTTATCACCCCATGTAAACTCTTGATCATCTTTTATCTTCAATAACGGAGTGAACGGCTCTATTCTCCCTGACAGGTTCGATATAAAGCGCCGGACAAAGTTGATCTTGCCGAGCAGAGATTGTAACTTGGTCTTGTTCGTCGAAGGCTTGATCTTCTTTATAGCATCGATGTTCTTCTATGTAATCTCAATTCCTCTTTCGTGGACCAAGAAACCCAAAAACTGACCGGCCGATACGCCAAAGGCACATTTGTTAGGGTTCATCTTGAGACCATACTTCCTTGCTCGTTCAAGTACCTTGCCTAAATCAGCCAAGTGCATATCATACTCTCTTGACTTCACGACGACCTCATCGATCTAAACTTCAATCAAAGAGCTGATAAGATCATGAAAAATATAATTCATGGCCCTCTGATAAGTAGCTCCAGCATTTTTCAAGCCGAAGGTCATAACAACCCACTCGTACAGGCCGATTGCCCCCGGATACCGAAAGGCTGTCTTGTGGATATCTTCCTTGGCCATGAAAATCTGGTTGTAGCCTGTGTTCCCATCCATGAAGCTGATAACCTTGTGTCCAGACGCGGCATCAACTAGCAAATCGGCCAATGGCATAGGGTACTTGTCCTTTGGTGTTGCTTTGTTTAGATCTCTGAAATCGATACACACCCTGAGCTTGCCGTTTTTCTTCATTACTGGAACTTTGTTGGAGACCCACTCTGCGTATCGGCAGGGCCTGATAAAGTTGGCATCATAAAGTCTTGTGATCTCTGCCTTGATAGCTTCGTGCATATCGGCCTTAAATCTCCTAGGAGCTTGTTTAAATGGCCGATAGCCTGGTTTGATAGGTAGCCGATGTTCTACGATCGATCGGCTTAATCCTGGCATCTCATGCTATTTCCATGCAAAACAATCCATGAATTCTTTCAAAAGATTTATTAAATTATTCTTATATTCCCTTGGCAGGTTAGCACTTACATACGTTGGCCTAGGCCTGTCACCTATTCCTATGTCTACCTCTTCAAGTTCATCGGCTGACGTAAAGCCTTGTCCCAGTTTGCCATCTAGCTCATCCACCGCGTCGTTTGTGTAGGGACTAGCCTGCTCATCTCGAACAGTGGATGGCATATCTTCGTTAAAACAACTGCTTGTCTTGATCTTCTATCGTCTTGATGTCACAATCAGTTACTTTGAGGAAATCGGCGTCCTAGACTCGCCCGGACAAGCAATCGATTCCCTCCATCTCCCAAACTGCGAGATCGGCATTGGCCACGTGTACTGACCGATCGGCTTGCACGATCTCGACCTGGTCCCCTTGCCATTGTATAAGGCATTGGTGCATTGTTGAAGGGACACAACAGTTTGCGTGGATCCAATCCCGTCCCAACAACAAGCTGTAGGAACCCTTTCCATCGAAGACGAAGAAGGTGGTGGGTATCGTCTTGCTGCCCACGGTGAGCTCCACGTTTAGCACCCACTTTGCTTTGGACGCGTTGCCACCAAAGTCTTTCAGCACCATGTTGGTCTTGATAAGGTCTTCAGGTACTTTTCCAAGCTTCCTGAAGGTTGTGTATGGCATCAAGTTGATCGCCGCACCACCATCGATCAGCATCTTCGTCATCGGCCGCCCATTAACGAACCCTTTGATGTACAACGGCCGGAGGTGCCTGTAGCTGGCGTCGACTGGCTTGTCGAACACGGCTTGATCAGGTGACAACTGTAGTTTAACCGAGGACTACTCGTCGTCGGCTACCGCTTCATCGGCCGTCTGCATGCTGTACTCCGCTGGCAATATGAAAACCATATTAATAGAGGCCAATGCTACGCCTTTAACTTTTGCGGACGCAGGAGCTTGAGGAGATTTGGAGGTGCCCTCGTCGGCCTTGGCCACCGCTAATTTTATTCTCCACTCCTTCTTGGTCTTGGCTGGCCGATGGGCTATTGTAGCCTGCTGCTCTTGGATCTGCTCCATCCTCCTTAGCCTCTGGACACGCCTTTTTTGTGTCTTGCTGAATACGTCGCTTGGGCACCACTGGGGGTTCTGGACTTGCTCCTCGTCCTCCGTCTGATGATCATGGTGCATCGGCCCTAGCCTCTCGTGTACAGACTTTCTCTGCTTGCTTGGCCGATGCACTCGCTTGCTCGAGCTGCCCTGATAAGAGTCTTCTACATCATTACATGCAGGCACTCTTGGATGGATGGCAACCTCATTCCTTCATTCCAGCAAAAATGGAAAAATTCGTACTCCCAATGAGGGTCATAGGAGTTGTCTTGATCGGCATAATCCTGTGCTTGTTCCTCCCGCCTTCGCTGATATTTTCTAATCAGACCCTCGGAGGTCTGATGAGGTCGCTTGTCGGTCCGATGGCCATCGCCGTCGGCCCTGTCCGCCCGCACCATGTTGACTGGGAACGGGTGTCCTTCTATCTTCATCAGCCTCTTGGCATCATCAATCTTAATTCTGCCTTGCTCGATGGCCGATTGGATCTGCTGTCGTAAGATTTTGCATTCGTTGGTATGATGGGAATACGTGTTGTGCCATTTGCAATACCTTCTTGTCGAAACTTGGTTTCGGCAATAGAATTTGGGGGTAGCAGTCAAGTGCCAAACACAATGGGTTAGTCGGGACAAAGGTTTAGACAGGTTCAGGCCCTCTCTAACGAGAGGTAATACCCTACTCCTGTTTCGGGGATTTGATCCGCCGAGTGTTTATTAATCTCTTGATCTCTTTCAATAGGGGCTCTCGCAAGTTTTCTATCTATCCGTGTATTTTCGTTATGCCCCTCAAGGGATGCCCTACCCTCCTTATATAGTCTCGGAGGGTGGGTTTACAAGTCGGAGACCTATTCTATTCTAAGTCGGACTCCTCAATCTTACGAACTGTCATGCCCGGAAATTCACTACCAGAATTTCCAAAACTGAATGTGTATTAAAACCCCTGTCCAGGACCAGCCAGGGTACACAGACGACAATGTTGACATACAGATCCACGTCTTACAAACAGAATAAAAGTCTTACAGAAATGCAGCGGAAAAACGGAAAGGCAAACTAAACTAGAACGGGACTCTTGCAGCGGCTGGCACCAATCCACAGGCATCCTCGACGGCGGACGAAACCTACTCCTCTGAGAAGCCTCCATCAGACGCATACTCCTCTTCTGATGTGGGGAAAAATTAAGCAAGGCTGAGTACTACCCACGGTACTCAACAAGTCATGCCGGAAAAGGAGACATGATGCAAGATATTCCAAGGGAAGGCAAGGGTTTATTTGCATCATGGCAGTCATCATTTGGGTTTGAGCTGCCAACACTTGCGCGATCGTCGGGTTTTCCGGTGGAGGTGGTGGTGGTGGTGCATTGCCGGTGGAACCATTGGCATGAGCCCTTCCTGTGGGCTCCTCGTTGCCACTGGTGGAGCCGCTGGTTCTGGTGTTCACCATCTGGAGTAGACCGAACCACAATAGAAGAGAAGAAAAAGAACTGCTTAAGAACTAAGCTTTATTTCATTAAAATTAACTGCAATTGTTCTTATCTGAATTAAAAACACTGAAAAGATCAAGCAACATCCTTAATGGGCAGCCATACCAACACATGACATGAACCACCGACTACCCCACAAACAAACAGACCTAACACACAGAAACTAGCAGAAAAACAAACTAGGCAAAACGGTAAAAACTAAGGGTGACGGCTCTAAAACTCCGAGCGGCTCCTACGGTCGGTGGAATCGAAGTCGCTCTCCTGGTCGTCGCCCTCATCCTCTGAGCGGCTCCTGGAGTCCAACATGTAGGTGTCTCCGCTGGTAGGCTCGGAACTGCTGCCACTGCCGTTGCTGCCACTGGGAGTAGCAGACAACCAACCTCCGCTGCCACTGCCTCCCTGGTAGGCCGAGGCTGGAACGAAGGTAAGGAAAGGTGACGAGGATGGAGCTGGAGCTGCTGCGGGCGGTGGGTGCCTGGGCGCCAGCTGGATGCGGACAGGAGCGGTGGTAGTCTTCCTGGCGGTCGTGCGGATCCGTGATCCACCTGGTGCTGGCAATCCCCTCAAGATGGCGTTCTCCCTCTTAAGGCGTGCTACCTCATCCTATAGGTCCACGACCTGTCTTAGCTTCTGGTCATTCAGGGCCTTCGCAGCCCTGTGGAGGTCGGCGTGCATCCTATCCAAGCCCTTCATCACCGTACTCATGTGCCCGAAGGTGGTGTCGTTCTCCTCCGCGGCTGACTGGTAGGTGCTGCTGTTGCAAGAACTACCGCGGCGAGGGTGGTAGCGGTATGCCGAGCTGTGGAGAGCATGGTCATGCAGCTCTCGCATCCTGGCCATCATCAGGTAGGCCGCCTCTTGACAGGCGTGCTTATCAGTTCCTCCCGAAGCTGTGACCACCATGTTGGGGAGATTGGTGCCCACGAAACCATGTACCTCCAAGCGGACTCGGTGTGGCAACTCTCCCGTGAGAGGCAGCAGTGTGGTGTACTCTGGGGCCTCTGCGTATCCCACTGCCAAAGCCATGCGGGCCAACTCTGCCACAAAACCTTCCATGTTCTGACCGTGGTGCGTCGGGGGATGGCCTGCCATCTATAGAAGACAAAGGGGTGGGAATCAATGCGTGCTCAAATCCAAATTAAAATAAACAGCAAAAAACTAGAATAAAAGACACAGTAAAGCTGGAATTTTTATGCATAAACTATTTTTGCATGAATACAAATAAAGACACTATTAACCCTAAGCAATCAAGTAGCATGAGAAAGTTATAATAATAACAGTATTTGGAACAACAATAATAATAACGACATAAACAAATTTTGCAACCCATAAATCCTATTCCAGACCTAATGCAGCTTTCCCCAATAATTTCCCAACCAACTGTCGAACAAAGTTCCGATAAACCGAAGCCGATTTACCCCAAAAATTTTCAATACTCTTCACCGACGTAAAATTTTTAACAAACGACCCCAATTTTTTTTTTCTAAAACTGGGGAAACCAATCTTTGAAACAACTCCAAATGCGAAAAGGCATATGCATATGAAAGAGTTTCAGAGGGCTCTTAGGGTTTCCAGTTGGCTTGTCCTACGGTCAAGGTCGGCTCTGATACCAACTTGTCACGCCCGGAAATTCACTACCAGAATTTCCGAAACTGAATGTGTATTAAAACCCCTGTCCAGGACCAGCCAGGGTACACAGACGACAATGTTGACATACAGATCCACGTCTTACAAACAGAATAAAAGTCTTACAGAAATGCAGCGGAAAAACGGAAAGGCAAACTAAACTAGAACGGGACTCTTGCAGCGGCTGGCACCAATCCACAGGCATCCTCGACGGCGGACGAAACCTACTCCTTTGAGAAGCCTCCATCAGACGCATACTCCTCTTCTGATGTGGGGAAAAATTAAGCAAGGCTGAGTACTACCCACGGTACTCAACAAGTCATGCCGGAAAAGGAGACATGATGCAAGATATTCCAAGGGAAGGCAAGGGTTTATTTGCATAAAGTAAGCATTTAAAACAATAGTTGAAAGCAGTAGTAAAACGTTGAATTAATTGAACAATATTAAACCATCACTGTCCAACGCTATATCCACGTTGCGACAGGCCCAAACCAACCACCTGAACTAAACCAGTTCCAAAGAATTCAAGTTATTAAGAAAGTGAAACTAATCACGGTGAATCTGGTTGATCGCCCATAACCGCGGGCACGGCTATTCGAATAGTTCTACTCTGATCAGAGGTGTACATCTGTACCCACAAGACACAGCCTCAACATCATGTCAACCATGCGTCGCGATACTGGAAAGTACCCGAATAGAGACTGTGACAGGACCCTTCGCATAACCCCCTCTAACCAGCCGTACCACACCACAGGTTTCGCCCACACCTTTATATCCAAGGTAGGCAGCCCCCTCTCGTGCCACGGTGAATCCGGCAGCCGATCAACGGGTATGTCCCCCGCCGACCCAACTCCATCACGCCCACCCTCTGCTGGTACGTCAGCCAGAGACAGCTACGCTACAAATCCAGCCGTTGCCCACGCTGGCTTGTGGTACGCACGGTATTTCTTCCAGGGTTTCCCGCGAACCGGTCCTTAATTGCCATGGGTGCTACCATCAAAACCATGCACCCACAGCCCACCATTAGCACATTTTAGTTAAATATTATTACCATGGTGGCTCCTAAACCAAAATGTCACCATAGGGACTACATTAATTAATTATTCAAGGTGATCCCCTTTAGTGAGCTAGGTTAGCTAAGCATGGCTAAGCACTCCTAAAATCAGCGAACAATGAATTAATTACCCAAGCTATCAAAGATACAAGATAATCAATATAATTGGCTGAGCACCATAGGTATAATCCCACATGAAATGACATTGCGAAATAATGCAGTGTTTACGGAAAAATAAGACATTTGTAAATATAGGTACAATATGATCAATGTGAAGCATGACTTGCCTTGCTCCTGAGCTGAGGCTACCTCTGCGACGATCTCGAAATAAACGGGTGCGTCGGAGATTTCGGAATCTACGCAACAAACAAAGCAAACAACAATACATGCTATAAGTCTACTGAAACAAAGCACAAAAGTATTTTTAATGGATTCTCTGCATTTTTATGAATTTAATGAAATTTGAATGGACTTAAACGGAGCTCGGATGAATTAGTTATGAATTTTTGAAGTTATCTGTGTTTTTACTAAAACAGAAAAATCCTTAATCGGTTTATTGCGCAATTAATCCCAGGGCTGGCGTCAGCGGCGGCGGCGGCCGGTCCACCGTGGACTCGGTCCACGGGACCGTGGCGGCGGGGTGCACCACGTGGCGCACACGTGGCGCCGACACGGCAGCCACGGGGCAGCCACGTGGGCGGCCACGCGGGACGGAGGGGGAGATGGCGCGGGCGGTCCCGATCGGCCGAGCGGCCGATCCGATGGCCAGGAGTGCGCGGGCGGCGGGCAGATGGAGCTCGGCTAGGCCGAGGGCGGCCATGGCGCACGGCTGAGGCCGACGGGCGGCCGGCCAGCGCAGCGGCCGGCGGCGCAAGGGCGCCGGCGCCGTGCGACGGCGCGCGGGGCGAAACAAGGGCGGCGCTCGCGCGGGAAGGGGACGGCACGGCCGGGGAAAAAGAGAGGAAGGGGAGAAGGGGGAAGATTTCTCACCGGGCTCGGCCGGAAAGGAAGATGACGACGGCGAGGGCGGCGTCCGGCGGCGGAATGGCGGTGCGGAGACACGGCCGAGGGACGGAGGCGGTCGGCGAGCGCGACGGCGGCGTCGGCGCGGCTCGGGGACGGCGCAAGCGGTGGAGAGCGGCGGCCGGAGACGGCGGAGGCGGCGGCGCACGGGTTCAACGGCGCGGCGGCGCTAGGGAGCTCGGGAGCGACGGCGAAAATAGGGAAAAAGGGAGAGGGGATAGCGGGGGTGGTTTTTATGGGCACGGGGAGAAGAGATCGTGGCCGAGGGGCGCGGAATCGGCGGCGGAGTGGGAGAGAGAGGAGAGAGAGAGAGACGGCCGGGGAAAAAAATCCCGCCCTCTCGTGCGGCGGTTGCGGGCGGAGTGGGGCGCGGATGGGCGCGGCGGGAGCGCACGCGCGTGCGGAGCGCGCGGGGCGCGGGGAAGTGGGCGGGAGCGGCGGCGCCGGCGGTTGCTCCCCTCCGGATCCGCCGGCCGGAGGAGGGAGACGACCCCGACAGGTGGGGCCCACCTGTCGGTGGTCCGGGCCGGGGAGGCCGAACGGGCTGCGCGGCTGGGCCGCGGCGCTAGCGGGCCTCGGCCTGCGGCCGGCCCGCGAGAGAGGAGGGGCGCGCGCAAGGAAAGAAGGCCGGCTGGGCCGGCCCAGCGGGAGGGGGAGAGGGCGCGCGGCGCGCGGCCGGACTGGGCCGACGGCCCGAAAGGAAGAAGAAGAGGAAAAAGAAAAGAAAAAGAAAAAGAAAGGAAAAAGGATTTTCCTGGGATTAAACAAATTCCGAATTTGATTTTAATTGGTTTAAAATTATTTCCAGGGCTCTGAAAATTCCACTAAAAATCCTGTTAATGTATTTTGACATGGGGAACTCAAGAAAAATTCCACCTTGCCATTTCCACTTCTTTAATGCATTAATTAATTGGATTTTTCTCCAGATTAATTAAACAATTTCTCCGATAAATTATTAAACTCGATTTTTACGATTTAGGAAAACTTCAGGGTGTGACAAACCTACCCCCCTTAAACGGAATCTCGACCCCGAGATTCGGAAGTGCTGGCGAAGAGGTGCGGGTGGGCGGCCTTCAATTCATCTTCTCTTTCCCATGTGGCTTCTTCCTCAGAGTGATGGCTCCACTGAACTCTGCAGAACCTGGTAACTTTGCTTCTGGTTCTCCTCTCGCTGGTTTCGAGAATACGGATCGGCTTCTCCACATAAGTCAGGTCCTCTTGAATCTCGATCTGATCCGGGCTGGCCTGCTCTTCTGGTACTCTCAAACATTTCTTCAATTGCGAGACATGAAACACGTCATGAATACCAGCCAGGTTGGGTGGAAGCTCAAGCTGGTAGGCAACTTCTCCTCGACGTTCGCGGATCCTGTATGGTCCCACAAAGCGTGGTGCCAATTTGCCTTTAGTTTGGAAACGGTGTACTCCCCGAAGAGGTGTGACGCGAAGGTACACATAGTCCCCTGCTTCGAAAACCAACTCCCTTCGACGATTGTCGGCGTAGCTTTTCTGTCGAGACTGCGCAATTCTCAACCTTTCCCTGACGGTTCTGACCTTTTCTTCTGCGTCGCTCAAGACTTCAGTTCCAAACAGTTGTCGCTCTCCAGTCTGATCCCAAAAGAGCGGGGTGCGGCACTTCCTGCCATACAACGCCTCAAATGGTGCCATCTGCAAACTGGCTTGGTAGCTGTTGTTGTAGGAGAACTCGGCATATGGCAAACTCTTGTCCCATGCTCCTCCAAAATCGAGCGCACAGGCTCTCAGCATATCCTCCAGTATCTGATTTACTCGCTCAGTCTGACCATCGGTTTGCGGATGGTAAGCCGTGCTAAAATTCAAACGGGTTCCCAATTCTTCTTGTAACTTCTGCCAGAACTTTGAGGTGAACTGACTTCCTCGATCCGATACGATCTTCTTAGGCACTCCGTGCAAACACATGATTCTTGCGAGGTAGAGTTCCGCTAGCTTCTTTCCAGAGTATGTAGTGTGCACAGGAATGAAATGAGCCACTTTAGTGAGTCGATCCACGATGACCCAAATAGAATCATGTCCAGACGACGTTCTTGGCAAACCGGTGATGAAATCCATTCCAATTTCTTCCCATTTCCATTCCGGAATTTGGAGAGGCTGTAACAGTCCTGCAGGTCTTTGATGTTCTGCCTTGACTCGCTGACATATGTCACAGAGTGCGACGAATTCAGCTATTTCTCTTCTCATCTAACCCACCAAAATTTTTCTTTAAGATCCTGGTACATCTTGGTACTCCCAGGGTGAATTGAATACTGGGTTTGATGGGCTTCCGTGAGTATTAACTCCTTTAACTCTTTGTTTTCCGGGATGCACAGTCTTTCTCCCATCCATATCGTGCCATGCTCATCTTCGGAGAAATCTCGAGCCTTTCCAACCCTCATGTTCTTCTTAAGCTCTGCTATCTCCGGATCTTTAGCTTGAGCTGCTCGGACTTGCTCCACGAGCGTTGGTCGTGCTTCTAAAGCGGACACAAACCCATGTTCCACAATACCGAGGTTCAGCCGTTCAAAGTCTTGTTGCAACTGGCTGCTCATCTCTTCCATACTGGTGGAATTACAATAGCTCTTCCGGCTTAAAGCATCTGCCACGACGGCGGCCAGAGACGGCGGAGGCGGGAGCGCACGCGCGTGCGGAGCGCGCGGGGCGCGGGGAAGTGGGCGGTAGCGGCGGCGCCGGCGGTTGCTCCCCTCCGGATCCGCCGGCCGGAGGAGGGAGACGACCCCGACAGGTGGGGCCCACCTGTCGGTGGTCCGGGCCGGGGAGGCCGAACGGGCTGCGCGGCTGCGGCGCGGCGCTAGCGGGCCTCGGCCTGCGGCCGGCCCGCGAGAGAGGAGGGGCGCGCGCAAGGAAAGAAGGCCGGCTGGGCCGGCCCAGCGGAGGGGGAGAGGGCGCGCGGCGCGCGGCCGGACTGGGCCGACGGCCCGAAAGGAAGAGAAGAGGAAAAAGAAAAAGAAAAAGAAAAAGAAAGGAAAAGGGATTTTCCTGGGATTAAACAAATTCCGAATTTGATTTTAATTGGTTTAAAATTATTTC
Organism: Oryza officinalis; assembly: GCA_008326285.1. NCBI lineage: Eukaryota > Viridiplantae > Streptophyta > Magnoliopsida > Poales > Poaceae > Oryza > Oryza officinalis. The sequence continues at coordinate 2,367,746 of BDMV01000003.1, read as the reverse complement.
CAGGGCTCTGAAAATTCCACTAAAAATCCTGTTAATGTATTTTGACATGGAGAACTCAAGAAAAATTCCACCTTGCCATTTCCACTTCTTTAATGCATTAATTAATTGGATTTTTCTCCAGATTAATTCAACAATTTCTCCGGTAAATTATTAAACTCGATTTTTATGATTTAGGAAAACTTCAGGGTGTGACACGAACTATAGACTATGAGCCGTTACCTTAACTCAATAGTAACGTAATACCCAAGTCATAGCCGGTTTACATAATCATGGAGCGCAACCTATCCCCTATGGTAAGTCGGATAAGCTAGCCGTGAGGGTATCCGGTACCCATAATCTCCACAGTAGCCCCCGAGACCTTCGCAGTCGATGAGGTAACTTTGCCTCGAACTTGAATAACACGTGGTCGATTGACTTCTTAGCCGAGTGCTTCCACTGCCGAGTGCCTCCGTCATCTCTGCCTGATTCTCTCGAGTGCTTCAGCATCCAAGAAAGACTGTGAAGGGCTGATATCAATTCAAAAAATTTCAAACATAAAAATTTAGGTGCATCGACTGATGCACCTAATAAGGTGTAGCCCCCGACTATGTGTTTAGTTAATTAAACTAAGCATATAGTCAAGAACTATATTAATTATACTCTCCCGAGTTTATTATAAAAGATCATATAACACATAACCTTATAATCAAGGCATAGTGTATAATGATTCCAGGCACTCGGCAAGCTCATGCTTATCCGAGTTAATTTACCTGAGTCATCTCAGAACAAAATACTCAGCCGACCCTCAGGGGTAAAAAATCCGAGCACTTGGCAAGCTCATGCTTATCCGAGTCATTATGCTCGAGTCGTCCCGGAACATACAACTCAATCAATTCTCATGAATAAAAAAAATATGAATTAATAAATTTATCAGTCATCTGAAAAACACGACCAAAATATTAAATAACTCTTGCCATAATATTGGTCTTGATAAAAAGAGCACACCAAGGTGGCAAATCAACATTGATAAATAAAAAATCAAATGCTTTATAAAAAACCAAACAGCTCCTGCAACCTATAAAAAAGATACCAAGACAGTTGTAAAAAACTTTACTGTTTGTCACCTTCCAAGTTGCATCGTACCAACCTTCAACAAGTTGTGTAACTGCCGTATGAAAGGATTTTAAAGTCATTGGGCAATGAGACATACGCATATTGCCAGAGCAAATTTGCTTAAGTCCTCATGGACATATGTCAAGCCGTACTCATAAGATGGGCCGCAAGTTTCTCATGGGCTCAGCCTAAATACGAGAAAACCCAGCAAAAAACCCTAAAATCTTTCTCAAAGCACCAGCGTCGTCCCTGCCGCTTCATCTTCCCGAAATTTTTCCCCTTTTCGCGCTCCTGTTCATCAGCCACGCAAGGAATTTGAGAACTCGTGCTCACGCAAAATCATCCATCAAAGAACTCAAGTTCCACCACAATCCATCATACGCATCCAACTGCCAACATCCCCTCAAAAAATCCCCATTTCCTGCGCTAGATCCAACTCTACTCAACTCGCATCCATGGCGGAAGAGAGAGAAATCCCTTTCGACCAATGGGCTACCTCAGATGTGAAGGAGTCGACCTTGCGGGAAATGGTGAAGAACGGAGTTCTTCCGCCCAAAGAAATCATCGGCTGGCGTCCGGTGGCCGGCGAGGAGTTCCCCACTCCAAACACCGGTGAGATTGTGGTCTTCACCTCTTTCTTCTATTGCGGATTTGGTCTTCCCACTTCCGACTTCTTCCGTGGTATCCTCGAATACTACGGCCTTCAAATCAATCACTTGAATCCCAATTCTGTCCTCCACATTGCAATATTTTTCCATGTGTGCGAAGCATTTTTAGGCATTCTCCCCCATTTCAATCTTTTTCGCCGCATGTTCTATGTCAAGCCACACCCAAACAAGGATGACCCCTGCGTCGTCGGCGGTGCTGGCTTTCAACTCCGCGGGACTCTCCGCAGAGACTACTTCTCTCTCCCCTTGAAATCCTCCAACAAGGGCTGGCACGCAAATTGGTTCTATATCTCGAACCCCCGTCCCAGTTTGCCCGACTTCGTCGGCCTTCCACCGATCCAAAGAGCGAACTGGAACAGTATGCCGGAGAACCAAGATTGGGTAGAAGCGAATAACCTCCTGGCTAATATTCTTGAAATGAAGAAGAAAGGCCTCCAAGGAGAACAAATTACCCCGCACTTTATCCAGAACCGACTGGCTCCCATCAAGGAAAGATCCAAGCCAGCGTTCGAGTATGAGGGTGAAAGCGACCCCAATCGGGAGGACCGCGATGCCCTGAGTTACTAGGCCTTGTGCACTCGCATGTACAAGATCTTCTCCTCTGGAATCACAGTAGATCGCAGCCACAAGATGCCGGTTCCTCCGTTCAATTTGTTCCGACCTCCTCCTCTAGTAAGTCAACTCGGCTCTTCAAAACTCTTTCAATCTTGCACACATCCTTCAATATATCTCAAAAACTCTACTTTCAGGCAAACGCTCTTATTATTTCCAAGCCATACAAGGTGTATCATGACGATATGCCAACTCGACCTGCTGCCAAAAAACCAACCGGCGGCCCCAAAATTAAGGTTGAGCCTCAAGAGAAAAGGGCTGCCACAGACGAAGATATCAGCAGGCGGTCGAGTAAAAGGAGACTGGTCATTGATGACTCGGACGACGAAGAAGTCCAGATTCCACAATCTAACATAAGTCCTCCGAAACCAACAGCCAGGTCCACTCCTAAAATCAGGAGGTCCAATAGGTATCTCACATAACCAGAGTCAGCTTCTTGCTAAAAATCGTTTTCACTTCCAACTCAATTGTCTTTATCTTCTTTCTTGCAGGAAACCTCAAGATATTGATCCCACCGGACGGGCTGAAGCCATCAATCCATCTGCAGCGTCAGAAAAGCCAAGGCCTACAGAACCAAAAACGAAAGACCCTGTCCCGAGTGAGGATGCTCCTGGGGCGGAATCCTTAAGCAAAAATGCTCCTGAGGTTGAGCCCACGACTGCCAGCCAAGTCTTCCTAGCAGGAAATCAGTCGGCTGAAGAAGAACAGCCACCGACCGCCAGTCAAGATGCCCCGACTGGAAACCAGCCGAACGAAAATCCACAGGGCTCACGTGGTCAAGAAGCACCAACCGAGGATCTGGCTCCTAAAATAGGTAAATCTCTCAATAATCGCCAGACTCTTGTCTTCATCATGCTCTTTCCTCTTATCCTCATTTAGTTCCTCTAAATCAATCAGCCGAAGAGGAGGAAATCACCTGACTGAAGTCTCCAGCTGACTCGGTCCCACCTATCAAAATCGAGTGGCGTGATGCCGAAGGTGTGAAGCAAGGCATCGTGTTGAATAAGCAAAAGGAAAATGAAGAACGCAACATGCTCGTGGCCAGCCTCAGCGAAGCGACCCGACTAATGAATAGAAGTGTATCTCCTCTTTCTCTTGTCATCGTCGTCTAATGTGGTTGACTATCTTTATCCCCTTATGAAGAGAATATATTATCACTCAATGGCCAAATCAGACACTCTCGAGAACCCGGTCCCCCATGTAAATTCTCTGGAAAATGTTCATCGCGACCTCAAGGCCGCCAGAGAAGAAGCTGCAGATCGAGAGGTCGTCTTGCGGGCAGAAATCACGAAGCTCCGAGATGAGAACTTGGAACTCCGTGGCTCAATCGGGGGTAAGCCAAACTACCTTTGTACTTGCTCTGTCTTCGCATATAATCTGTTTTGATCCTGATGCTTGCAAACCTTCATGTTGTAGCAAATTTATCCAAAATTGACTCCCTCAAGGCCCAGCTGAAGAAAACAAGCACCGATAAAGCCAAGCTGGAGTCCGACAATGAGAAAATCCTGGAAGAATTTGAAGGTAAGCCTTTTAAGATAGCACTCCGTAACTCACTCGGTCTTGAATGTTTATGTAATCATATCCCTCTTGTAGCTTATAAGGTCAAATCCTAAGCACAATTTGATGTCTTCGCCGAAAGAGTCCGAAGGGCTGAAAGTGTAAGGGATGACATCGCCAACGCTACCACACCGATCCTGTCAGCACTATATAAACATGGACTCGGGACGAGCTCATTGGATGCCGTAGAAATCTTCGATAAACTCAGGACAGCCCCGGCTAAATATATGGAGAATATCTCTGACGCAGCCGTCATGGGTGCAAGCTTCGCTCTTGCGCAGACGAAATCACTCTATCCCCGGATAGACGTGGACTCTATCAGAGATGGCTTTGCAGCTAGCACCTCAGATGAGCGAGCCCTGGAGCTTATAAGTGAAGCACAGGAGTCGGCGAAAAAGGTAGCTGGTGATGTAGCCGCAAACTTCCAGGAGTAGCTGACTTGTCTTGATGTATATGACTCGCTGTAATGTTGACTTGTAAATATATAGCTTATTTATGTTAATGCCCTGGTCCGAGTCTTCATATATAATTTCTTAAGAATTTTCATCCGACTGTCACCAAGCCTAAGCTTGATTAAGCCATCAAAAAATTCTCAGTCCTTATCTATTGGACTCGAACCAAAACACTAAACAATGGTAAACTAAATATAAACAAGTTATCAAAGAAAATAATGCTTTATTGATATATGTATAGCCCCCGACTGACAACCCAAGAGGTCATCCTGCTTGAAGTTGGCAGTCGAGAAGAACATAAAGACAAAAAATGCCAAAGTATAATATCGACGAAGATGCTCAATGTTCCAGGAATTCTCCACCATGGTCCCATCTTCACGCTTTAGACGATATGCTCCTGGCCGAGTCGCCTCAGCGATTATGTAGGGCCCTTCCCATAGTGGAGATAGCTTGTGGCGATCTTTTGTAGTTTGAATCTTGCGTAGAACCATGTCTCCAACAATTAAGGCTCGTGACCGAACATTGCGGTTATGGTAGCGCCGAAGTCCTTGAAGATACTGTTCTGACTGAATCAATGCGGCTTCGCGGGCTTCCTCCAGTCGGGTGAGGTCATCAACTCTGTCTTGGTCGTAACGCTCGTCATCGAAGCTACGAACACGAAGAGACTCGTACTCCATCTCACTCGGCAACATTGCTTCTGCTCCGTAAACCAAGAAGAAAGGAGATTGGCCGGTAGCCCGACTGGGTGTGGTCCGCAATGACCATAATACCGAAGGCAACTCTTGAACCCATCTTCCGGCGTACAATCGTAGTCTGTCAAACACTCGGGCTTTGATACCTTGAAGAACCATACCATTAGCTCATTCAACCTATCCGTTGCTCTTAGGGTGCGCCACCGATGCATAGCAAATCTTAATACCGAAGTCTTCGCAGAACACCATAAAAACGCCTCCAGTGAATTGAGTCCCATTGTCAGTTATAATTCTGTTCGGGACACCAAACCGATGCACGATGTTTAGAATAAAGTCTCACGCCTTGTCCGCAGTTATTGTAGCAACCGGCTTAGCCTCGATCCACTTGGAAAACTTATCAACCGCGACGAACAGATGCGTGAATCCACCTGGCGCCTTCTTGAATGGACCCACCATGTCCAAGCCCCACACGGCGAAAGGCCATGATAAGGGAATTGTTTGAAGATCTTGAGCTGGAACGTGGCTCTACCGAGCGAAGAATTGACAACCTTCACACGTGCGAACTACCTTATCTGCATCGGTGACCGCCGTGAGCCAGAAGAATCCTTGTCTGTAAGCCTTGCTCACCAGAGTGCGCGCCGCGGCATGACTGCCACAGATGCCCGAGTGAATATCTTGCAATAATTGTCGTCCTTCCTCTAGCGTGACGCATCTCATCAAAACTCCAGAGGGGCTTCTCTTGTATAGCTCTGAGTCAACCATGACATAGCCTTGACTACGACGTCGGACTCATTCCGCATCATCCCGGTCACCCGGCAGCTCTTGCTGAGTTAAAAACTTGATGAACGGTGTCCTCCAATCGGCGTCGAGCATGGCGACTTGGCTGGTAACTCCTTCATCGGAGGTTAGTGCTTTGGCAACAGTCGGCTCATAGAGATGTTCCACGAAAACGTCAGTCGGGGCTACTTCGCGCTTGGACCCAAACTGTACCAACTGGTCTGCCGCTTCGTTATTATGTCTCAAGACATGGGATAACTCCAATCCGTCAAACTTGTCTTCAAGCTTGCGAACTTCCTATCGGTAGGCTTCCATGGTCTCATTCAAGCAGGACCAGTCCTTCATCACCTGGTTAACCACCAACTGGGAATCTCCTCGCACAATTATCCATCGTATCCCGAGTGAAACGGCAAGTTGTAGGCCGTGAAGGAGGGCTTCGTACTCGGCGAAATTGTGTGAGGCGGGAAAGTGGATGTGAAGGACATACCGTAGCCTCTCTCCAGTCGGGGAGATCAGCACGACTCCCGCTCCCGAGCCAGTGACTCTTTTGGATCCGTCGAAGTGCATGGTCCAATACTGCAGATCTTCTCTAGGTACATCTTCTTGTTGTTCGGTCCACTCGGCTACGAAATCTGCCAGGACTTGAGACTTTATAGACATCCTCGCCTTGAAAGCTATGTCCAGCGGCATCAACTCTGGTGCCCACTTCACGATGCGTCTAGTAACCTCCCGGTTGTGGATGACATCGCCGAGTGGAAAGGACGTGACGACGGTGACCGAGTTACCCTGGAAATAATGGGCTAGCTTCCTAGCAGTGATTAAAACTCCATATAACAATTTTTGTACCTGAGGATAGCGGGTTTTGGCTCCTGCCAGCACCTCGCTGACGAAGTAGATTGGCCGTTGAACCTTTTGGGTATGGCCTTCTTCCTCACGCTCGACGACCAATACCGTGCTGACCACCTGGTGAGTTGCGGAGACGTTGAGCAACAGGGGTTCTTGTGGGTGCGATGATGCCAACACGGGTGGCGTCGTGAGGAACTCCTTGAAGTCTTCGAAAGCTTTCTGGGCCTCGGTGGTCCATTGGAAATCATCAGTCTTCTTCAATAACCTGAAAAAAGGCATACCTCATTCGTCGAGTCTGGAGACAAAGCGGCTCAATGCTGCCATACAACCGGTGAGCTTCTGGACGTCTTTCTGGGTACTTGGGGGCTTCATGCTCCGAATAGCGTTGATCTTCTCTGGATTTGCCTCAATGCCGCGATGTGATATCATGAAATCGAGCAGCTTTCCTGATGGCACACCGAAGGTACACTTCTTCGGGTTCAACTTCATTCTGAAGGCCCGAATGTTTGCGAAGATTTCTTCTAAGTTGGTGATCAGGTCTTCCTTCTGCTTGGTCTTGATGACGACATCGTCGACGTAGGCTTCCACGTTTCTCCCGATCTGGGTCTGAAGGCACCTCTGGATCATGCACTGATAAGTGGCCCTGGCGTTCTTCAGGCCAAAGGGCATCGTGATGTAGCAATAGGCTCCAAATGGGGTGATGAAAGATGTCTTCAGGCAGTCGGATTCCTTCAAGCTGATCTGGTGATAACCCGAGTAACAATCCAAAAAGCTCAGAAGCTCGCAGCCGGCTGTTGAGTCAATGACTTGGTCTATTCGAGGTAGTCCGAAAGGATCTTTGGGGCAAGCTTTGTTGAGATCGGTGTAGTCCACGCACATGCGCCATTGCCCTGTCTTCTTCCGGACAAGAACTGGGTTGGCTAGCCAGTCGGGATGGTAAACCTCTTTGATGAACCCGGCAGCCAAGAGCTTGGCGAGTTCCTCCTTGATGGCATCTTTTCGGTCTTGAGCGAAACGGCGCAATCGTTGTTTTATAGGTTTGGCGTCATCTTTGACGTTTAAAGAGTGCTCGATCACCTCCCTAGGAATACTCGGCATGTCAGACAGTTTCCAAGCAAAAATGTCTTTATTATTCTGAAGGAAGGTGACGAGCGTGCTTTCCTATTTAGGATCTAGCTCTGCGCCTATTACAGCGGTTTTAGAGGGATCAAATGGATCAAGGGGGATTTTCTTAGTCTTGGCGTCGCCATCTCCCGACTTGGCTATCTTCTTGGCAGGGACTTCTCCTTCTCCAGATGTGGATGCAGCCAATCGGACCTCTTGCTGGGCGCGTAATCTCTCGTGAGTTTGGGCCATATCGCAGCTTTCTTTGTCGCAAGTGAAGGCTTGTTTGATGTCGCTGCACAGGGTGATGACTCCATTGGGCCCGGGCATCTTCATGTTGAGGTAGGTATAATGTGGTACCGCCATGAACTTAGCGAGCGCCGGTCTTCCGATGATCGCGTGGTTGGCCGCTTCGAAGTCGGCAACCTCAAAAGTGATGTTCTCCGTCCGGAAGTTCTCCCGAACCCTGAAGGTGACTGGAAGAGTAATGCGTCCGAGCGGCGTGGATGACAGCCCCGGGATGACTCCATGAAAGGGGGCTGAACTCGGCTTCAACTCGGATCTTGGAATCTGCATCTCGTCCAGCATCTTGGCAAATAGGATGTTGAGAGCGCTGCCGCCATCGATGAGGACGCGCTTGAGTTTGATGTTGCGAACCACCAGGTCTAGTACCAGGGGATACCGCCCCGGGTGAACCACTCGGTCGGGATGATCCGAGTGGTTAAACGTGATAGCCGCGTCCGACCATCGTAGATAATGCGGGACTTCAGGTTGCGTGGCATTGACTTCACGATCAGTCAGCTTTTGCTTCCTCTTGGACTCATATTCCTGCGGTCCCCCGAAGATGTGATTTAGCTCGCCGACGGTGTCTTGGAAGGGCTTTGTGCTGCTAGCTGGGTCGTTCCTCTTGGTGCCCGATGGGCCGGCTTTTGTCGTAGTTGTGCCGCGTATTGCTCAGCGAACTGTTTGTAGATGAAGCAATCCTTTGCCGCATGCTTGTGGTTTGGATGGTGCGTGCACTAAGCGTTCATGATTTTGTCGTAGGCGGTGACTCGGGAACGCTGTTGCTGGTAGTTCGATGTCATGGTGACCAGATCCTCGAGCTTGCGCTTGCAATCCTTTTGGCCCCCGTTGTTGTTGCCGTTGTCCTTCTTAGGACACCAGCTGCTTCCGGATGGCTTGTCGTCCCTCTTGTCGTGCCAGTCTTGTCGCGAGGCCTTGATTGCGTCATCAGATTTGGCGTAGGAGTTTGCTGTCTCGAACATTTGCTTGACCGTCTTCGGTGGCTTGTGCCCAAACTTGCCGATAAGCAACTCGTCACGGACGCCTTTCTGAAATGCAGCAATGATGACGTCATCGGTGATGTTGGGAATCTTGTTTTGTTTCTTCGAAAAGCGTCGAATGTAGTCCTTCAGCGATTCGTCCGGCTTCTGGATGACATTTTAAAGGTCAAAGTGGGTCCCAGGTCTTTCGAAAGTGCCCTGGAAGTTGGCGATGAAGTGGTCCCGAAGCTCGCTCCATGAGTCAATCGAGCCTCTTGGCAAACTCGTGAGCCAGTTCCTGGCTGAGTCGGCGAGAGCAACGGGCAGGTAATTGGCCATAGCCTTGCTGTCTCCTCCTGCTACGTGGATGGCGAGGGTGTACACAGCTAGCCAGGACTCGGGGTCGGTGTTGCCGTCGTACTTATCAATCCCGGTAGGTTTAAAACCACTCGGTCAGTCCACTCAACGCAGGTTCCTGGTGAAAGCGGGCACACCATCATCGTAGTCGTCGGGTGATTTTCTTCTGTCTTCAGAAGAGCGCTATTCACGTTCCCGGTAGTGTCGGTCGAGCACCTCCCGCAAATCACCCAGTGGAGGCCTTCGCGGGCTGCTTTGGTGGTTGGAATTGTTGTAGCGACGATTCCGGTCGTGGACGGGTTGTCGGCTGTGTTCTCTCTCGTGAGAGTCAGCCGTATGAACTCGTGGCCTCCATACTGCCTCGTGGCGAGGGTCTTTAGATCTGACTGGTGTCTTGCTTTGCTCGGGTCTCTTGTTGTCCTTGGACCGCAGCGGCGGCAGTCGGCTTCTATCGGGTGTTTTAGCAACGAACTCGGTCGGCCTTCGTGCGGAGCTGGAAGGATGGCCATTAGCCGTAGCCGCGACGATGGTTTTGATCTTGTCCAAGAGCGGCGTCACCGCAGTCGGCGCCGCTTCAATGACGGTGTCGATGAGGGTGAGGACAGCGACGGCGTTCTGTTGAGGCGTTTGGAAGATGTTGGCGTTGTCGACTCGTGTCTGTAGTATGGCCTCGCGGGCTGAGCGCCCAGTCGCCCTCAGGTCTCGTTTCTTTTTGTCGGCTTCTTGCTTCTTCCTGAGCTCCTCCTCCTCCTTGCGCTTATTCTCCTCCTCCGCACGCTTGCGCTCTTGCTCCAACTTGGCTCGTTCCTCGTCCACGCGCTTGCGCTCTTGCTCAAGCTTAGCCTGTTCCTCCTCCGCGATCCTTCGGGCCAAGGCCGAGTCGGTCTCAGCTACTTCGGCCATGAGAACGTTGAGAAGGTCCGGATCGTAGTAGTCTTTATCTGCGTCGTAGCTGTTGATTTCATCCGTGGAGATGTCGTAGAGGTCGTCGAAGTCGGTGGAGCTTAGATGTTCGTCAATGTCCGTGAATGAGTACGAGCCGAGTCGTTTGAGTATGACCGCGACCTCCCTCATGGCCAGGGGACAGCATGAAGGCAATGAAGACTCAGAAGATTTAGAAGACTCCCGAGTGGATCGGATCCAACTCAGAAGATAGGAGATTATGACAGATTTTAGCGTCGTCCGGTAACCCGAGTGGCGCCAAGGAATTTTCCGTCCCCGACTAGTTCGAATCCGAGTCGAGAAGAGAGAGCTTACTGAACTTGTCGGTGATGAAGTCGAGTCCGCCGAAGCGAAGCGCCTGCCCAGGGGCGAAGACGAAGCCGGCGAAGCTTGATGGAGATCCCATTGCGCTCGTCGGCGAGATGTTGAAGAAGAACTTGATGCAAAGCCCCTACTTGGCGCGCCAACTGTCGAAACTTGGTTTCGGCAATAGAATTTGGGGGTAGCAGTCAAGTGCCAAACACAATGGGTTAGTCGGGACAAAGGTTTAGACAGGTTCAGGCCCTCTCTAACGAGAGGTAATACCCTACTCCTGTTTCAGGGATTTGATCCGCCGAGTGTTTATTGATCTCTTGATCTCTTTCAATAGGGGCTCTCGCAAGTTTTCTATCTGTCTGTGTATTTTCGTTATGCCCCTCAAGGGACGCCCTACCCTCCTTATATAGTCCCGGAGGGTGGGTTTACAAGTCGGAGACCTATTTTATTCTAAATCGGACTCCTCAATCTTACCAACTATAGACTATGAGCCGTTACCTTATCTCAATAGTAACGTCATACCCAAGTCATAGCCGGTTTACATAATCATGGAGCGCAACCTATCCCCTATGGTAAGTCGGATAAGCTAGCCGTGAGGGTATCCGGTACCCATAATCTCCACACTTCTCTTCTTGATTTCTTCGGCCGATGGCAGTACATGACCCACTGGCAGCTGGATCTGCTTCTCTTACAGGAGTAGGTCAAATATCTTGTTGGCCTTGTTGATGTTGAATTCATATTTATCCTCTTTGTTGCCCTTTTTGGCCCATTGGCATGCTGTCGGCTTCTTCATCCGGGCCCACTCGGCCAGGTCGACATCGGCATCTTCTTCATCATCTTCGTCGGAGGCGTGCTGATAGACTGTATTGATTTTCTTCGCGAACTTCTTCGCCTCCTGGAATCGTTGCTCGTGGGCCGATACTCGTTGGGCTAGCTGAGCTAGGCTGTCGAATTCCTGAGAGGATAACCTCTCTCGTATCGGCCCCAGTAATCCTTGAAACGCCAAGTCGGCGAGCCGTGAATCGGTCAAGCTGAGGCTGTAACACCTGTTCCTTATGTTCCTAAATCTTTGAATGTATTCTAGGACCGATTCATCAACCCGTTGCCTGATGGCAGTAAGATCAGACAGTTTCATCTCTTGCACGCCGTTATAAAAGTACCTGTGAAACTAAATTTCCAAATCTATCCATCCTCTGATGGAATTGCAGGGTAAAGATGAAAACCATGCAAAATGCTGACCCTAACAAGGACAGCGGGAAAAACCTCACCCTCAACGCCTCTATGGCCGACGCCTCCCTGCACTGTGCTAGGAATCGGCTCACGTGCTCGTATGTCGAGACGTTGTCCTGCCCCGAAAACTTGGAGAAGTCCGGGATTTTGTAATGGCTCGGCAGTGGCACTCTGTCAAACTCCTCGGGGTACAGGTGCCAATACACCGTAGAACTCTCCTTGGGCTTCAAACCGAACTGATCTCACATCACCTCGGCTATCATATCGGCCCAGTATCCTGCGGGTCGATGTGGGAGGTCTTGCTGATAAGATTGTTGCAGGCCCTCTGCTTGATACTACCTGGGAGAGTACGGTTGGTAAGGGTGATTCAAGTTCTGCGCGTCGTACTGCCCTGTGGTGTATTGCTGGTAGCCTTGCGGCGTGTTGTACGCAGCTGGTTGCGGAGGGTTGCCGGTCATGGAGATGTGAGGTTGTCTGGCCGATGTTGGGTTGACAGGAACTTGTTGCATCAGCTCGATCACTGGTTACTTCCCTTTCGTCCATTGTGCATATTGCTCCTCCGTGACGTGCTGAGGGCTTCCTCCCATCTACCTGGTGAGGACCAACGGCAAGGTTGATGTCGGTTGCGCCGATGGATGTGGCATCGGCGCCGTCGGCTGTGGAGCCGTGCTCAAGTCATTCCTCAAGGTCCGATATGCAGGGAACTTATTTTCTAGCAAGAAAATCGGCCCTTGAGTCTTGTACTGATGGATTGAACCATCTAGGATCAACTTGACCGTATTGGTCTACGTGTTCACCCGGATCCCCGACTGGTTGACTAGCGCAGAATGAACTGCGGAATCGATTCTGTCTTGTAACGTCGGCGCAGCGTTTTCTTCAGTCTTGACGGCGTGGTTGTGTACCGCCGCCGACGTGCTGGCTCCATCTCCAGGGCTCGGCATTACCACCTTAGATTTCTGGATAATGGTGCCTTGCCGAGTCATGGAGTATGTCTACAGGTACATGTTCTGGAACTGCTCGACCAGCTTTTCCATCTCGGCTTTCTGCTCTTCGTTGAGCTGGTCGACGGTCACGGAGACGACGTTCTCCTCGGAGATCTCAGCCTGCTTTGACATCTCGAAGTGGTCTTCTTGTTGTTGCGAAGCTTGCGTTCTTGAGTCCCACCGGGCGTGCCAAAAGCGTGTTGGCGTAGAATTTAGACCCGCCTCGCAACAAAATGGGTTCCACGTTTCCTTGGCGGCCTGGGAGCTCTGCTTAACTCCAGTGCAGGTCCAATGGCTTGCCTAGGTGCGTGCAGAGTGTGCCAGTTGATTTGATCTGCAATCAATAAGAATAAACAAGTAAACCATGTGAGAAACGATGGCCGATCGGCCGATGCTGCATCATGGAGGCCTGGCCGATAGGGCAAAGCTATACCGGCTTACTTGAAGTAATAATATGATATAACTGATAAAACAGATCTAATCCCATCGGCCCATGTTAATATGTTTATAACGAATTACTGGAATCAGCTGATGAGGGTTGTATAAAGATAAATACACTAGCTAATACTCTAGTGCGAACTTATACAAGCCAATCGGCCAATATAAATGTACTAATCACAGAGAGATCCTGAGAATACCCTGTAACCGATACATTTATATTCACCAATCCACTTGTATAAGTGGCGAATGCATATAAAAACATAACTAATCACATGCATTAGGTAAAACCGGCTGAAACCCCGGTGCTATCCTTAATTACGATAGGAAAACAGGCTTTGGGTTAACCCTTGAAACACGACTAAGGTCGATAGCAACTCAGAGTGTAGATCGAGAGTTAACACAAAGAAAATCAAGTCGTCGATCGCTTTTGGGGATGGTAGATGTCTTAGCTAATCTAAACGAGCAAGCTAATTCGATCGTCGTCGGCAATAAACCCTAAAACGAGTTAGCCGCTGGCGGGACAGAATTAGAAAACCGCATCAAGATTAACTAACACACGATAAACGACGATCACATCGCCAGGGCTTAACGTGCCTAAAGTGACACGCTAGCCTCGACAATGTAGATCGTCGGGTACGAGTTCTTACCTCTGCTCTGGGGAAGCAAGAACTCGTTGGGAATTAACCTCTTGCAAGGGTTGGCGATGCGCCGAATGTAGATTGAACTTGGTTGTTTTTGCGATTGATTGATTGAGATAGTCTATGTACAAACTACTGGGATATTTATACCTGAAATTAAAACAGGGTCCTTGTAGGAAACGATCTTATCTCTAACTAACAAACAAGTCTTTCTGGCAGACTCTTGCCACAGATTAGATCTAAACCTAATTGATTTACAACATACAATTGCCTAAAACCGAGCTTTATCTCTATTTGGCAACTTTCTTAAAGCTTGTCTCGAGCCCAGATCAAACCCATGCTGACTCCGCCAATTTCCAGCCTGTATCGGCCGATGACCATATTCAATCCGTATCGGCCGATACACTCTTCCTGGTAGCGCCTCTCCTAGTCCGATACGGCTACCGGGTCCGATACGAGACCTGGTCTGACTCCAACTTAACCCTTCCTCTCTGCTTTGGTTTCTTCTTCCCTCTCTGGGTCGATTACCAAAATCCACTGTTAACAGAAACATAAGCAACTGGCCATCAAGAAGCTATCAAAGAAACCAAAAGATACATCTCTCAAGAAATCAGTCGATCCAAAGCCAGCCGATGTAACAACTTCTGAGAAATCACTGGCCAAGACCGATATCCAGGCTTCAACTCAACCATGCCAACGTAGAACAATCCGCAAGGTCAAGGTAAGATACAAATTGTCTCAGACTTGGTTTTTCTTTATCATGCTACTAACACTTGTCTTTTTGTAGCACAAGACTATATCAGCTCTTGCTAAGGATAAAAGATTCCCGATGCCCCCTTGTCTCCAAGTCCTCAAGTTCTCCAGCTGCATTGGTAACTTTCCAAAAATCTTTTAAGCTTTCAATACCAGCCGATATGAAAACATCTAACACCTATTCTTTTTCAGCCAAAAGCTCCATCAACTTCTTCCCATCGACTAACTCCAAGTGATCATGCACCTTCCACTGCTGGTAGCCACCAAGGGGAAGAACAACAAACAACCACCATTGCGCCGATAGCCCAAGTAAACTCATCAACGCACAATTGCTATCGGCTCAACCTTATTCACCTTATGCAATTCTTGGATGAGGAGGACGAAGAAACAGCTAGCAAGGCCAAGTCCCCCATCTCTGATGATCTAAGAGCACAACTTCTGGACATAGCCGATCAGCTTGGATCCTCTCTGGACGCCTTAGTTCCAAACTGTGGGCCGATCAAAAGTAGGTTTCAAGAAATCCAAGACCAACACCCTAAAGAACTTGCAGATATTATGTCCCCGGCCATCACAAGTTCAAACTTCAAAGAGCCAAACAAAGAATAGCTGATCGGTTTGAATGCCAAAGCATGGAAGTAGCCATCCAAACCAGCCGATAGCAAGTCAATGAGAACAAATCCAAGCTGGCTGAACTGATTGCTGGCCCTGAGGCGACTCAAAAAGAACTTTATAATCTGTAGCAACAAGAAGTCGATCTCCTGATGAAGCTGAGGGAAACCCGCACCAAGATCACCGAGGCCAAGCAAAAATTAGCCGATTTCCCTAAAGCTATTGAAGAGCAGACGGCTAAGTTAAAGGCATCGGCCAAGCACTTGGCAGGACTCAATAAAACCTTGAAGCCGATCCCTGGGTCTAAAATCGATGACGCACGCACAATTAATGAATTTGAACAAATTCACTTGCGTGCGATATCGGCAATCCAAAGCTTATTGTGTGTTGATGTAATAGCTCTAGGTATTGATACTTTCTACCTTTAAAACTCTTGAATCATTTCTGTCTAATATAACCATCATCTTTTGAGCCGATTTTACCTTTGTCTCTATACTTGTACATTTTGTGAGATTTTTGTCTAAGGACAATAATACATATCAGCCATCCTAAGGTGATGTTATCATATATCGGTTTTGTAATACATCGGCTAAACAACCGATTATGAATTAATCCAAACACTTGGGTAATACTTTTTCAGATATTTTCCATTCAAAGCTTTCCCAAAAACGTCTCCATCAACTCCTTGAAGCATATATGCATTTTGGGGTACATAACAATGTACCTGATAGGGTCCTTCCCAATTAGGTGACCACTTTCCAAACTTGTTATCCCTTGTCCCTATCGGCAAAATCAACTTCCAAATAAGTTCTCCTTCTCAAAAGTCTTTGGCACAATCTTTTCATTGTAATGTCTTGAAAACCCTTTCCTTATCTCTTTTGATCTTTTCATAAGCATGTAATCGGACTTGTGCCAAATATTCTAAGTTATCAATCATCAAAGTATGGTAATCATTGGCCAATAACTCATTTTGCAAAGTAATCCTCCTTGAGCCAATGTTATTCTCCCAAGGCAAAATTGCTTCATGCCCATATAGAAGCTGATAGGACGACACCTGTGTAGCCCCATGACATGCCATCCGATAGGCCCATAATGAATCAGCCTAAGTAGTATGTCACCTCTTAGGTTGTTCTACAATCTTTCTTTTAATCAACTTGATCAAGCTATTGTTAGAAGCTTCAGCCTGTCCATTAGCTTGTGCATAATAAGGAGAAGAATTCAACAACTTGATACCCATACTATCGGCAAACTAAATAAACTCATCGGCTACAAAGATAGATCATTGATCTGTTGTTATAGTCTATGGAATCCCAAAACGATAAATTATATGCTCCTTAAGAAAGTCAATGGCATCCTTGGAATCAACTTTCTTCAATGGAATCGCTTCAACCCAGTTTGTAAAATAATTTGTTGCCACCAAAATATATTTATGCCGTTTACTTGACGGTGGATTAATTTGACCGATCATATCAATTCCCCAACCTCTGAACGGCCATGGTTTGATAATTGGTTTCATAGCTGATGCTGGTGCTCTTTGAACTGCTCCAAACTTTTGACAATGTTGACATCCCTTGTAATATTTGAAGCAATCCTCTAACATTGTCGGCCGAAAATACCCAACTCTTCAAACTAACCATGTCATCTTATGGGCCGATTAATGTGTACCACAAATCCCTTCATGCATTCACACATTTAAACATTTAAGCAAAACCCCATCAATCGTTCGATAATATAAGTCATCATCAAGCAAAACATATTTCAAAGCTTTATACTTCAATTTTCTTGACTCCGATTGAGAAAGATTCTTTAAATAACTAATGATGTGATACCTCCAATCATCGGCATCAACATCTGCAATTTCAATTTTACACCTTTCAACAGCGGTTTATAACCCGATGCACCTTGAGCTAGATCATTGGCTTCAACATTTTGTTCTTTAGGAATATGCTTCATAGTAATAACCTTGAAATTCTTCATCAATTCTTGACATTTCTCATTTTAAACTCTCAAGATCTCATTCTTGCACTCATACTCTCCCAATAACTGATTGATCACCAATAATGAATCACCAATAATTTTGATCGCATCGGCTTCAACTTACTTCAAAAGCTGCAAACCCTCAAGTATTGCCTCATATTGTGTTTGATTATTTGTATAATATGACTTGATTGTAAAAGCAAACTCAAAACATGCCCCTCGAGGCGATACAATCACTAAGCCAATGCGACAACCATGTATGCAACCAGATCCATCGAAAAAATAATGTCCAAGGCATCATCTCAACATATTCAATCGACTCACCCTGGTGTTAAACAATAAAATTGGCTATCATTTGTCCTTTACTGCCTTAGTCGATTAATATCAAAGATCGAATTCTATCAAAGCAAAAATCCACTTCCCAACTCTTCATTCCAAAACTGGAGCCAATAGCATATACTTAACTACATCGGCCTTGCAAACTATTATGCACTCATTGTTTTTGGTGATTAATGACAAATCCAATTATACGAGACTAATATTTTTATAAGAATTTTCTTTGTCCTAGTCTCATGTGGATATGGATGTGGAAATTGTGAGAGGTGATTCCCGGACTTCATATGAGTTGAGATAAAAACGTTCATTGATGATGGACCTAAATCACAAGGATGAAATGCATGAAGATCAAGCTATATGTATCACTCTTTCTCTCCGTGCACATATTGATATATTCATATATAATATTTTCATGTGATCACATATGCATGTGAGACTAATGTTTTGTTTGAGCCATATCTTGTTTAGTCTCTTTACATTGAGAATATAAAGATGATGAAGGTATGTCTTTATTTTATTGTCTGTATTTGATAAATACCTTCTATTCTTGTATAGGATAAGCTCCCAATGTTTCATATCATTTTGTGCATACTCTTGCTTCACACAAACATTTTGTATGCATACATTTAGGGGGAGCAAATCCTATACTTAGTTATGCATGTATTTTATCCAAGTTATTCACTTTCATTTAATTAGGATCTTTACATTCGAGCATATATTTGAGATATGACACTTGTGGTGTTCATTAATACTCATCATTTATTCATATCCTTTTATACATGCAATCGGTTGGTCAACAGGTAAAGGTTGACGACCGGATCATTGGGACTAATAATTTCATTGAGTTGAATGAGAAAAAATAGGTCCCAAGGATTGAAAATGTGTTGATGCTCAAGTGATATGATTACACCTAAAGAAATCAAGGATGACAAATCGAAGATATTGAATATCTGGGATACAAAGTGGCTACTATGGCAAGACGGTGAAAGGCAAGCGATGCTCGGTCGCGATGGACAATGCGGTGGTGAAGGGCAAGCATGAAGCTTGGCACTGAAGAACCAAATCCGGTGGTGAAGGACGAGTGACGGCTTTGTCATGATGCACCATGCGAGGTCATTTCAAGCTACAAGCAACCGCATCAATCATTTGAAGAATATATGGTGAAATGGTTTTGGCATTGGCGTCCCTTAAGACAAAGAAATGAAGATGGAAATAAAGCATTCCTATTAGTATAATTCTCTTCCTATTTACTTTTGACTATAGGAATGCCGTACTATCAATAGGGATGCAACGTCAATATGTTTGTGTATGTCTCGGTGCTCAAAGTGACCTATCCTAGTGCTACCTTGAGAGAAACCTAAGTTGTAACCTATCCTTTGAGTAGTTTTACACCTTACTTTTGGTTGTGTTGTGTAGTTCTCTGAGTGAACTTTCCATAGAGTCCATGTTCATCAAAAACGAACTTCTGAGCAAAAAGTTATGGCCGTTTTTCCTGGTGTTTTTGGAAATTCCGAAAAAAAATCTCAGAAATTCCGAAAATATTTTAGAAAGTCTGAAAATTTTTTGGAAATTCCAAAAATGTCTGCGAAACTGAGATTGTCTTCTGTTGATTTTCGGACTTATCTAAAAATGCTTTTCGGAAATTCCGAAAAATGGAATCTTGGCCTCCAACGGCTAGTTTTGGGAGGCTCAGGTATATAAACTCCTCCACCCCTCCTTTAAGTGGCGCTGTTCTTGGGCATTATTAGATATATCCAAAGCCAAATAGCCTTCTCCATCTCCCTACCTTTGTGGTGTCTCTTTGTGAGAGGGATTTGAGAAGGGAAGAGAGTTGGATTGAGAGATTGAGAGGTTGAGAGCAAGTGAGCTTCACTCCATACTTTGAGCACTAGAGTTCATAGCAAGCAAATCTTCGATTGTGTTTGTTACTCTTGGGGACTAAGGTCTCCTAGACGGCTAGGCATTACCGGTGAGCACCCAAGGTTATGGTGTGCCTCGGAAAGGTTGTGAAGGCTTCGATTTTGTCACAGCCCTAATTTTTATGCAAGGTATTTAAGATTTTCCTATTTCTATTTGTAGGTGGCACCTATAATTATTTTTGCTTTCGCTAGTGCATCAAAACAAATGTTAGGAAAAATCAAAACCAAAACCCTAATCGGCAAAAGTGGTATACATTCAATAACTGTATTTTATCACCTAATAGTGTATAGGGTTTTTAATTTATTAAAATACTACACTATTTATCAGAAATTAACATAATTTTTCCAGAATTTATTTTGTAGGTTTTGACATTTTAAAAATTCAATAAATTTTCGGCTGAAATGAATTTCTTTATTTTACTGAGATTAAAATTTAAATTATTTTTGAGTGAAACCAAAGAAAATGGAACCTCGATATTTTTATCTACCACCAGAAAAATCTACATTATTTTATTTTGCATAGAAATTTAGTGATGGAATTTTAAAAGAAAGGAGAAAGAAAAATACATAGGGAAAAACCCTAATATGTAGCAAACACTGTGTCTACCAAGAAGTTGACTCATCTCTCTCTTGTTGCTTCTGTGCATATCACCTGGACCACTTGACAGCCACATGGGCTAGCTCCAGCTCGGTGTGTATACTTCTCCACCGCCCTATGACACAGAGAGAGAGACAGAGAAGGAAGGAGACCAACGCCGGCGTTCGACACGTGTCCACCGCCGTGGCGACCACCGAGCTCGCCCTTGACCTTCCCAGAGCTTCGTCTCCCCTATCATTTCGCTCCTGAGCTGACCAAGCTGAGAGAGAGCTCTTGCTTCGCCCCTGTTACCTCCAACTTCGTCGCCGGCAACGAGAACGACGACGATCGCCGCAGTCGTTGAGCCATGGTCATCTCTTCTTTCCTTGTGTTCTGTGGCTACCTTTTGATGCCGAGTCCATTCCCATTGATATCATCTCTTGTAGCGCAGTGTCGACGCCGGAACGCCGTCGTGTTCCCGAGAGCTCCAGAGCGTCGCCGCCTTGACATCATCGGCGTTCGGCCGATCCCGTCCAAACCAAGTCAAGCCGCCGCGCCATCATCTTCCTGGTGATCCCAGGAGGCTGTCGACGCAAGGAATCGACCCCGAAGCCGTTAAGAAGGAGATCGGCCGTTTCTTCCCCAATTCCGGCCGCCGGACAACTTCACCAAATTCGTCTACTCCGGTGAGCCTTACTTCGATTCCCGACTCGTGGAGCATCCCTGTGTGATCCCTGAGAAGACCCTGTATTGCTTTTAGCAGATCATCAGCTGAGGATCGCTGTCGACGTCGCCCTACTATTTTTCACCGCCGCCGGAGCTCCGTAGCAGTCGTCGTCGCTGTTGAAGCATCGCCAACTGTCGCGTAAGTTTTGTTAAGTTTCCAGGGGGCATATGTGATCATGTGCATGCGTTGGTTTATACGGAGTCGAGCCATAGCCCTACTTGCACATGCACACCGAAGGTCATCGCCGCCTGTGCAGTCGTCGCTGTCGATACCGACCATCTCAGCCGATGAGCCGAACACCAATAGCTTCGCCAAGAGTCCCTCTTCTTTTTCTGTTATAGCCGCCTCGGGTGATCAGCCGCCGTTCGCAGTCACCGCCGACGGGAAGCTCACCGAGCGCTACTGCCCTGCTCCCTCGAGCTGCCGAGTCCCTGACCTATGGGCCCGTTTGAATTAGAGTTAAGGACTGTGGGTTCTAATCCAGAAACCCTAGGGGCTTTTCTGCAAAACAGCCAGTGACTGACCTGTGGACCCAGGACTTTTTTTGGTTTTGTAAATATTAAAGAAAATGGATACATCCATATCTTTTCAACTGAAAATTGTTCCAAACTTGTAAAATTCATATCAAATTAAATATAACTCCTTTTGAGATGAAACCAATTCCAGTAGGTCCCTAAAATTGCAAACTTTAATAGGATGTAGTAAAATCCTCTGCTCACAGTAGAATTTTTAGTTCTAAATTTCAAATATGAAATATTGACATAGAACTTGTAAAAATTGTAGAAAATTCATTTATGGTCCAAATTTAGTGAACCAAATTTTTGTATATTCCTTAATTTGTGCCCTTTAGGTTTATAGAATAAAGTTTTCCCAAATTCTTTACAGAAAATGTAATCATAGTTGTGAATGACTTAAAGACATTCATTTTTCACCTATGACTTATTTAAACCATAGAAAATTACTAGTTAATCCCAAAATTATGAAGCCACTGCTGTTTATCTTTGAATTAAACACCTTTTGTTTTGGATAAAAGGAATTTGACAAAACTACCTCACTAAAACTAAATTAAACAAATATCCTTTTCTCTTTTGTTGAATTTGTAAAATTCATAGCTAAATTATTTTAACTCCAAATGCAGTGAACTAAGTTTTGTTATAACTAGTAAGTTTTTCTCTTTGAATTAAAAATGATAGCATTTATAAAATATAACTAGAAAATGATAGAATATGTTATGACTTAAGGTAATTCATATTTAATTATAAAAATGCCAATTTCAAAGTCTATGACTTGCTCTTTTCATAGATTTCAAACCATAAATGTAAATGATATGATTCTTACTTCTAAAATAATTTTATTAAACTCTCTACCTACTGTATTTAGGCCATGATTGATAGAGCATGTTGCATATGCATGTTTATTTGAATCTTATTTGCATTATTGCTTCTTCGCGGTAGATTCAGACGTTCCGGAGTACGTGGAACAAGGATCTGAATTGGAGTGCGATTTCTCGCAGCAGACAGGCAAGCATCTGAGCATATAGAATCCCTATTTTACTAAAATGATTTGATTGCAAAACGATATATATGCATGTGTTGTTTTATTATGAACTTTTTGATAATGGTTAGAATTGGTTATACCTAATTGTTGCATATCCTTCCTTGTTTCGTTGATGCCATTTATCTTTGTAACCTTGGGATAGAAATATTTGGGAATGTTTTACTTGTTTAACCAATGCTTAGCCGTGCTTAGATCGAGTAGTGTTTAAATCGATAGATGGAACTATCGATGGAACTCATTCACTATTTACGATTTATGGGCATAAAATTTTGACTACTTTCACTAAATAATTCATATGGATAATATGCTTTAACTTGGACGAGTGATAGGGCGATGAAGGGAATGTGGTTTTACCCTGATGCATGTAGCCTCGTCTGGGTTGTTAAGGACCGAACATGTTGACGTCTATTCAAGCACCTTACGTACTACCACACGCCGGTATGGGACGGCTTGTCTTAGTACTACGTTGCACTGTAATCATCTACTCTACGCTGGTCAATCGTGAGGATGGTTCTTCCTTTGGAGTGCCCAGGTGTGCCGTGTTTTGGCCAGGGGTTTCTCCCACGATGGTGAGCCCGCCTTAGCCACATCACGCACGCACGTGGCTAAGTCGTCGGGGGCCTAGGCGGAGTTTAGGTGATTAGGGTGGGACTAGGAAAGGGCATGTTATGAGCTTGTGTCACTTGTGAGTCACACCTGTGTGGTGGTGAAAGCATTTGATTCTTGTTCATTTCGTGTGGGTAAAGATGTACCCCTCTGATCAGAGTAAAACTATTCGAATAGCCGTGTCCACGGTTACAGGACGACCGCTTGATGTGTTAGTCAGTCTATGTTAGCATCAAACCGGGTTAAATAGGTTGGATTTGTTTTGGAGATGGAATGATTATGTTGATAAGCCATAGTTGGACAATGGATGTCCATGGATGGTATTGAGAGCATCGGTTGTGCTCATTTATGTTTCATTCCCAGATTATAATAAGTTAGAAACTTCTTGTTTTCAAATTGTTACTTTGCTCAATTAAATTGGCTTTTATGCAAAACTTAAACCATTATGCCATCTTCTAAGGTAGAAGCTTGCATACTCCTTTGTTATATATATCTATTAAAGAGTAAGTCTTGCGAGTACATTTTGTACTTAACCCGATGTCTGCAATTTCAGAAGAGGACGTTGAAGAACTTGATTGTTCTCACTACCCTACCGAGGGCGGTGAGGGTGGTGAGTAGTCCTTTTAGCTTTACTCTTGCCCCGATTGGTTGCCTTGTGGGTTAGTTGGCAAACCACGGGTTTTACTTTTGTTTATGTGAATTTATGAAACTTCCGCTGCTATAATTTGTGTTGTATGATGGGTGGTTGAATCCCATTATAATATATGTATCTTGCTGTTCTATTATCCATGTTTAAGCATGTGTGATGGTTATCAATTGCTTGCGATGAAAGTGCAAGGCTAGTCGTTTTTCCTGGGGACTAGCTAAGCACGAGTATGAATTTTGAACAATTGAGATGTTGTAGAGCTCTCGCAATTTGAGTCAAGTCTCCTGAGATGTGTAACACATCTGGTCGCCGCCTTCGTGTGGTTTGACGGGCATGTCTCAGGCTGAAGTTGACTGGCATGCGGAGTCCCAGCAATATCTCTTTTGCTCATTATTCGGCATTATGGATTTTATATCGAATGGTGTTAATTTGTGATCATGGGCACATTGAGATTTGAGTGGCTATTTATGCGTGTATGGATCCCACTCAATCAAAATTATGTGGTGGTCACAGATTGCATTAGACGGTATAATTTCCGGGTGCCCACAGATTTCGCCTCCGCAACGGAAGAAATCAAGAGTAAAATCGAGGAGTGCACTTGTGCAACCTCGTGAGGAAAGGGTTGAAATAGACCTAGCCTTTCTGGCCCCTCAACGGAGATGTAGGATCCGTGGATCCGAACTGTGGGAAACAAATCATGTGTCTCCTCTCGTGGTTCGCTCGTTCTTGCCTTCTCTCATATTGTGCTTGAACTTGTTTTAACCCGATCTACTTGTATGCATAAGTGATATAGTTGGTGACCTAATATCTTGCTTAGATACCTTATTTGTCACCTTTTGATTCATTTATATTTTGTTTGTTCGAGCTACAATTTTATAGCTAGTGTTTTATTCCGTTCTCCGCCGAACTTTTCGGTTGAGACTGAAACTTTCAATCCCATATCGAAAGTTCTGATTTGAACCAAAAGTTCTCATCTTTCTAATATGCTATGAAGTTGTGATAATTTTTTATGAATGCCTATTCAACCCCTCTCTAGGCGACATCAAGGTCCTTTCAAGGTTGATATTGGAAATTTTGTGGCACCTCATGAATATATTGTGGTCTAGTTGATGATTGTGGCAAAGTCGGCTGTTGAACTGGTACTTGTTCCCCCATCGGCTGCAGATTCTGAAATATCTCATCCGATGTTGGTTGTATAATCGTTGATACCTATGGAACCGGATTTTGTTAAATTTGATGAGACGTTTGCCCAAGGTGTCAATTCTTGTTGCATCCCTGAGGAACCTAGAATCTCAGTCTTGATAGTTCTATAAGAAGGAAACACATTGTTTGGGTAGTATACTGGTTCTTTGGCTTTCTCTTCAGCTATAGTCCCATCCATCACATTCTTGACCACATTTGTTAATGTATTGACTAAGACATTTGATTGATTAATCAAGGCTTGATGCATTGCATAGTCAAGTCTATCTTGTAATGAAATTGTTTCATCAACAACTGGTTCTGCTTTTGCCTTGACTTCTGCTTTTGCTTTGACTTATGCTTCTGCCTTGACCTCATCTTGCCGTGTATTGGACTCTGCTTTAGGCTTCGGGAAGATCACTTTTCCTTTTTGAATCACCTTTCCTTGCCAAGCAACACTGAAGGAATCCAAGTACATCTTGTGAAAAGCTTTTGTTAGTTTATCCATCTCTATCTTCTGCTCTTCAGACAGCTATTCAACTGTCACTGGGATGACGTTGTTTTCAGTAATCTCAGGCATGATGAATAGTCTTGAAATTTGTGTCCAACTAGACGTGTCAAAAGCGTGTTGATGCGAAAACACGGTGGCCTGGGAGTTCTGCTTAGCTCTAGTGCAGGTCCAAAATCTTGCGTTGGGGTTCAAGGCATGCCAGTTGGTTTGATCCTGCAACCAACAAGATATACAGTAAAACAACTTAGATGCACAATAGCCGATCGGCCGATGAGCCAATGACGTATCGTATAAACCTAACCAATGCGATATGACAGAATCAGCTGTAAGGTGTAAGATAAATAAGGTTAAGCAAGCCTAAAACATGTTCCATCGATTGTAGATGTAATCAAACATGTAATCTGTAGATAAAAAATATATCTAATCAAGTTCTAGTCGATGACACCATGCTTAGGTTAAATATAGATATAGCAAATATAGTAAATATAGCAAGAGCAAGCTTGTTATATTTAAATAATGTGATATCCTTGTATAAGGGCCAGAAATAACATGAAAACATGACTAAAGGGAAGAAAAGTATGCCAAAAGCGTGTTGAACAATTATATCAGGTAAGATCGGCTGAAACCCCGATTCTAACCTTATTACAATCGAGAGGCAGGCTAGAAATTATGGTTCTAATCATGACTAGGGCTGATGCAGCACAAAGTATAAAAAGAAACATAACATCTAGACAACCAAGCCTTTGAATGTTTTTCAGGATGGTGGATACCTTAGCTAATCTAAGCCAATCAACTGATTTAGCCGATACCGACAAAACCTTAGGTAAGGCTTGGCCGATACAGGTATACCGAGCCATCACTTTAGATTAGCTAAGTTATGTAGTAATTAATATGCCATACCTCTAGTTGAAGATCGAAACCGACACCCAACTTGAAGCAAGAACTCATTGAAAAATAATAAGAAAATTGTGGTGATGTGCCGAAGGTGTTTATTGAACTGTTGTTGTTCTTACAAGACCCTGGGCATATATTTATACCCGAACTTTCAGACCTTATCCATGTCGGACACTACTCAAAACCTACCTAAACAAACAAGTCCTAGGCAGACCCTTGCCATAAAATTATTAAAAAGAAATAACTAACTCTTATTCCTAATTAATAGATACAATTGCCTCTTCAGGACTCAATTTCTATTCGCCAATACCTTCAAGCTTTTCTCCGAAACCAACATGAACCTAGGTTACCTATATCGGCTGACCGAGTCCGATTCAGGTTGGTTGACCAAATCCGATTCCATATCGGCCGATACAGCTCCAGCCGATGCACTGTCTCTTTTCGGAAACCGTCATATCCCTTCAAATCCTCTTCGGATCTAACTCCATCATTGACATATCGTTACCAAATTTTGCTGTTACCAAGAGGCAAATCTCCTGTGTGTCCACTACCATGTCATATATTATCCTAACCCCTCTTTAGACTATGGTGAATTATTTATAGATTGATTAAGGTTATATAAACTATATCTTACTCTGTCGCCTTCTCTGTGGAAATATAAATACGATACCCTTGGGAATACTCATGAGTGAAATGCTATAGTGGTATCCGTGTGCTTGCGGATTTATCTAAGATCATATCAAATACCAATAGATGTTCATCCTTAACTGGTCTCCATTGAACTGCTGGTATATAAACAGAACATTGGAAAAGGCAAATCTCTGTATGACTTTGAGATTTGGTGGAAGATTCTTAGAATTAAAGGTTAATTGGATCCATGCCATTATAAATTTACTTTTTTTGAAATATGCCACTACAATTTTTGAAATTGGAACCATGCCATTACAATTTACTAGGCATTAAAGATGTGCCACCACTACTACAATAACCTACATAGGGACCGGCCACATAGGTGCCGGTTGGACAAAAACTGGCACCTATAAGGCGTTTCCCGCCCACCCTTTTAAGAACCGGCACCTATATGGTCCTATAGGTGCTAGTTCTTTAAGAGATGCACATTGGTGGTGGTTTTACTTAAAAACTGGCACCAAAGGCCCTCTCGCCAACGGTCCGAAAGTTTTATTGGTGCTAGTCGTTTACTAAAAACTGGTCTGAAAGTTAATATTTTTATCTCTCAAAGCAACAAGCGATCTCACTGGCTAGATGTGGCATGGGTGAAGGCAAGCATCATCGTTGTTATCTCTGTAAACAACAGGAGAGCTCACTGACTGAAATATGTTATTTTGGATGTGAATTACTTTTATGAATAATGCGGATGGATTTAAGAGTGGATATGACATGTGAAGATGGAATTGATGCGTGATAACTTGAATGTGGAGATGAATTGCATTTATGTATGTATGTTTGGGGATTTTTGATTGTGGGTGATGTGAGTCTGTGAATTGATGTTTGGAGATGAATTACATATATTCTATGAATTGATTTGGGATTTTTGTGTGTATAGACAATGGATTGATTTTTTGGCTACAGGATTATAGCTGCCGGTTCTTTAAACCAACCGACACCTATGTGGTATTATAGGTGCCGGCTATAAACTTAGAACCGACGCCTTTGTCGTATTATAGGTGCCTGTTTTGGTAAAGAACTGGCATTTATAGTACCAAAACCGACACCTATAGGATTGCGAGGGCATCCCTTACAACACCATTGGTGTCGGCTCTTTAGAAGAACCAGCACCTATAATACCACATAGGTGCCAATTCGTGAACCGGCATGCGAGGTACACGATACTCGGGTACCCACGGCAAGGCCTTTGGGTCGTATAACATAGGGTGGGCCAACTTGTAAACTAAGAAAGAGATAAAGGATAAGGCAGCTAATCTTATCCCGTGTAAATAGATGGTAGGTACCCCGATTATAAGGGATATTGTACCATATCTAGCCAGCCATCTCCCCACCTATATAAGGGGCACTGGGAAACCCTAAGGAGGGTTGATCATTCTCACACGTGCCCATGAGCTATTCCAATGTCGTGCTATGCACACCTACACAGATCCAATCTACATACAACTGGACTAGGGTATGACCTCACATCAAGGGCCTGAACCAGTATAAACCAATATAAACCATCTATATCACCATCTCTCCTTGATCTAGTGCACCCTATAAGTATTATTGCCGATCATAGGAATGCATAGTTGGCACGCCAGGTAGGGTTGTGCTCGATCATCATTGTTTAAGGAGGAGATGGCATCTTTAGGAGTCATCTTCACCAACCACGCAGTGCTCTCCGCCAGCAGCAAGATTTCCTTCGGCTACCTTTCTTCCGTCATCGATCGGACAAGCCACCTTGGACGTATCTCTCCCAGTGTCATCGGCTGCGTTGAGGCGCTGCGCTTTTCTCCCGGGATGGATTTTTGTTTCGGATTCATCAACCTCACCGCCACCAAGATGGGCCTCCTTAGGCTGGCAACACCATCCGCTCCATCGCAGGCACTCAGCGCTCCGGCCCCCTTCGGCCCGAAGAATCTTGCTGCCAACTCCGCCGACTGCCTTGCCAACCTCGGCAAGGAAGCCGCATCACGTCCCGAGGGCACTCGGATTCGCCTAACCACTCAGCCTCGCCGGACCACGTGTCACCGTCCCCGAGCATATTGCAAGCTCGACCCTCACTGGGTTAGGTTCGTGGACGAGCTCGTCCGCCTTTCAGACTTAGATCTGGAGAGCTCCAGGAGTGTTACCATGCCCACTCACCCGGCTCGCGATGTCTTCGTCGTCCTAGGGGAGGAACAGAACACCGAGGCACTAGCGTGTGAGGAGGAAGAGTGCCTCCTCAAGGAGTAGCAAGAGGACATCGACAAATGGCGTGCATAACTTTGCTAACGCGGCCAGGCTGCCCAAGATGCGATACTCCAGATTAAGATGGGGGACCATGACGTCTTCATGACACCACAACACAACATCGTGGCAGCCAAGGCTCTCCTTGACACCATCAACGTGCCTGAGAATCATGCCCTCAACACAACCATGGCACAAGTGAAAGCCATGGGCGAAGTTGCCGCGGTTCAGCACCAAGAAATGGTGCCCACCATCTCTAACTCGGGCGCTGAGTAATCCAAACGACCGTCTCACCAGCATGGCACCCGACTTCCCCGTCTTCATCAGCATTCCCAGGCCATAAGCTCAAGATCAAGCCTATGCACTAGCGACTTGTGTGACAAGATCGAGGCAAACTGCCGAATGAACACTGACCTTCGCAACGTCATGAATGAGCGCCATCGCCAACACGAAGTTTAGCAAGCCCACGTTCATGAAGCCGACCCCGAGGGAGGCCATCGATGGGCCGAGTATATGCCCGACGGACGCATCGTGGTGTGGCCCCGGTCCAAGATCACTTGAACAGAGTGCCTGGACATCGGCCACGCCACGAGGACCTGGTCGAAGGGATCCTAGCCTTCACCAACACACTTCACCGGGTGGAGTGGCCCGATAACTTGAAACCAATGGGGATTGACAAGTACAACGGGAAGTCCGACCCCTCCTCCTGGCTCTTTGTCTACTCCATCGCCATCCAAGCCACTGGTGGAAACCAGCACACGATGGCCAACTACCTATCGATCATGTTGACTTCGGCAACCTGAGCTTGGCTAACTAGCCTTACCAAGAACACCATCGTAAGTTGGGCTGAACTCAAGGCTCAATTCATCGCCAACTTCCAAGGCACGTTTCTGCACCCAAGCACCCGATGGGATCTTTATCAAATCACCTAGGGCGACAATGAGCGTTTCTACGACTACATCCAACGGTACACAGAGAGGCACAACACCATCCCCCACGTCAAGGACTCAGACGTGATGGTAGCCTTCTACCAAGGTTGCAAGAATGAAAACTTCATCAAGTGGTGGGCTCGGAAGACCTCCGCCAGCTTAGGCAGACCTACAAGCGTACGCCAAATATTCGATCGGGCCAACAAGGACGCCAACTCGGAGATGGCGGTTGCTGCTCAAATCAAGAAACAGCAGCCTTACTAGCCCAGGCGCAATCACCCCGAATCATCAAAGAACAAGGGTGTGAAGCACAAAGGCGAGGAGGTCCACGTTGCCGAACGAGGCAACTACAACCGGTGCCCTAGAGCACCCAAAACGGACAACTTCAACAAGCTTAGGGAGGGTCCCTACCTCTACCATCCCAAGGCCAACCATTTGGTGAAAGATTGCGGGCTACTCAAGCACTACGCACAGCGACTCACCGACAAGCCCACCAAGCATAAGGAGGCGCGCCCAGCCACTCAAGACGATGGCAAAGAACCTCCCGGCTTCCCACACCCTCACACCGAGCTCAACCACATCTATGGGGGGGCCCAGACACCTACGAGTCCAAACACAAGCAGAAGCTCACTAAGAGGGAGATCAACTCCGTCAGTGCCATTGCGCAATACCTTCAATGGTCGGAGACAAGCATCTCGTTTGATCGATCTGATCACCCAGATCATGTGCCACATCCGGGTCGCTATCCACTCATCCTCGACCTAGTCATCGAGGGCGTATGGCTCAAGAGCGTACTCGTCGATGGCGGCAGCGTCCTCAACATACCCTTCTCCAAAACCTTCACGGACATGGGACTGTCTCGCTCATTACTCCGACAAAGCAAGTCCCATTCCACAATGTCATCCTAGGCACTTTATCAGCACCACTCGAGCATGTAACTCTCCCCGTCACTTTTGGTGACCCCACCAACTTTAGAACCAAGAACGTCGTTTTCGAGGTGGCCGATTACGAAACCACCTACCATGCTATCTTTGGCAGGCCAGCAATGGCCAAGTACATGGCCGTCCCACAGTATGCCTATGCCATGATGAATATGCTTGGGCCACACGGCATTATATCCCTCCGAGCAGACATCAAGCAGTCATGCGCCTGCGACAAGGAGAGTTGCGATATGGCCAGTCATTCGAAGCTTCGTTGCATCAAGAGGCCATCGCAGTCGACGCATCTACTTGGTCACCCAGTGACACCGAGTTTCCTGCTACCAAGAACTCTAAGACCTCCTTAAAAATAGCCATCATAGGGGCCGGCCTTTGCCCCAAATAGGAAGACGCACTCGTCACCTTCTTCCGAGCCAACAAGGACATTTTTGCCTGGAAACCCTCCAACATGCCTGGTGTCCTGAGGGAGGTTGCCGAGCACTCTCTTCACGTGTGATCAAACGCGAAGAATATCAAGCAATGACTGCATTGCTTTGTGCCAGATAGAAGGGAGGCCATCAAGGAAGAGTTAACTAAACTATTAGCCTTTGGGTTCATAAAGGAAGTGTATCACCCGAAATGGCTCGCCAACCCAGTGCTTGTAAGAAATAAATAGTGGCATATGTGTGTTGACTATACCGATCTCAATAAGGCCTACCCAAAAGACCCATTCGGTCTCCCCAACATCAACCAAGTGACAGACTCTACGGCCAGGTGCAAACTCCTGTCCTTCCTCGACGCTTGCTCAGGCTACCATTAGATTGCCCTCAATCAAGACGATTGCCTCGAGACTTCGTTCATCACCCCATTTGGCGTCTACTGCTACATCACCATATCTTTCAGCCTCAAAACGTGGAGGCGACTTATCAAAGAACCATATAGAAAAGCTTACACAATCAACTCGGACGCAACATTGAGGCCTATGTGGACGACATCATCATCGAGTCCTTAGTCAAGGAAGATCTCATTGCCGACGTGGAAGAAACGTTTACCAGCCTACACTACCACAAAAACCTCCATAGGTACCGGCCACACAGGTGCCGGTTTTGCTAGAACCGGCACCTATAAGGTGTTCCTCGCTCATATTTTCACGAGCCGGCACCTATAAGGTCTTATAGGTACTGGTTCGTTGAGAGAGGTACATTGGTGCCGGTTTCTAGGAAAAATCGGCACCAATGACTCCCCTCCAAACGGTCATCACGCCCAAAAATGTGCCGGCCCTCCTTATAAACCGGCACCTATCACATAGGTGCCGGTTCGTAATAAGAACTGACACCTATGTCATGCCAAAAAAGGTGTCGGCCCTTCTTATAAACCGGCACCTGTCAGAAAGGTGTCGGTTCATAACAAGAACCAGCACCTATGTGACAAATAGGTGTCGGTTCTATCCCTATCAGTTTTTCATATAACTTTTCCATATAAAGTCGGATGAATATAAACTTTATATCAAATTTGTAGAGCTCAACGAGATCTATAATTTTGTAGGGATGACTTTTTGATTAAAGGTCGTTTGGATATCCAAAAATGTATTATAATGTATCAGATCTATTTGCATAAGTGAATGTTTAAAATTTCTAAACGATCTCGGATGAAGACAAAACATATATAAAAGTTGTAGATCTCATCAGTTGTAGATCTAGATGAGATCTACAATTTTGTAGTTGACAAAAATTTCATTTGAGCTCATCTATGTTGTTAAATATGGATTATAAGTTCGGATAACAATAGTCTCAAAACAATAGCATTTGTTCGCAAGACAACAAGTGTTTGTAGCTGAGATGGTAAGGATGCTTTGGATGGAAAGAGAGGTTTTGAGTTCAAATCATGCTTGAGGCATATATATGAATATGGGTTGAAAAAATCATAGGATTCATGGGTAGTGAATTGTGATTGTATAGATACTAAATAAAATACAAAATATATTTTTTGGGTCTTTTTAGCACCTACAAAAATTAAAAATGGGTCCACCCCAATAGGTGTTGGTTCTAAATATTTAGAACTGGCACCTATATAGTGTCACATAGTGCCGGTTCTCGAACCAGCACCAATGACTTAGGTCATTAGTGCCGACCAATTGGTGCCGGTCCCAAAACCGGCACCTATGTGGCCTTTCGAACCGGCACCTATGAGACTTTATGTACTAGTGCTAGGGACGTTCAAGATGAAGCTCAACCCTGAGAAATGCATGTTTGGCGTACCATTCGGTAAGCTGCTCAGCTTCATGATCTCTCATCGCGACATCGAGGCCAACCCGGGCAAGATAGCTACCATCCACTCCATGGAACCTCCTACTGGCTTGAAGAAACTATAGAAGCTGATCGGGTGTACGGCATCACTCAGGCGCTTTACATCCCGATTGGGTGAGTGCGGCATGCCATTCTTCAAACTCCTAAGGAAGTCCAACAATTTCACAAGGACTTCGGAGGCCCAAGCCGCCTTTGATGATTTCAAGCAGTAGCTGACAAGCCCACCCGTGCTCACAGCACCGTTGCTAGAAGAGCCCAAGCTCCTTTATATCGTCATCACCACAAGCGTGGCTAGCACAGTCCTGGTCATCGAAAGGGAAGAAGACAAGTCGGTGCAAAAGATTCAGAGACCGATGTTCTTGATCAATGATGTCCTCAGCGATTGAAAGATGCGGTACACACAGATATAGAAGATGCTCTACGCCATATTCATCATGGCCCGCAAGCTAATCCACTACTTCCAAGCACATCCCATCTCGGTCATCACTTCCTATCCCTTGCGCGACATCATGTTCAATAAGGAGGCCACCGGGCACATTGCCAAATGGGCACTCAAGTTGATGGCTTTCGACATCTATTTCTAGCCTAGGGTGGCCATCAAGTCATAGGCCCTCTTCGACTTCATTGCCGAGTGGATAAAAGAACAACAACCGGGTACCTCCGCAGACCTGGCGCACTGGCTACTTTACTTTGACGGCTCCCTCATGAAGACCGGTGCAGGCACAGGAGCATGGTTAGTCTCACCCAAAGGAGAAAAACTGTGCTACATCCTCCAG
Source organism: Oryza officinalis (assembly GCA_008326285.1). Lineage (NCBI taxonomy): Eukaryota > Viridiplantae > Streptophyta > Magnoliopsida > Poales > Poaceae > Oryza > Oryza officinalis. The sequence continues at coordinate 2,333,661 of BDMV01000003.1, read as the reverse complement.
ATACATTTCCCCACCTCGAACAACACCGCAGAGTATGAAGCCTTGTGTTAACGCAAAAATTTGGTAAGCCCCGAAGTTATCATCGACTTAGGAATCGTTTCGGCTTCAAAGTCCTAAGATGAGCCGATGGACATATCAAGTTGCCAGCAGCTGGATTCTTGATGGATTCGGTTAAGGAAATTAATCAATTAAAGAAAACTTATCCAGAAGAGATCGAGTTCGAGGAGGATGCAGCATGGCAACTTATCTATTAATTAGGCAGAGTCAATTAGTTTTCTTTTATTTTTAGGAAAGATTGTATCTTTTACTTTATCTTTAAAAAAGTTTGTGTCTTGTAAAATAAGGACTAGTACCTACTCATGGGTATAAATATGTACACCCGGCATCCATGTAAGATATCTCTAGATCAATATACAACTTTCGGCACATCGCCACCCTCTTTCTCGAGGTTTTTACTTATCAACCGGCAGAACTTGGCACCTGACGCGGGGCTGCATTGGCTTTCGATCTCTAGTGAAGGGGTAAGTCCTACGTTCCGCCGACCCTACCTATTTATCATATATCTTAGTTAATCTACTTTAGTTGTGTGATTTATCTGTATTTGTTCGGTTGGCCGAACACGGGGTCCTGTGGGGATGGCTCCCCCACTACATAAGATGGTTTGGGGGCATAGCCAGCCCCTTGCACCCTGAGCGCCCAGCCCTTCACGAGTCACACACAATTTTCGCTCGGCAACCCGGTCGACCGAACGTCGCTTCAGTCGGCCGAACACGGGGTCCTGTGGGGATGGCTCCCCCACTAGATCAGATGGTTTGAGGGCATAGCCAGCCCTACCACACTGAAATCAGTCGAAGGCTTGATTGTCTAGATATTATGTTTTTTTTCATACTTTGCACTGCATCAGCCCTAGTCATGCTTAGAACCGTAATCTCTAGCTTGCTTTTTGATTGCCAATAAGGGTTTCAACGGGGTTTCAGCCGATGAGTTATCTAGACATTGCATCGGCTCACAAGGATTACATGCAAGTCGGCCGATGACAACAAAGGTTTCATTGATTATCTAATCGTTTAGATTTAATGACATCAGACATCCAGCCGATGTATGCTTTAACCTTCGGATCAACGCTTATTCCATCATATTACTATTAGCCAATTGGTTTCTATTGGATTATACTATTGTTTTATTGCATTATCATCAGTCAATCGTCTTTATATCGTTATTTACATCAAGTGTCAGAATTTACATTGGATATATAGTTGATTGCTCAAAACCCTATCGTCATCAACTAATATCGGCATCGGCTGGAATCACTCCATCGGCTTGTCAGCCCTTCGGCTCTTTGATCTGTTGTTTATATATCTTGTCGGTTGTAGCATCAAACTGACTTGCACGCCCGCGTCTCATCAATTTTAGGACCTACACTAGAGCTAAGCAGATCTCCTAGGCCTTTGTATGTCACACGCATGATCTACATCAACACATCTTTTAGCACACTCGACGGACAGATTTTGCGTCAAAACATTTTTAGCACGCCTGGTGGAACACGAGTTTTATACCAACATGTCTGAGGAAGAAGTCGATGCCAAGATCTTGATCACAATGGAGGATTTGATAGAAGAGCAGAGGCAACAGATGGAACAATCCATGGCTGAATTTCAAAAGCGTTGTCTTCAATCTTTTGTCATGACGCAACAAGGACCAATTCAGAAAACTCAATTTCCCAAGTTGATGGTTGAGACACTTCAAGATAAAGTTGATGAAGTAGTTTGTTGCACATTGTTTAATCAATCTGGAGTTTTGGCGGGCTTGATCAAGAGAACAATTGATGAGTTAATTGTTCAAACAGGCCAGCTCGGGGGTAGATTGAAGAACAACAACAATATCGGCTTGGGAGGCAAGCTCATCAGCATCGGCATGAAGAGTCATATCAATATTGGCTAGAGGAACTTCAACAATATAGGCATGGTGAAGAGTATCAATATAAAAATGGTTGGGCCGATAGAATTACAAAGTTAGTAGAAGAGCAGTTTGGACTTAGACCTAAGGAGTAGATCCACATGTATCGGTAGCCATATCCTAAATGGTTTGGTGCGGTTCCATGGCCGCACCAATACAAGGTTCCAAATTTCTCCAAGTTTTCGGGGCAAGATGATATATCTACAATGAAACATATCAGCCGATTCTCAGTGCAATGTGGGGAGGCATCGGCTGAAGAAGCTCTGAAGTTAGATTATTTCCATTGTCTTTAACTGGATTGGCTTTCACATGGTTTTCATCCTTACCATTGAATTCCATCAGAGGATGGGCCGATCTTGAGAAGCAATTTCATAAATATTTCTTTGCTGGAATCGATGAGATGAAGCTTTCAGACTTAATATCGGTTGAGCAGCAAGAGGGAGAATCGGCTATGGAATATATTAAAAGATTTCGTAATGTCCGCAGCCGAAGTTTTAGTTTGAGCCTAAGTGATGAGCAACTAGCAGATTTTGCATTTCAAGGATTGTCAGCACCTGTAAAGGACAAATTCTTTTGCCATGAGTTTGACAGCCTAGCTCATCTAATGCAGACGGTATTGGCTTATAAGAGCCGATGGCAAGAAGCAAAGGAGGATCAATTTTGGAGTTATCAAGATCAAAAAGAAGATAATTTTGAAGCATGAGTTCTCATACTCCAAAATTGGCAGCATGTGTTAACGCCAAAATTAGATTAGCTAAGGTATCTACCACTCTGAAAATCAATCGAAGGCTTGATTGTCTAAATATTATGTTTCTTTTCATACTTTGCGCTGCATCAGCCCTAGTCATGCTTAGAACCATAATCTCTAGCCTACTTTTTGATTGTCAACATTTAGACTATGTTTATGATTCAGTGCTTTGTTCCTTGAAATAGACATTATTATTCTTGATCAATGAGTATGTGACTTATTCATGAGACTCTTAATGTTACATTGATGCTATTTCTAAATGATCCCTGATCGTATATCATATGAGGAACAAATATGATTTAAAGATCAGCATATGTATTGATTGATGATCATGTCTCATGGATCATGGTATGGAGATACCAATCAATAATATGGACATATGTTGGTGAACATAAGTTTGATAGACCCGCCATGAGACACTACAGAGATTCTATGTGTCATCAGTTGGTCTCAAGTACTGTTTATGTAGAATCCTTAGACTTGAGATCATCACGGTTCCCAACATACGTAGTAGCTTATTTTGGGATTACTAAACACTACTCCGTAACTGGGTAGTTATAAAAGTAGTCTTCGGGTTTGCTATGAAATATGTAGTGCGATGTGGATGGTCAAGATAGAATTTGCCCCTCCTGATGGGAGAGATATCTCTGGGCCCCTCGATGTAATTGTCACGCCTCGATTTTCGATCGGGATTAAAAATCGTTAAATAATACATTTTCCATAAATTTAATACAAATTAAGAGTAATTAATCCAATGAAATTAGCAAGGAAATCAAAAATTTCCTTTAAAAATTATGGCCGAAAATATTTTTGTAATATTCCCCGTGCCCTAAAGTACTCTCCAAAATTTTCCGTGAATTTTTGGAGCTAAAGAAATAATTTTAAAGTCACAAAGTTCATTTAACTGATTAAATTAAAGGAAAAACAAATTAAAAAGTGTCCCCTTTGATTTGGGCCGTTTTCGGCCCAAAATTCTCCTTTCTCTCCCTTCGGCCCAGCTTGGCCCATTGGCCACGCTCGCACCTCCCTTCCCTCTCTCGGCCTGGCCCAAGCTGCCCGCGCCCGCCCTTCTCCTTCCCGGGCCGGCCCGATGCCGTGGCCCAAGGCCGCCCGAGAGCTGCCGCTCCGCCCGCACCGCCTGTGCTGCTGCCGCGTGGGTCCCGCAGCCGAAACCGTCAGCCGTCCGGGCGCCGCCGCGCCGCCCACACCGCCGCGAATCCTAGCGGGATTCCCGGCCGCCGCCCCGCTCGGCCTATTTATTTCCTCCCCGAGGCCTCCTCCTCGTTTTCACCGTCGTCGCCGCCTCCAAACCCTAATCCTAGCACCGCCGCTGATGCCGCCGTTTCCGCCGCCGGTGAGTACCGTCACCGCCCCCTTTTTCCCTCCCTCCCGTGCACCGTCGCCTCGCGCTGCCGCCCGCGTGCGCCGGTCGCCGCATCCGGCCGCGGCCACGCCGATGCTTCCCGGCCACGCCTCTGGCTGGCCTCCGTCACCGTTGCAGCCCGGAGAGCTCCTCTCTCTCCCGTTTTTCCTTTTTCTTCCCCACGGTGCGCCGCCGCCGCCAGCGCCTCGCGCCGTCGCGCCCGCGTCGTCGGCTGCCGCCGGTGGCCGCCCGCCGCCGCACCGCCGCCGCCGTGCCCTGGCCGGTTCGGCCTAGGGTTTCGGCCGAACCCTAGCCACCCGCCCGGCCGTAGAGGCCGCCCCGGGCCGGCCCACCTCCCTCCGGCCCAGCGGCTGTTGGGCCGATTGGCCCACCTTCTCGCGAAAAGTCTGTTACACGTCCCTCCCAGCCCTTTCTCCTCTATTGGGCCGTCGGCCTATTATCCTTTCCTCACACAAAAGTCTACTCTATGTCCCTCGGCCCTTTTAACTTTTTCCGAGGAAGCCCAGTTCACTTCCTCAGGTCTAGTTTACCTCCTTTCCCTCCCCGGTTCGCCGACACTTGTGTCGTCGACACGTGGGCCCCCTTTGTTTAATTCGGTCCTCACCCAGACCACGTGGCCGCCCGCGGCTTCGCCACGTTGGCGTCCACGTCGGCGCTACCTTCTCCCGTCCATCCACCGTGGCCGCCACGTCAGTGCCACGTGGTGCGTCCGCACCCGTGCGTGCGTGGACTTGGTCCACCGTGGTCCGTCCGATTCTTGACCCGTTGACACGTGGGACCCACTATTCTGGCACTGATTCCCTTTGATGATGGCAGCATAGTCGTTTCCTTTGCAAAATAATTAATAATTGCGCAATAAATCGATTTAATTTCCAGAAATTCATTGAAATGGCTCAAAACTTCTAAAATTCATATCTAATTCAAACGAACTCCAAATTGAGCCATTCAACTTGCAAAATTCATCTAAAATTGAGCTCTACATGTTTGTTTACTTTTTATGTACTGTTCACTTGGTTTTTATTAGAGTTTTTCCTCGTTTTGCGTGCTAGCGTGTAGATTCCACTGTTTTGGAAGTTCGCGCTCGCGAGGAAAGAGTCCGGAAGATTGTTTGAAGAAGCAAGGTAAGTCACACATTCCCCTTGAGCATGTTGTACCTATTTTACGAAATGTTTTATGTTTGCAAATAAAGTGCATGTTTTGCTAATTACATGGGAATAGGGTTTACCTATCCGTTCGCTTGTGCCATGTTTACTTGTTAACCGTCCTTTGTTAACCTTGGGTGATAATCTGACTAGCGTGAGTCGCTTATGTTGACTTTGCTAGAATTATATATGCTTAGCCATGCTTAATTACCACTAGCTCATTTAATGGGATAATTACACCTTTACTTTTAGCTTCTAGTTGAGCTGTGAGCTCGAATCATCTGACCATGTTTCATTGGTCGTAATTATCCAACTAAAATATGACCTAATGGTGGGCTGTGGGTGCATGGTTTTGCTGGTGGCACCCATGGCAATTAAGGACCGGTCCATGGGAAACCCTAGAAGAATAACAGTGCTTACCACAAGCAAGAATGGGCAACTGCTGGACTCGTAGTATAGCTCTTTCCTAGCCGACGCTCTCCGAAAGGGTGGGCATGATGGAGTTGGGTCGGCGGGGGATTTACCCGTTGATCGGCTGCCGGATTCACCAAGGCACGAGGAGGGGCTGCCCGCTGCTGGATATAGGGAGCGGGGGCGAAACCTGCGGTGTGGTGCGCTTGGTTAGGAGGAGTTATGCGAAAGGTCTTGTCACGATTTCCCCCTTTGCAGTATCGTGGTGATACTTCGGGGCATGGTAACATGTGTGGAATCATGTCTTGTGGGTACAGTTGCGCACCTCTGATCAGAGTAAAACTATTCGAATAGCCATGCTCGCGGTTATGGGCGATCAACCAGATTCACCGTGATAAGTCCCACATGTTTAATTAATTTGATTTAATGAACTGGTGTAGTTCAGGTGGAATGGTTGGGCCTGTTCAACGTGGTTGTAGCGTTGTTCAGTGAAGATTTAATATTGCCTTAATTAAACAATTGTTTTACTGTTTTAAAATATAAAGGTTTTCAACCGCTTTTCTGCAAATAGCCATAAGCCTCCCTTTGTCTCCCCTTTGCACGTTTGCATATTGGGTGTGGCTCGTTGAGTATGGTGGTTGTACTCAGCCTTGCTATTATTCCCCTTTTTCAGAAGTGTAGTGCTTCTGAACCAAAGATGAAGTTAGAGGACCAAGGCTCAGACCCCAGTTGAGTTTGCCTGAGGAGTGGAGCAGAAGCCCCGCTAGGATCGCCTTTTTCCGCTGCTGTTTTCTTTTTGGTGTGAGGACTAAGTGCCTCTGTTGTAAGTATTTATCGCTTTATTTACGTTTGAGTCTGTTTATTGATTTGTCGTTTTGTGTACCCTGGTTGATGCCTGGACAGGGACTTAATACACAAAATGGTTTGGAAATTTGGGAAAAGGGATTTGTACATGAGAACATTACAGGTTCAGCCGATATGATCTTTACATATACTTTGGACGTTAATATGCCTTGCCAGGGGCCGCTATTAACAGGTTGACCGGAAAGGCATTTCCGGGTCGCTACCAAGTATATGTGAACCTACAGGGTCGCACGCTTAATGGGTTGGAACACTCATTCGAATGTGATTCGGATGTGGGCTCAGTTCGGAAAGGGATCGGAGTAGACTTCTATTGGGCTTTGGTCCACGAGGCCCAAGCAGAGAGGTCTATATATTTGGAGGTAAGGGGCTGAGGGAGATCATTATCTGTTCATCTCGAGCATAACCCTAGCCGCCACCTCCAAAGCCAAACCCTAGCCGCTCCTGAGTGCTAGCACACTTGCGATCGGTGCTCCAGCCCCGTACGTGTGGATACCGGTGGAGGCGCTGCTCGTTGCGGCGTAGATTGGCGTCGACAACTGGCAGATTGGATCTGCTCCTGGTGCGGCTAATCGCGTGGATCTGTTCGTGGCGATCAACTACTTCCACTACTATCTCGACGCCCGTGGTTGGACCGGCTTCTCCGACTCTACTTCCGCTGCGCTGCGTGTCTAGTGGTAACGATCCATGATCCTATCTTCGCATGATGTCCTGGTGTGCGCGGTAGAAAAAATTTGTTTTCTGTTATCGTAGCCTACGCGCTATCCTTCAGTGGTATCAGAGCGATCTTGCCTAGTTTGTGATCTGGATCAGTGCATATGTGATATGCGGTAGTAGTAGATTGGATCTATTACAGTCTAGATCAGTCGTTTCATGTGATGGATCGATGGTAGCACAGGTTGATAAGATCAATCGGTGAATAGGGGTTAGATGAGGCGCAGATTGTATCGCTACTAGTGCCCTTGAGATTGTCTCGGATTGGCATAAGGTGGTTATGTGGAATACTAGTAGGTTATGGATCTGAATGCCTTAAGATTATATTGCTACTAGTGCTCTTGAGATTGTCTCAGATAGGCATAAGGTGGTTATGTCGAATACTAGTAGGTAATAAATCTGAGTGCCTTAGGGTCCTATCACTACTAGCGTCCTTGAGATTGTCTCGGATAGGCATAAGGTGTTATGCCGAATGCTAGCAAGATACAGATCTGATAGCATTGGGCCATTGGAAAAACTAGCTTCCTTGAGAATGTCTTGGATCGGCATAAGGTGGTTGTGCCGAATAGTTTTTCCATAGCGATTTCATAGATTGGATCTGTGAATTTCATAGGGTGTTCAGGGCGCTGCCCTGAAACCCGCGGGGGGCGGCCCCCCTCGACCCCCCGCCCGCCGTGCGGAACCCCCCTTTGTATAGCGTCACGTGTTCACATCGTTAGGTAGAATACGATTCTACGTCTAACTTGTTTTTGCAGGGAATGATGTGAATAGTATGGCCCTATGACATATGAATGTATGAGATGTATGTGATGCATGTAACATTTGTTCATGGCCTGCGTGTCATGATATTTCAGCTATTGTTAGCTGTCTATATTGTATTTGACGACCTGTGTGTCGACCATAGTGCTTGAATACATCTTTGTAATCTTCAATTTATAGCTATTATAGGTAGTAGCTTAGATTTGATGTTACAAGTCTTCAAGCATGGTGGCCTAAAGGAGTAATGTGGACGATGGAGATCATCTACACCTATATGGAGATGGATATTCTCTTTGAGCCATACTGATTCACAGTTAAATGTGTTTATCTGTGATGTTTACTATCTTTTGGTATGGTAGGATTGTGTCCCTCATAAAATTAAGTGTTATGCCCTTCCATATGTTGCACCAAAAGATGATGATCACCGTATGGTCGGTCTACCAAAGTAGAGTGCTATCGGTTATCGTCATTATTTGGGGTAGATGTTGGACATCTACATGCGGAAACATTTGGTTTACTTAACAAGGTTATTAAAACAGTTTTGGACCTTGGGGCATAGGTTGGGGCCGGGGCATATTGATGTCACCCAACAAACAAGAGTCACATACTGATGTGATTAGCAAAATGTTGCTTACCCATGTCACTCATCTCCTAGCCGTGATGTCAAAACTCACTAGGAACTAGTGAAATGAGGACCTTGACCCACTATGTAACTTAGAGGGAGTTTTGTTGCAAAACACATAGTGGGAGTCTTTTGTTAAATAGTTTAATAAAAGATGAACATAAACATAGTGCTAAACTTTGCATATTCTTATGTTGTGATCATGTCAACTAACGCCTCATCCAGTACTTTTAATTTGCGGTCTATTCTTGAGAAAGAAAAGCTCAATGGAACAAACTTTATGGATTGGTATCGCAACTTGAGAATTGTTCTCAAGCATGAGCGCAAGGAGTATGTCCTTGAGTCTCCTTATCCAGATGACTTGCCTGATAATACTACTGTGGCTGCACGGAGGGCTTATGAGAAGCAGACTAATGATTACCTCAATGTGAGCTGTCTCATGCTTGCCACAATGTCCTCTGAGCTTCAGAAGCAATATGAGAACACTGACGCCTACAATATCATTGTGGGGTTGTGTGGCATGTTTGAGAACCAAGCAAGGGCTGAGAGGTTCAACACTTCAAAGTCCTTGTTTGCGTGCAGGCTTGCAGAGGGGAATCCCGTCAGCCCTCATGTGATTAAGATGATTGGCTATATTGAGAGTCTGGACAAACTTGGTTTTCCCCTTAGCCAAGAGTTGGCTACTGATGTGATTCTCCAGTCGCTCCCCCCGAGCTTTGAGCCATTCATACTAAACTATCACATGAAAAACATGGATAAGACCTTGGCTGAGTTGCATGGGATGCTAAAATCTGCCGAGGAAAGCATTAAGAAAAACAGCAATCATGTGGTGATGATGCAGAAAGGCAAGGGCAAGCCCAATGTCAAGAAATGCGCGGTCAAAAGAAAGTTGTCTCCCGATGAGATCGTGAGCATTTTAAAGGCCAAATGAGACAAGAAGGGCAATGCTCATCCTGAGGCTGATTGCTTCTATTGCAAGCAATCAGGGCACTGGAAAAGGAACTGCCCAAAGTACTTGGAGGATCTTGAGAAGAAGAAGGGAAGTGCGACTTCCACTCCAGGTATAAATGTTATAGAGATCAATCTTGCTACTTCATCTACTGATTCTTGGGTATTTGATACCGGATCAGTTGCTCACATATGCAAATTGTTGCAGGGGCTAAGAAGAAGTAGAAGTTTGAGGAGGTGCGAAGTGGATCTTCGCTGTTGGCAATGGAGCAAGAGTTGCTGCGGTGGCTATTGGCACCATATCATTGTCTTTACCTTCAGGATTAGTTTTGGATTTGAATAATTCTTATTGTGTTTCATCTCTTTCCAAGAACGTTATTTCTGCTTCATGTTTGCAAGCAGAAGGTTATGACTTTAGATCTGTGGACAATGGTTGTTCTCTTTATTTTAAAGATATGTTCTATTGTCATACTCCATTGGTGAATGGGTTATACGTTCTTACTCTTGAAGGGGCACCGATCTATAACATTAATACAAAGAGACAACGTCCTAATGATTTGAATCCCACATTTATTTGGCATTGTCGCTTGGGCCACATAAATGAGAAACGCATGGAGAAGCTCCATAGAGATGGTCTTCTACACTCATTTGATTTTGAATCATTTGAGACATGCGAATCTTGTTTACTTGGCGAAATGACAAAGGCTCCTTTCACTGGTCAAGGTGAGCGGGCAAGTGAATTGTTGGCACTCATACATACTGATGTATGTGGACCAATGAGTTCAATAGCCAGAGGTGGTTTTCAGTACTTCATAACTTTTACTGATGACTTTAGTAGATATGGGTACATCTACTTAATGAAGCATAAGTCGGAGTCCTTTGAAAAGTTCAAAGAATTCCAAAATGAAGTATAAAATCATTTAGGCAAGACAATCAAGTTTCTACGATCTGATCGTGGAGGTGAGTATTTGAGCCATGAGTTTGGCAATCATCTGAAAGATTGTGGAATTGTTCCACAATTGACTTCACCAGGGACACCTCAATGGAATGGGGTTTCTGAACGGAGGAATCGCACCTTATTAGATATGGTGCGATCCATGATGAGCCAAAGTGATCTTCCGTTGTCTTTTTGGGGGTACTCTCTTGAAACAGCAGCGTTCACACTAAACAGGGTTCCATCAAAATCTGTAAAAAAGACACCATATGAGATGTGGACAGGACACCGTCGTAGCTTGTCTTTTCTAAAGATTTGGGGGTGTGAAGCTTATGTAAAACCTTTACAATCTGATAAGCTCACTCCAAAATCTAACAAATGCTTCTTTATTGGGTATCCTAAGGAAACAAAAGGATATTACTTCTATAATCAAGAAGAAGGCAAAGTGTTTGTCGCCCGACATGGTGTTTTCTTAGAGAAGGAGTTTCTCTCAAGAAGGGACAGTGGGAGCACGGTGCAACTCGAAGAAATTCGAGAAACACTTGAAAATGTTTCAGCTCCCACAGATTCACAACAGGATGAACAAACTGTTGAAGAACCTGTTGTGGATACACCTGCACCATGTAGGTCAGAGAGGTCACGTCGTGCACCTGAGCGGTACATGTTCTTGACTACTCAACATCGGGACATATTGTTGTTGGACAACGATGAGCCCAAGACCTATGAAGAAGCGATGGTGGGACCAGACTCTGAGAAATGGCTTGAAGCAATGAGATCCGAAATTGAATCCATGCACACCAACCAAGTTTGGAACTTGGTTGATCCCCCTGATGGTGTAAAACCATTGAGTGCAAATGGGTTTTCAAGAAGAAGATAGACATGGATGGAAATGTTCACATCTATAAAGCGCGATTGGTGGCTAAAGGTTTTAAACAAATTCAAGGTGTTGATTATGATGAAACTTTTTCGCCCGTCGCAATGCTAAAGTCTATTCGGATCATTCTAGCAATTGCTGCATATTTCGACTATGAAATATGGCAAATGGATGTCAAAACAGCTTTCCTTAATGGAAATCTGAGTGAAAATGTGTACATGACATAGCCCACGGGTTTTGTCGATCCGCAATCAGCTGGAAAGATATGCAAGCTGCAAAGATCCATTTATGGATTAAAGCAGGCATCTCGAAGTTGGAACCTTCATTTTGATGAAGTAATCAAAGGGTTTGATTTCATCAAAAATGAAGAAGAGCCTTGTGTTTACAGAAAGGCTAGTGGGAGCGCACTTGTATTTCTGATCTTATATGTAGATGACATATTACTGATCGGAAATGACATTCCTATGCTCGAGTCTGTTAAGTCTTATTTGAAAAATAGTTTCTCAATGAAAGACTTAGGAGAAACGGCATATATTCCAGGTATCAAAATCTTTGGAGATAGATCAAGAAGGCTAATTGGATTAAGCCAAGATACGTACATTGACAAGGTGTTGAAAAGGTTCAACATGCAGGACTCCAAGAAAGGTTTCCTACCTATGTCACATGGTATAAATCTTAGCAAGAGTCAGTGTCCTAGTACACCTGATGAGCGGGAGAAGATGAATGCGATTCCATATGCCTTGGCTATTGGGTCCATCATGTATGCCATGCTTTGTACACGCCCAGATGTCTCGTATGCTTTAAGTGCCACGAGTAGATACCAATCAGATCCAGGTGAAGGTCACTGGATTATTGTAAAGGACATCTTGAAGTACTTAAGAAGAACTAAAGATGTGTTCCTTGTCTATGGAGGTGAGGAAGAGCTCGTTGTAAATGGTTACACCGATGCTAGCTTCCAAACTGACAAAGACGATTTTAGATCGCAGTCTGGATTTGTGTTCTGCCTGAATGGTGGTGCGGTGAGCTGGAAGAGTTCCAAGCAGGAGACGGTTGCTGATTCTACAACGGAAGCCGAGTACATAGCAGCTTCTGAAGCTGCTAAAGAGGCTGTTTGGATCAAGAAATTTATTTCTGAACTTGGTGTGATGACTAGTGCCTCCAGTCCAATGGACCTTTACTGTGACAATAGTGGGGCCATTGCGCAAGCCAAGGAGCCTAGATCGCACCAGGAGTCCAAGCACATTCTACGGCGATTTCATCTCATCCGCGACATAGTGGAGAGAGGCGATGTGAAGATATGCAAAGTACAAACGGATTTGAATATTGCAGATCCGTTGACAAAGCCGCTTCCCCAGCCAAAGCATGAGGCTCACACTAGGGCAATGGGTATTCGATACTTACATTGTTGACTCTAGTGCAAGTGGGAGATTGTTAGTGATATGCTCTAGAGGCAACATTGGGATGTTGTATATATCACAGACTATGTTTATGATTCAGTGCTTTGTTCCTTGAAATAGACATTATTATTCTTGATCAATGAGTATGTGACTTATTCATGAGACTCTTAATGTTACATTGATGCTATCTCTAAATGATCCCTGATCGTATATCATATGAGGAACAAATATGATTTAAAGATCAGCATATGTATTGATTGATGATCATGTCTCATGGATCATGGTATGGAGATACCAATCAATAATATGGACATATGTTGGTCAACATATGTTGGATAGACCCGCCATGAGACACTGTAGAGATTCTATATGTCATCAGTTGGTCTCAAGTACTGTTTATGTAGAATCCTTAGAGTTGAGATCATCACGGTTCCCAACATACGTAGTAGCTTATTTTCGGATTACTAAACACTACTCCGTAACTGGGTAGTTATAAAAGTAGTCTTTGGGTTTGCTATGAAATATGTAGTGGAATGTGGATGGTCAAGATAGAATTTGCCCCTCCTTATGGGAGAGATATCTCTGGGCCCCTCGATGTAATGGATTATGGAAATGCATGGCCATGCTAGGTGATTGAGGAGTCAATCACAAGTTTATAATCCATCACGGAATCGAGAGAGCGATTGAGCTATTAAGAGGATGGCACAGGTCTCGCCTTGAGCTCAATCTATATCGTGAGGCAAAGGGATTTGTACATGAGAACATTACAGGTTCAGCCGATGTGATCTGTACATATACTTTGGAGGTTAATATGCCTTGCTAGGGGCCGCTATTAACAGGTTGACCGGAAAGGCGTTTCCGGGTCGCTACCAAGTATATGTGAACCTACAGGGTCGCACGCTTAACGGGTTGGAACACTCATTCGAATGTGATTTGGATGTGAGCTCTGTTCGGATAGGGATCCGAGTAGACTTCTATTGGGCTTTAGTCCATGAGGCCCAAGCAGAGAGGTCTATATATTTGGAGGTAAGGGGCTGAGGGAGATCATTATCTGTTCATCTCGAGCATAACCCTAGCCGCCACCTCCAGAGCCAAACCCTAGCCGCTCCTGAGTGCTAGCACACTTGCGATCGGTGCTCCAGCCCCGTACGTGTGGATACCAGTGGAGGCGCTGCTCGTTGCGGCGTAGATTGGCGTCAACAACCGGCCGTGGTGCGGCTAATCGCGTGGATCTGCTCCTGGTGCGGCTAATCGCGTGGATCTATTTGTGGCGATCAACTACTTCCACTACTATCTCGACGCCCGTGGTTGGACCGGCTTCTCCGACTCTACTTCCGCTGCGCTACGCATCTAGTGGTAACGATCCTTGATCCTATCTTCGCATGATGTCCTGGTGTGCGCGGTAGAAAAATTTTGTTTTCTGCTATCGTAGCCTACGCGCTGTCCTTCAGCAACAAGCCTACTCCTCTGAAAAATCTTCCTGTGATACAAACCCCAACTCTGCTGTGGGGGAAAATAAAGCAAAACTGAGTACTACCCACTGTACTCGAGAAGTCATACCAGAAAGGTGAAGATAATGATGCAAGTAATAACAAAGGAGAGCTGCAAAGGCTATTTTGCATAAAATACGCATTTAAAAAAAACAATAATTGAAAGCAGTAAAACAGTTGAGTAAATTAATCATAATTGAATCATCACTGTCCAACGCTACACCACATTGCGACAGGCCCAAACCACCATTTGAACTACACCAGTTCCATTAGGTCAAATTATTAGAAAGTTCAACTAATCACGGTGAATCTGGTTGATCGCCCATAACCGCGGGCACGGCTATTCGAATAGTTTTACTCTGATCAGAGGTGTACAACTGTACCCACAAGACACAGTCCCACAACACATTACTGTGCGCCGACATACCACCACGGTACCCCAGAAAAGGAGCTGTGACAGGACCCTTCGCACAACCCTCCCTAACCAAGTGCACCACACCTCAGGTTTCACCCCTACCTTTACACCAAGGCTGGCTTGTGGAAAGTACGGTAATTCTTCCAGTGTTTCCCGCGAACCAGTCCTTAAATGTCATGAGCACGACCATCAAAACCATGTGCTCACAACCCACCATTAATCAAGATTTTAGTTGAAATAATTATTAAACACTCACGAATAACCATCGTGAACCAACATGAAATATCCATGATTAAGTATTAATGAAGCTTTAAATATCCCATTAGTGAATTAATGTTTCTAAGCAAGGCTAAGCAAGTTCTATTGTAGCAACTACTCAAATTATTTCCCAAGCTATCAAAGGAATAAGGTAATTGCAATATAAGGCTGAGTACAATAGGTAAAAAAGCCCATAGATGACATTATAAAACAATGCTGTATTTAGATAAAAATAAGACTGTTTCACAATTTAGATACAACATTATCAAATGGTTGAATATGACTTGCCTTGCTCTTGCTCTGGTTCGACCTCAGCAACAACTTCGAAATAAACCGGAGCGTCGGAATTACCAGAATCTAAACGACAAACAAAGCACACAAGCAAACAGGCTATAAGTCCACTGAAACAAAGAACAAAACTATTTTTAATAGATTCTCTGCATTTTTATGAATTTTCTGCGACTTGAACGGACTAAAACGGAGTCCGGATGAATTAGTTATCTATGTTTTTTCTATAAACAGAAAAACCATAATTGAATTATTGCGCAATAAACCCTTAGGGCTGACGTCATGCTGACGTCACGCTGACGTCATGCTGACATCAGGGCTGGCGGCGGCAGGCTTGGGCGGACGTCACCGCTGACATCAGCGGCTAGGGCTGACATCATCGCTGACGTCAACGGCGGCGGCGGCGGCGGCCGGTCCACCGTGGACCGAGCCGACGGCGACGCGCGCGGCGGCGGCGGCAGCGGCTAGGGTTAGGGTTTGGAGCAGCGGCGGTAGCCGGAGCAGCCGAGCGGCGTGCGCGGGCGGCGGCGGAGCGGCGGCACGCGGGCGGCGACGCACGGGCGGCAGCGGAGCGGCGGCGCACGGGCGGGAGAAGGCGGGCGGTGGCAGTACTTACCGGTGGCGGAAGACGGCGGCGGCACGGCTTTAGGGTTTTGGGAAGAGGTGGCAGCGCTCGGGAAACGGGAGAGGGGTCGCGGCGCCAGGGAATAAAATAGGGAAGGAGGGCGGCTAGGGCACGGGCGGCGGCGGTTGCGGAGTCCCCGCGAAACACGGCGGTGCAGGCGGGTGACGGGGCCGGCCTTGTCGGAGACGACTCGAGCGCGGGCCCCACCGATCAGCGACCGAGCAGGCGAGGACTTCCGGGCGGCTCGGACCGCGGCCTCGGGCTGGCCCGGGAAGGAGGGGAAATGGGCCGACGGCCCAAGGAGAGGAAAACGAAAAAAGAAAAAGGAAAAGGAAAAAGGATTTCCAGGGTTTAATTTATTGCGCTTGAGGTTTTTAATTGGTTAAAATTATTTTTAGGGCTCTGAAAATTCCACTAAAAATCCTGTTAATGTATTTTGACATGGGGAACTCAAGAAAAATTCCACCCTGCCATTTCCACTTCTTTAATGCTTTTCTTAATTGGACTTTTCTCCAAATTGATTAAACAATTTCTCAGATAAATTATTAAATTCAATTTTTATGATTTGGGAGAACTTCAGGGTGTGACAAACCTACCCCCCTTAAACGGAATCTCGACCCCGAGATTCGGAGGTGCTGGCGAAGAGGTGCGGATGGGCGGCCTTCAATTCATCCTCTCTTTCCCATGTAGCTTCTTCCTCGGAATGATGGCTCCACTGAACTCTGCAGAACCTGGTAACCTTGTTTCTGGTCCTCCTCTCGTTGGTTTCGAGAATACGAATCGGCTTCTGCCCATAAGTCAAGTCCTCTTGAATCTCAATTTGATCGGGACTGGCCTGTTCTTCTGGTACTCTCAAGCATTTCTTCAATTGCGAGACGTGAAACACATCGTGGATACTAGCCATGTTGGGTGGAAGCTCAAGCTGGTAAGCAACTTCTCCTCGACCGTCGCGAATCTTGTATGGTCCCACAAAGCGTGGTGCCAATTTGCCTTTAGTTTGGAAGCGGTGTACTCCTCGAAGCGTTGTGACACGAAGGTAGACGTAGTCTCCTGTTTCGAAAACTAGCTCCCTTCGACGATTGTCGGCATAGCTTTTCTGTCAAGAATACGCGATTCTCAACCTTCCCCTGATGGTTCTGACCTTTTCCTCCGCATTGCTTAAGACTTCAGTCCCAAATAGTTATCGTTCTCCGGTCTGATCCCAAAAAAAGTGGGTACGGCACTTTCGGCCATACAACGCCTCAAATGGTGCCATCTGCAAGCTGGCTTGATAACTACTGTTGTAGGAAAACTCGGCATATGGCAAACTCTTGTCCCATGCTCCCCCAAAATCGAGCGCACAGGCTCTGAGCATATCCTCAAGTATATGGTTCACTTGCTCAGTCTGGCCATCGGTTTGCGAATGGTAAGCCATGCTAAAGTTCAAACGTGTACCCAATTCTTCTTGTAGTTTCTGCCAAAACTTTGAGGTGAACTGGCTTCCTCGATCCGATACGATCTTCTTAGGCACTCCGTGCAAACACATGATTCTTGCGAGGTAGAGTTCTGCTAGCTTCTTTCCAGAGTAGGTAGTATGTATAGGAATGAAATGAGCCACCTTCGTGAGTCGATCCATGATGACCCAGATAGAATCATGTCCAGACGACGTTCTTGGCAAACCTGTGATGAAATCCATTCCAATTTCTTCCCATTTCCATTCCGGAATTTGGAGAGGCTGTAACACTCCTGCAGGCCTTTGATGCTCTGCCTTGACTCGCTGGCACACGTCACAGAGTGCGACGAATTCAGCTATTTCTCTTCTCATGCTAACCCACCAGAACTTCTCTTTGAGGTCTTGGTACATCTTGGTACTGCCTGGATGGATTGAATACTGAGTTTGATGGGCTTCCGTGAGTATTAACTCCTTTAGCTCTTTGTCTTCTGGGACGCACAGTCTTTCTCCCATCCATATCGTGCCATGCTCGTCTTCGGAAAAACCTCGAGCCTTTCCGACCCTCATGTTTTTCTTGAGCTCTGCTATCTCCGGATCTTTAGCTTGAGCTGCTCGGACTTGTTCCACGAGCGTTGGTTGTGCTTCTTGAGCGGACGCGAGCCCATGTTCAACAATACCGAGGTTCAGCTGTTCGAAGTCTTGTTGCAACTGGCCGCTCATCTCTTCCATACTGGTGGAACTGCAGTAGCTCTTCCGGCTTAAAGTATCTGCCACTACATTAGCTTTACCGGGATGGTAGCGGATTCCCAGATCATAATCTTTAGTCAATTCCAACCATCTTCGCTGGCGGAGATTTAAGTTCGGTTGGGTGAAGATATACTTCAAACTCTTGTGATCCGTATACACCTCACAACGGTTTCCAATAAGGTAATGCCTCCAGATCTTTATGTACCACTGCTGCTAATTCCAAATCATGAGTAGGGTAATTATTCTCAAGTGGGCGCAGTTGACGCGAAGCGTATGCAACCACTCTGCCTTCTTGCATCAGTACACATCCTAGCCCTTGGCGAAACGCGTCGCAATAAACCTAAAAATCTTTAGTCTGGTCTGGCAGAATTAAGACTGGTGCCATTACCAACTTCTTCTTAAGTTCCTCAAAACTTCTGTCGCATTCTGCTGACCACTCGAACTTCTCATCCTTTTTCAGCAACTGTGTCATTGGCTTGGCAATCTTGGAGAAGTTCTCAATGAACCGACGGTAATAACTCGCAAGTCCAAGAAAACTTCGGATTTGCGTGACTGGCTTTGGTGGGGTCCACTTCATAACCGACTCCACATTCGACGGGTCTACTGCCACTCCTTGAGCGGTGATGATGTGGCCTAGGAACTGTACCTCTTTGAGCCAAAAGTCACACTTGCTAAACTTGGCATACAATTGGTATTCCTTTAACTTTTCAAGTACCAGGCGGAGATGTTGTTCATGCTCCTCCTTGGTCTTAGAGTAAACGAGTATATCATCGATAAAAACCACAACAAACTTATCCAGAAATTCCATGAACACCTTGTTCATCAAGTTCATGAAAAAGGCCGGTGCATTGGTAAGTCCAAAAGACATGACTGTGCACTCAAACAACCCATGCCGAGTAATGAATGACGTCTTCGGAATGTCCTCCTCTTTAATCCTCAATTGGTGATATCCTGATCGCAGGTCTATCTTGGAGAACCATGTCGCTCCCTTTAGCTGATCAAACAAATCATGAATCCGAGGTAACGGGTATTTGTTCTTGATGGTCACCTCATTGAGGGCGCGATAGTCGACACACATCTTCTTGGTCTTATCTTTCTTCTCCACAAAGATCACCGGAGCACTCCAAGGTGACGTACTCGGGCGAATGTATCCTTTCTGCAACTGCTCATCAACTTACTTCTTGACTTCTGCCAGTTCATTGGCTCCCATCCTATAGGGTCTCTTGTGTATCGGGGTAGTTCCCGGTACTAAATCAATCCGAAATTCAATTTCTCTCTTTGGTGGCATTGTGGTCATGTCATCCGGAAAGACTTCAGGGTACTCTCTAACAACAGGAATATCCTCCAACTTCTTAAGGTCTTTCCCTACTTCTACGGTCTGTTCCATCCCATCGGTCCTTGTGTTGACCATCTGGAGGTGAAGGACCAGCAGAAAGAAATAGAAAAGAAACAAAACAGAGTGCTCAGAACTAAGCTTTAATATATATTAATTTAACTGTAATTGTTCTGATCTATTTTAAAACACTCCAAAACAGCAAGCAAAATCCTTAATAGGATAGCCATACCATAGGCACATGGTATCGACCATCGGCTAACCCCAAGCAACAAACCTAACACACAACATCTAACAAGAAATCAAACTAAGAAAACGGAAAACTAAGGGTAACGAGCCTAATGCTCGAAACGGCTTCCGGATTCCGCCATGGCAGTGTCTCCACTTGTTGGCTCTGAACTTGAACCACTGCCGTTGCTACCACTGGGTGTGGCATGCAACCAACCTCCGCTACCACTGGCTGGACCCTGGTACGCAGACGTTGAGGCGAAGGTGATGGCAAACTCTGGTGGCGGCGGCGGAATTGACGCTGGAGCGGGTGGTTTATTCCTTGGCGCAAGCTGGATACGCACAGGAGCAGTGGTCCTCTTCCTCGGCGTAGTACGAATCCTGAGTCCCCTTGGCGCTGGGCGTCCCTGCAGTCTAGCATTATCGGCCTTGAGCCGTGCGAGTTCATCCTCCAAGCAGGCAATCTTGATCAACTTCTGGTAATTAAGAGCCATGGATGCCTTGTGGAGATCGGCGTGCATCTTGTCTAGACCCTTCATCACTGTGATCATCCGTCCGAAGGTAGTGTCGTTCTCCTCCGCTGCAGACCGGTAGGTGCTGCTGTTAGAAGAGCTGCCGCGACGAGGGTGATAGCGATACGCTGAGCTGTGGAGAGCGTGGTCGTGCAGTTCTCGCATCCTGGCCATCATCAGGTAGGTGCCTGTTGACAGCCGTGCTCGTCAGATCCTCTTGAAGCGATGACCACCATATTGGGAAGACTGGTGCCCACGAAGCCATTTACTTCCAAATGAACTCGGAATGGGAACTCGCCACTGAGAGGCTCGATCGTGGTGTACTCCGGTGCTTCAAGGTACCCTACAACCAAAGTCATGCGGGCAAGCTATGCCACGAAACCTTCCATATTCTGATCGTGGTGCATCGGGGGATGGCTTGCCATCTACAGAGGGCAAAGGAACGGGACTCAACGCATGCTCAAAACTAATTTTAAAAACAATTTTTAAAGAACTCAGGTAACAAAAGAAAATTTTTGATGCAAGGAACATTTTTTTTCAAAAATCTCAAAGTCCACAGTTCCCGAATTTTTCCCAAAACAATTTCAAATTAAGGGAAAATGCACATGAAAAAGTTTTAGAGGGCTCTTAGGGTTTCCAGTTGGCTTGTCCTACGGTCAAGGTCGGCTCTGATACCAACTTGTCACGCTCAGAAATTCACTACCAGAATTTCCAAAGCAAATTGTGTATTAAAATCCTTGTCCAGGACCAGCCAGGGTACACAAACGACAAAGTTGCCATACAGATCCACGTCTTACAAAAACAATAAAAATCTCTTACAAAACTGCAGCGGAAAAAAGGAAACAAACTATTCTAATAAACTAAACACACGCAACGTAGCGACTCCAATCCACAGGCATTCCTCGATGGTAGCAACAGGCCTACTCCTCTGAAAAATCTTCCTCTAATACAAACTCCAACTCTGGTGTGGGGGAAAAATAAAGCAAGACTGAGTACTACCCACTGTACTCAACAAGTCATACCAGAAAGGGGAAGATAATGATGCAAGTAATAACAAAGGAGAGCTGCAAAGGCTATTTTGCATAAAATATGCATTTAAAAAAAACAATAGTTGAAAGCAGTAAAGCAGTTGAGTAAATTAATCATAATTGAATCATCACTGTCCAACGCTACACCACGTTGCGACAGGCCCAAACCACCATCTGAACTACACCAGTTCCATTAGGTCAAATTATTAGAAAGTTCAACTAATCATGGTGAATCTGGTTGATCGCCCATAACCGCGGGCACGGCTATTCGAATAGTTTTACTCTAATCAGAGGTGTACAACTGTACCCACAAGACACAGTCCCACAACACATTACGGTGCGCCGACATACCACCACGGTACCTCAGAAAAGGAGTTGTGACAGGACCCTTCGCACAACCCTCCCTAACCAAGCGCATCACACCTCAGGTTTCGCCCCTACCTTTACACCAAGGTACGCAGCCCCCTCTCGTGCCTAGGTGAATCTGGCAGCCTATCAACGGGTACACCCCCGCCGAACCAACTCCATCACGCCCACCCTCGCCTGGGTACGTCGGCTAGGAAAAAGCCATACTGCAAATCCAGCCATTACCCACACTGGCTTGTGGAAAGTACGGTAATTCTTCCAGGGTTTCCCGCGAACCGGTCCTTAAATGTCATGAGCACAACCATCGAAACCATGTGCTCACAACCCACCATTAATCAAGATTTTAGTTGAAATAATTATTAAACACTCACGATTAACCATCGTGAACCAACATGAAATATCCATGATTAAGTATTAATGAAGTTTTAAATATCCCATTAGTGAACTAATGTTTCTAAGCAAGGCTAAGCAAGTTCTATTGTAGCAACTACTCAAATTATTTCCCAAGCTATCAAAGGAATAAGATAATTGCAATATAAGGCTGAGTACAATAGGTAAATAAGCCCATAGATGACATTATAAAACAATGCAGTATTTAGAGAAAAATAAGACTGTTTCGCAATTTAGGTACAACATGATCAAATGGTTGAATATGACTTGCCTTGCTCTTGCTCTGGTTCGACCTTGGCAACAACTTCGAAATAAACCGGAGCATCGGAATTACCGGAATCTAAACGACAAACAAAGCACACAAGCAAACAGGCTATAAGTCTACTGAAACAAAGAACAAAACTATTTTTAATAGATTCTCTGCATTTTTATGAATTTTTTGCAACTTGAACGGACTAAAACGGAGTCCGGATGAATTAGTTATGAATTTTTGAAGTTATCTGTGTTTTTACTATAAACAGAAAAACCTTAATTGATTTATTGCGCAAAAAACCCTTAGGGCTGAGATCATGCTGAGAGCACGCGTGACACCGAGGCGGCGGCCACGCGGCGCCCACGTGGCGGTCACGCGGGACGGGAAGGGGCGGCCGGGATCGGCCTGAGTGGCCGATCCGATGGCTAACCGCGCGGCAGCGGCGACGGCAGCTAGGGTTAGAGTTTGGAGCGGCGGCGGCAGCCGGAGCAGTCGAGCGGCGTGCGTGGGTGGCGGCGCACGGGCGGCAGCGGGGCAGCGGCACGAGCGGCGGCGGCACGGTCGGTGTGCGCGGCGGAGGCCGGGAGGGAGAAGGCAGGCGGCGGCGGTACTTACCGGCGGCGGAAGACGGCGGCGGCATGGCTTTAGGGTTTTGGGGAGAGGCGGCGGTGCTCGGGAAACGGGAGAGGGGTCACGGCGCCAGGGAATTAAAAGGGGAGGACGGCGGCTAGGGCACGGGCGGCGGCGGTTGCGGAGTCCCCGCGAAACACGGCGGCGCGGGCGGGTGGCGGCGCCGGCCGAGTCGGAGACGACTCGAGCGTGGGCCCCACCGTTCAGCGACCGAGCGGGCGGGGACTTCCGGGCGGCTCGGGCCGCGGCCTTGGGCCGGCCCGGGAAGGAGGGGAAATGGGCCGACGGCCCAAGGAGAGGAAAAAAGTAAAAAGAAAAAGAAAAAGGAGAAGGAAAAAGGATTTCCAGGGTTTAATTTATTGCGCTTGAGGTTTTTAATTGGTTAAAATTATTTTTAGGGCTCTGAAAATTCCACTAAAAATCCTGTTAATGTATTTTGACATGGGAAACTCAAGAAAAATTCCACCCTGCCATTTCCACTTCTTTAATGCATTTCTTAATTGGACTTTTCTCCAGATTGATTAAATAATTTCTCAGATAAATTATTAAATTCAATTTTTACGATTTGGGTGTGACAATCGTGGAGGGCGACCCTATCGACAACTCATAGAACATCGAGCACATTTGACAATTCTATGCATCACATGTACCTAGAGAATATTTGTAATACAATACAGAGTCCTTCACCCTCGCCAATCGCCACACTATCCAAGGGCTACCCCAAACGCTGCTTATGCGGAGTCAACTACACCCTACCTGACCACACCGCCTTCACTGCATACGCGGGGGCTACCCCCTTGCCGCTCATGCGGAGACGACTACGCCCTACCCGGCCAGGCCATCTTCATCGTACGCCCGGGGGCTACCCCCATCACGGCTCACGTGGACTCAGCTACGCTCTACTCGGCCACACCGCCTTCACCACATGCAAGGGGGCTACCCCGCTCATGGTTCACGTGGACTCGGCTACGCCCTACCCAACCACACCGTCATCACCGCATGCCTAGGGGCTATTACCCTCGTAGCTCACGCAGATTCGGCTACGCCCTACCTGGCCACGCCCCCTTCACTGCATGCCCGAGGGCTACCCTCCTCGTGGCTCCCGTGGACTTGGTTACGCCCTACTTGGCCACGCCGTCTTCACCGCACGCTCGGGGGCTTCGTTCTTGCACGGATCACGAAGGACCGACTTCTTCTACTCGGCCTACTCATCCGCCCTGACTTAGCAAAACCCCTCCACATCCACGTCTTCAAACAAGCTAAGCTTATATATTACACAATAAAATGTTCCATTGTTTCACCCAAAAATTCATGCACACTAGTAGAAAAATAGCAGCATGTTCACAAACCAAGGTCTTCCACCAAGATAGCCGTGGTGGGATGGGCTTCCTCATCCAACCTCTACGCATCTTCCTCGAAGCAGTTGGCGGCATACCCTTCCCCGATAGCCTCTAAGTAAACCCGTGGAAAGTGAGATTTCACCACTATTGATGGTAATTAACTACTAATTTCGACCGCCAACTTATATCATAATTAAGGGGAAAATTAGCATTTATTACACATATCCTAATAATGAATAATGTAGTTGTACTAGACTTGGAGAACTAATGTGGATGTAGAGATTTAACACCAAAGTAAGGAGAAATGAGGCCAGCATGCAAGGAAACACATCTCCTGCGAATCACGTGTGAGCACGAGGATTGATGGGCCCACAAGTCAATGCAAACAAACTTAAAGTGGGGCCAAATCACCGGGAACCGACCAAGAGGCCCACATGTCATCCTCCAGAGAAAAGGCGATTGTGGGAGGTGGGGCCAGGGGTTTGGCCGAACCCTTGCCTCCTCTCATCTCCACCATGCATGTGTCACTCCCTCAGCCACTCCCAATGGCAGTTATGGAAGGTCGGTGGTTAATAACCGTCATCAAATCGTCATTACAAGGCTATAAATAGGGATGAGATTCTCACTTGCAAGACACACCCCAAGGAGCTATTCTCTCTTCCTCATATTGTATTCTCTATAGTTTAGTAGAAATAAAGCATAGGAGCTTCGGTCCTATAGTCTTCTCGGAGTTTTGGGTATGCCTTTAATAATTTATTCTTCTTGTAAGACTATAGTCGAATTAAAAGAATTATCCTCTTTATTTAATTATGCTTATAGCTTATGTATTTTTCTATGAATATGTGTTCTATAAGTAGTATATACTTCATATATTTGCTTCATCCTAGGCTAGTCGATCCATGCTAGGTAACGGTCCAATGACCTTTATAGGTTGCTCTAGCTCTAACTTGTTCATCCGTAGGGTGAGAGTCCTAGGGGAGTTAGTGATATTATGTACTAGCATAAATGTGGAGTTTAGGCTATATAAATATTGTTAGATGCAGGTATGCCCCACGGAAACTGAGGTAGGCGGCAGGTGGTGACAGTCATGTCCGTCCTCTGTATTCCTCCACGTTCGGGTATGACATAATAGTGCGTAAATGCCATAACCTGGCAGACCAGCAGGGAATGGTCTCTCGGTAGTACCTGGGTGCCTGGAACTAAGTCCTATGTTGTAAGCATGTATATGTTAAGTGTATGCTAGACATAGTTAATTTAGAAATACATATGTACCTTGGATTCCTCATACTAGTTTCTACTAACATTTATTATAGAGGTGAATCTCCTTGTGTGTCTACTACCTTATGATTATCATATTAACCCCTGTTTAGACTATGGTGAATTAATTATAGATTAATTAAAGGAAACAAAACAATTATCCAAGTGTCGCTGCCTTCCCCATGAAAATAAATACGATACCCGTGGGAATACTCATGGGTGAAATGCTACAGCGGAATCCTTGCGCTTGCGGATTTATCTGTGAACGTAAGAAATACCAACAACAACCGCCAAGGCATGACCGGTGCCGGAGGTGGCCACCACTTCTGACAACCTCCTTACGGCTGCCGACCCTTCTGGAAGGAGCTCCGCCACCTGTGCCGACATATCTCCTTCTTCACGAAGACCCAGGAATAGCAGCCGAAGCGTGGGCTTCAAGGCTGTCACGCTCGGAAATTTTCCCAAATTTCCAGACCATTTTGTGTATTAAGTCCCTGTCCAGGCATCAACCAGGGTACAAAAAATGACAAATCAATAAACAGATCCAAACGTAAATAAAGCGATAAATACTTACAACAGAGGCACTTAGTCCTCACACCGAAAAGAAAACAGCAGCGGAAAGAGACGATCCTAGCGGGCCTCAGCTCCACTCCACAGGCAAACTCAACTGAGGTCTAAGCCTTGGTCCTCTAACTTCATCTTCGGTTCAGAAGCACTACACTTCTGAAAAAGGGGAAAAATAGCAAGATTGAGTACAACCACCGTACTCAACAAGCCACACCAACGATGCAAACGTGCATAGGGGAGACAAAGGGAAGCTTATGGCTATTTGCAGAAAAGCGGTTGAAAACCTTTTTATTTTAAAACAGTAAAACAGTTGTTTAATTAAGGCAATATTAAATCTCCACTGAACAATGCTACAACCATGTTGAACAGGCCCAACAATTCCACCTGAACTACACCAGTTCATTAAGTCAAATTAAATAAACATGTGGGACTAATCACGGTGAATCTGGTTGATCGCCCGTAACCGCGGGCACGACTATTCGAATAGTTTTACTTTGATCAGAGGTGCGCAACTGTACCCACAAGACACGATTCCACACATGTTACCATGCCCCGAAGTATCACCACGATACTGCAAAGGGGGAAATCGTGACAAGACCTTTCGCATAACTCCTCCTAGCCAAGCGCACCACACCGCAGGTTTCGCCCCCACCCCTCAAAAGGCAGTGGGCAGCCCCCTCTCGTGCCTTGGTGAATCCGGCAGCCGGTCAACCGGTATATCCCTGGCCGAACCGACTCCATCACGCCCACCCTTTCCGGGGAGCGTCGGCTAGGAAAGAGCTATACTACGAGTCCAGCAGTTGCCCATTCTTGCTTGTGGTAAGCACTGCTAGTCTTCCAGGGTTTCCCATGAACCGGTCCTTAATTGCCATGGGTGCGACCAGCAAAACCATGCACCCACAGCCCACCATTAAATCATATTTTAGTTGGATAATTACGACCAATAAAACATGGTCGGGTGTCTCGAGCGAACTGCTCGTTAGAAGCTAATTGTAAACAGTGTAATTATCCCATTAAGTGAGCTAGTGGTAATTAAGCATGGCTAAGCATATATAATTCTAGCAAAGTCAACATAAGTGACTTAGGCTAGTCAAATTATCACCCACAGTTAACAGAGGACGGTATAACAAGTAAACATGGCTCAAGCGGACGGATAGGTAAACCCTGTTCGCATGTAATTAGCAAAACATGCACTTTATTTGCAAATGGAAAACATTTCATAAAATAGGTACAACATGCTCAAGGAGAAATGTGTGACTTGCCTTGCTTCTTCAAACAATCTTCCGGACTTTTTCCTCGCGAGCGCGAACTTCCGAAACGACGAAATCTACACGCTGGCACGCAAAACGAGGAAAAAATCTAATAAAAACCAAGTAAACAATACATAAAAAGTAAACAAACATGTAGAGCTCAATTTTAGATGAATTTTGCAACTTGAATGGCTCAATTTGGAGTTCGTATGAATTAGGTATGAATTTTAGAAGTTTTGAGCCATTTAAATGATTTTCTGGAAATTAAATAGATTTATTGCGTAATTATTAACTAATTTTACAAAGGAAAGGACTACGCTGACATCATCAAAGGAAAACGGCGCTGGAACGGTGGGTCCCACGTGTCAACGGGTCAAGGGCGGACAGTCCACGGTGGAAAAGCACCACGTGGCACCGACGTGGCGGCCACGACGGGCGGAAGGGAGGAGGTAGCGTCAATGCGGACGCCAACGTGGCGAAGCCGCGGGCGGCCACGTGGTCTGGGTGTGGACCGGAGTAAACAAAGGGGGCCCACGTGTCGGCGACAAAAGTGTCGGCGAACTAGGGAGGGAAAGGAGGTAAACTAGACCTGAGGAGGTGAACTGGCTTCCTCGGAAAAAGTTAAAACGGCCGAGGGACAATAAGTAAACTTTTGTGTGGATAAAGGATAATAGGCCGACGGCCCAATAGAGGAGAAAGGGCTGGGAGGGACGTGAAGTGGACTTTTCGCGAGAAGGTGGGCCAATCGGCCCGAGCGGGGTGATGGGCCGACCTGAGAAAAGGGGAGGGGACACAAAATAGACTTTTGCGGGGAGGTGGGCCATTCGGCCCGACGGCCGCTGGGACGGAGGGAGCGGTGGGCCGGCCCGAAAAAAGAAGGAGTCGGCCTCTAGGCCGGGGCGGGCGGCTAGGGCTGACGTCAGCGGCTAGGGCTGACGTCAGCCGCGGCGGCGGCGGCTGCGCTCCACGTGGCGCACACGTGGCGCCGACGCGGCAGCCACGCGGCGCCCACGTGGCGGCCACGCGGGGCGGGAGCGGGCGGCCGGGATCGGCCCGAGTGGCCGATCCGACGGCTGAGACGCGCGGGCGGCCGAGCGGCCGGGCTCGGGCTCGGCCGAGCCGGCCATGGCGCGCGGCGGCGCTAGGGTTTCGGCGCGGGAGGCGGCGGCGCGGCGGCGCGCGGGAGGCGGCGCACGAGCGGAGCGGGGCGGTGCGGGAGCGCACGGGCGACGGCGGCGCGGGAGGCGCACACGGCAGCGAGCGGCGCGGCCGGGAGGGGGGAGAAGGAAAAGGCGGCGGCGCTTACCGGCGGCGAAGACGGCGGCGGAAAACGGCGGCGGCGAAGTGGCGCTAGGGTTAGGGTTTTGGGGCGGCGGCGGCGGGGAAAACGAGGAGCGCGGCCTGCGGGGCGGGGAGAATTTAATAGGGGGCCCGACTAGGGTTTGGCCGGCGCGGCGGAATTCTCGCCGGGAAATGCGGCGGCGCGGGCGCGCGGCGGCCGGCGGGCGGCGGCGACGACGGCGGGCCGCGGGCCCCATCTGTCGGCGACCGGGCGACGCGGGGGAGGCGCGGCGGACTTTCCGGGCGGCCTTTGGGCCACGGCCTCAGGCCGGCCCGGGAAGGGGAGGGGACGCGGGCCACACGGGAAGGAGGGCGTGGGGTGCGGGGAGGAGAAGACGGTTTTGGGCCGGAAACGGCCCAAAACGAAAAAGAAGGTTTTTAAATTGTTTTTCTATTAATTTAATTGATTAACTGATATTTGTGACTTTAAAATTATTTCTTGAGCTCCAAAAATTCACGAAAAATTTTGGAGAGTACTTTAAGGCACAGAGAATATTACAAAAATATTTCCGGCCATGATTTTTAAAGGAAATTTTTGATTTCCTTGCTAATTTCACTTGTTTAAATTGCTTTTGATTTTTATTTAATTTCTAGAAAATGTATTGTTAGGTAATTTTTAATCCCGATCAAAAATCGGGTTGTGACAAATCTACCCCCCTTACAGGAATCTCGTCCCGAGATTCGGGGATGGCTAGAAAGAAAGCTGGCGAGGGCGGGGTTGAACTGGCTTGCAGACTTCCGCGACTTCTTTCTGACTTTGACCTAGCTGATTGATTAACCCATCTTGAGCGACTGACCCTGTTGGCATCCAGCTCGATGTTCCGTTTCTTGGCCAAAACTGCACTGGTTGGTTCTGTCTGCTCTGACCCTGATCTGGGTTGCAGTTATTCATAAAGCTTACTTTGGACTGCGTAGTTGACGTTTACAATTTTTGATGAGCTGAGAATCGACTTCGTTGACTTGAAACCGGTGGGATTGTTCCTGAAACTTTGAAATTGACGTTGATGTTACCAAGGGTTTCTGTTTTTCGGATCGCGCAAGTTCACTTTCAATCCTTGAGTAGAGACGATCTATCCAGCGAGTTTCTCTGCCACCTATTTTGTTGGTGATGTATTCCTTTTCTTTTGGCTCGACGTCTGCATTCTCTTACTTTAAGCAGAGGTAGCGGAACAATTCCCTCTTCTCTTCCTAGAAACATTGGGATAGTTTTCGAAAACTGCAACGGTTGTCTCGAACTGAAGGTAACCATTCTTGATCCTTATTCACCACTAGGGTGCAGTTGCATCTACTGTTCTCTTGGGGACCTCTAAGATTGAGAGGATGGATATTTTTCTCTGACGCCAACTTGTCAACTTGTCACTACCAAATATTTCATCATTCTTCTCATTTTATTGAGGTGCCACTTATACTGTCCTTCGAAAAGGCCTCATCATGTCGAGTGTTACTACGGTCTGACCAACTTGACCGACTTGTCATTTCCTGGATTGATTATTTTCTTTTCCCGGCTAGTGATTACGTCTTGAGGGTCTGACCAAATTGTAATGAGCTCGTAAAAGAAACTCTAGGTTTCTTAGTGACGTTGTTAGATGCACATCTTCACCTGTCATAATTCATCTTGACAATCCAAACGCGGATTGAATTACTCAATATTCCCTTCTTATTACCTGACTGCCACAAGACTTCTGGGTACCTTATGACATTGACAGGTACACAAGTGAATCCACCTTTTGGATAAACGAGATGAGCCATATGAAAAGGAAAAAAAATTGCCTGACATAAACCTTATTCGATAATCCTTCTTTTATTACATAACTGCGATGAAGTTTCTATGTACAAGGAAAAACACTTGAAGACCAAACACTTATAAACCGTTGCAAGCCTTGACTAGTGCGGACTTTACTTCTGTGATTCAGGCTGGTTTGTCTTGATCTGTCCTCGCTTACTATCTGGTGTTTCAACGGTAACACTGCTTTTCCTGCAGACATTCCTTGGGAAGGTAACGATCTTCTTGGTAGCTGTGGTTGGTAGGACCTCCTTGCATGAGATGTTGCAAATCTGCAATTGGTTGCTGGCCATCGGGATCGGAGCAACACGGGGTGCATTGCTTGGTTTGTTATCCGCCACATGAACTGGTGCTGGGGACTCTTGCTGAGGTTGCTGTGGACGGATTGTTCTGTCTTCTTGCGGTTGGAGTAGGTTGTCGTTGTCCTGGCATCGCTTGCCTTGCTGTGACTAGCTCTGTAGCTTTGGGACGATTGCCGATGAAACCGGAGACTTCCCATTGGTAGCCTTAACAATGATTCGTTGTGGTGGGAGTCGCACATCCAGGTGACGGTTGGTTTCACTTTTCTTTTTATCACTCCTTCGCTGGATTTGACCCTGCTGTGCCGAGGCCGAGGCAATTGGGGAAGTTAGGGTATCGTAGACAAGGCCGGTACCTTGAAGGTATTGACGTTTTGGCATTGAACAACCATCGGATAAATGGCTTGTATCTCCATAGTTGAAACAACGATGGACTAATTTCTTTGGTCTCGGGAATGGACACTTATTAAGGTAATGTCCTAGCTGAAGGCAGTTGTAACAGTTTACTCTAGGTTGATCACACTGCTTATCTTCTTGGGTCTGCACACTCACAACTGAGACAGGGGTGAGTGGAGATTCTTGAACCTTGTTGGTAGCACTCCTGCTACTGCTAATAGTGTCAACCGAAATTGGAGCTGATTGGAGATCAGGAGCGGTGATGTTGCTCGCGACTGCTATAGATTGACGAACAGGTTGGAGGGGCGCCCTTTGATCTTCGTTGATCTTAGCTGGGACCACATCCAGTTGGCAATTCTTAGGCACATGATCTGTTCCCTCACACAAGAAACATGTGATCTTCCTTGTAGGGCATTCATCTGGTGAGTGGGTGTCTTCACCACAGGGGCAAGTGTAGGAGCACGCGTTAATAGTATGTCCAATTTCTCCGCATCTGGTACATGCTTTGAACTCCATTTCTTTTTCACCTTTAAGGATCTCACCATCATCTTCATCGTCATCATCAGAGGACACTTCTTCGAATCCATCCGTACCAGGCTTAGGCGGACCATACAGCCTAAGGTGTTGAGTTAGCTGACGGGCACCATGAAAGGTATTTCCTCTTAGACGCCTAGGTATCTTTGCCGCATCTTCTGGAGTAAATTCTGAACCAGTGATGGTCAGGTTCCTACCATCGTCCATCTTCCATACTAATGTCCTCCTCTTCTTAGAGTTTGATGGTGGCGCACCATAGTTCCTGTAGGCAAGTTGACTTGAACGTTTATCTTCTCTTGAGCATTGTGCTTTATCGTCAATTGGTGTCCTGGTATACACGTTCCAGGGACAATTTGTCGCATGATGACCTTGTTCCTCACAATCCTCACAGATAACATTAGCTTCTCTCCGGTATGAGAGTAATGGAGGTGCATTCGTCTGGTGGGATCTTAGTAGTATATCGGTAGGAGGCGTAGGTGCTTGTATTGGAAAATACTGACTTTGGCTTTGATTCAGACTCTGGGCTTGTATCGGAGCTTGCATCTGTTGTTGTGGATACTGTCGTTGCATCTGCTGCATCATCATAGCCAGTATTTGCGTCCGGTTAGCCACCACTTGTGCTAGGGTTGGGTCCCCGAATGGTGGAGGCGAAATGTCCATGGGGTTGCTTGGGATTACTCCATGAAACTCTTGCGATCCTGATCCACTGCCATTGTCTCTGACGTTGACCATCTGTTGCAGGTAGAGGAGGGAAGTGAGAATGGTTGAACTAAAGGCAAGACCTTAACCCACTCAGCTACTGATCTGATGTGAGTACACTTTTACTGTTCAAGTTGATTAGGCAAACAACCTAGTATGGTCACATCCCCACCACTAATGTAAACCATACACCTGCACACAACAAACAACACACGATCTAACGACTACCGATACTACTCTTCTAGGAAGGATTGGGTTTAGGTAAGCTCCAAGAAAACTTCGCTCGAACCTCGAGAGACGCCGACCTGGGACTGCTCAACTTGCCCTTCTGGCTTGAAGCTCGACTCTTGGCTTGTCTTTTGCGAAGCTTTTAGTTTGTGCTCTAGGCTTAACAGCTAGAGAGTTGGAGAGGAAAGGAGAGAAATTTGATAAGCTATTTTGCAAAGACTCCTGAGGGAGAGAAGAGACATTTTCGCAGATAAGGTTTTCGCAAAACTTGTCCTTAGGGGTTTGACCATTTGGCTTGACCTACAGTCAAGATGCCTCTGATACCAACTTGTCATGCCCGGAAATTTTCCCAAATTTCCAGACCATTTTGTGTATTAAGTCCCTGTCCAGGCATCAACCAGGGTACACAAAACGACAAATCAATAAACAGATCCAAACGTAAATAAAGCGATAAATACTTACAACAGAGGCACTTAGTCCTCACACCGAAAAGAAAACAGCAGCGGAAAGGGACAATCCTAGTGGGCTTCAGCTCCACTCCATAGGCAAACTCAACTGAGGTCTAAGCCTTGGTCCTCTAACTTCATCTTCGGATCAGAAGCACTACACTTCTGAAAAAGGGGAAAAAATACCAAGATTGAGTACAACCACCGTACTCAACAAGCCACACCAACGATGCAAACGTGCACAGGGGAGACAAAGGGAAGCTTATGGCTATTTGCAGAAAAGCGGTTGAAAACCTTTTTATTTTAAAACAGTAAAATAGTTGTTTAATTAAGGCAATATTAAATCTCCACTGAACAACGCTACAACCACGTTGAACAGGCCCAACCATTCCACCTGAACTACACCAGTTCATTAAGTCAAATTAATTAAACATGTGGGACTAATCACGGTGAATCTGGTTGATCGCCCGTAACCGCGGGCACGACTATTCGAATAGTTTTACT
The DNA here is from genome assembly GCA_008326285.1 of Oryza officinalis. Classification (NCBI taxonomy): domain Eukaryota; kingdom Viridiplantae; phylum Streptophyta; class Magnoliopsida; order Poales; family Poaceae; genus Oryza; species Oryza officinalis. The sequence goes on along the minus strand of BDMV01000003.1, from coordinate 2,300,272 downwards.
CTAATCAGAGGTGCGCAACTGTACCCAAAAGACACGATTCCACACATGTTACCATGCCCCGAAGTATCACCACGATACTGCAAAGGGGGAAATCGTGACAAGACCTTTCGCATAACTCCTCCTAACCAAGCGCACCACACCGCAGGTTTCGCCCCCACCCCTCAAAAGGCAGTGGGCAGCCCCCCCTCGTGCCTTGGTGAATCCGGCAGCCGGTCAACCGGTATATCCCCGGCCGAACTGACACCATCACGCCCACCCTTTCCAGGGAGCGTCGGCTAGGAAAGAGCTATACTACGAGTCCAGCAATTGCCCATTCTTGCTTGTGGTAAGCACTGCTAGTCTTCCAGGGTTTCCCATGAACCGGTCCTTAATTGCCATGGGTGCGACCAGCAAAACCATGCACCCACAGCCCACCATTAAATCATATTTTAGTTGGATAATTACGACCAATAAAACATGGTCGGGTGTCTCGAGCGAACCGCTCGTTAGAAGCTAATTGTAAACAGTGTAATTATCCCATTAAATGAGCTAGTGGTAATTAAGCATGGCTAAGCATATATAATTCTAGCAAAGTCAACATAAGTG